>JAKGSA010000230.1:599969-620968 GCA_033558755.1 Philaethria dido | reverse complement strand
ATATTTTTTAGAAAATGTTTAAAGATTTGTAACGGGATTCGAACCTGTGCCTCTTGGAGTATATAGCGTAGTGGACAGAGCGTTTAGACGGTCTTTATGAGGCGCGAGTTTGAATTCAAATGTTCAAATTTTTATACGTTTTCTAAGAATGTTTTTAATTTACCTTTATAAATTGTTGTTATATAAATGAGGGATTGTGTGGTAAGGCTTTTATAAATTGTATTTTTGACGTTTAATTATTCATGTTGGAAGGCCATTTTGAATTAATGTTATATTTTTTTATGTATGGAAATCTGTCTGGTAAGGCCTTTATAAATTGTTGTAAATTTTTGACGTAAACATATTTATGTAGAGAGGCCTTAATTAATTAATACGTTAAGATCTGCTAAGACTTTTACAAATTACTGTAGTAATTTTCTATGAATGTAGATTTGTATGGTAAGGCCCTTACACATTGCAGTAATTTTTGACATGTCTTTTCGTGTGTTGAGGCCTTTATAAATTGTAACTTTTGACGTTATATCCGCCTATATATAGATGAAAACAATAAAAATATTGATGTAAAAAATGAGTACCTTAAAGTATTTGTAATACAATTATTTTTAAACAGATAAATTTTTGAACATTGTCAAGTTTTATACAACAAATAAGTTGATTGAAGTGTAGTTCAATCAACTTATTGGGACAAATTAATTTGTCCCCGTCTTCATATTCACCTTCAAAACATCCAAAAAAAATCAACATTAAAAAAAAACCACGAACGTGAAGCTAAAAAAAAAAGAAAACAAGTAGCTATTCATCTTCAACCCGCAACGCTATAAAGATTGTGCGGTAAGTGGCGTAACTCAACGCCGCGTTTTACCTCGCCAGTACAACGAAAAAATAATAGCATTCCATCTTCAAATTATTAACAAACAGTACAAACAGTATGTAAATGTAACAAGAAGACAAATTCAAATAATAATTAAGCCGCACTCCACTGGAAATTTGAACTCGAATTAATTTTCAAATATGCCACGTAATATTAAAAGGGTATGTAGGGATTGTAGGGTGACTGTTATGTAAGATGGACATAATCTATATATAAATACGAAAATTACGCGGACGGAGGAGCATGAAACTTGGCACACTTACAGTTCATATAGAGAAGCAGTGCAGAATGCTAATATTTTGTTAAATAATACATAAAAAGTGTATTAAATTAATAAAATAAATGTTACACACACTACCATGATTTGACATTATGTTTATACAAAGTGACATATACGTCACTACGCAATGTGTTATTAACGCATTTACGGGGACACTAGTAATATATAAATATTTATTTAGTTTCACGCTTTATCCCATATAACAGGGTAGGTAGAGAGACCATAGTTTCTAGGCACTCCGTTCTTCGTCCGTCTTAATTAGAGACGTTGAGTGACGTATTTTAAGGCTGTGCTATGTAACAGAGAAAATGAAAATAATTTAAATATATTCACGGCTCCGGGTATTGAACATACGAACATTTGCGTTTAGTTCGACAATGTCACGACGTGTCTGCGGCACGATAGATTGATCTAATGAAATAACAATAATTAAATATTATGTTATTGCTAAATTAAACAAATTCTTTTAAAATTATAATCTATGTGTTATTCTGATGTATGAGTTATTTTTACTATGTAGTTTCATCGAAATTTAAAGAAATAAGCTGGTTTCGCGTGGTTCAAAATTTGAAATTTTAGTGAATCATTTTTGATAAGTTGGTGTGTGTTATTCTGTAACTGGACAACGGATTGTCTTGACACTAAGTATTCTCTGATTACCCTGTTTTGCGGGAAAAAAGTAAAAGTGTTAAAAAATTACGCCTGTCGTGGCGCAGAGGCACAAGCGTGCGACTATAAACGCGATAAATGGAATCGAACCCACAACCAGATGTGGATTCGATTCCCACTCCTGGAAATGAAATAATATTTAGTATTTTCATTTCCTGGGTTTAGTAACAAGGCAAAGCGCAGTGTTGAGTGCCTTAATTCAGTGGAAAGTGGGGACCGGAACGGAGTGTCTTAACACGTCGGTTCTCAGGTTCCCTCTGCCTACCCTGCTATATGCGGGATACAGTGTGAAACTAAAAAAAAACGTAATAGAAAAATAATAATTAACTTCCTAAATACTTAAAACTCATAGCCACCCAAAAGCCTACAGGGATATACATTTTTTGCCATAAAGTAGTAAACGAGCTACATCAGCGTTACAGAGTCCCTTCCCGTTCCCATACAATTATAATTGACACTCCATCGCTCTAACTGTATTTGTTTTGCTTATCTACGTATTGCGGTATTATTATAAAACTTTTTTTATGTTTTTTATGTGCTATTTTTTATTTATTTAATTAAATTTTTGCGTGAGAGTCGTTAAATAAATGTTTCTTTGGTTAATTAAATTTATTTTTTGAATATGTTAATTTACGTCTGACTGTAAGTGTGATGTAATGTGAACGCCTGTCGTGGCGCAGAGGCACAAGTGTGCGACTGTAAACGCGACAGGTTGTGGGTTCGATTCCCACTCCAGGAAATGTAAAATTTAGTATTTTCATTTCTTGGGTTTGGTACCAAAGCAAAGCAAAGCAAAGCAACGCGCAAAGCAAAGCGCGGCGTTGAGTTCCGCCACTCAACACGCAATGCTTCAATTCGGCGGAAAGTGGGGAACGGAATTGTTGAAAGGGAATGGAGTGTCTTAACACTAGATTCTCTGGTTCCCTCTGCCTACCCTGCTATATGGGCGTTACAGCGTGAAGTTACAGCGTGTAACTGTGATGTTGTTAGTGCGATTTTGACTTGCAAAAATATTACATACACACACACATACCTTCACGCTGTATCCCGCATACAGCAGGGTAGGTAGAGGTAACACACTCGCGACGTTGAATTCCGTGACTTGACACGCAATGTGTTGATATCAGGGAGAAAGAGTAGAACGTAGTGTCTTGACACTCTACCCTGTACAGATTAGCTTGACCTTTTTGTCAGATGTAAATTTTTCTAATCGACATAACTTTGCAATGACGAAAATATTATTTTATTTATTTATTGTTTTCCTAATTTATTGATTTTAAAAATTATTAAAATACAAAAAAAATACGTATAACACAAAAGTTCGTAAAGATTCAAGGTTTATGCGAAATTTTTTAATGTTTTATTGAGGAAAACAATAGACAGTTGTACAATGTTACATCGTCCGGACGAAAGGGACGCAAATAACAGGCAGTAGCTGTAACAAATATAGATTACAAATAATCATTATTAAAGATCATTGTTAAGTTATTGTTAGGAACAGAGGTCCCTTTGGTTGTCTAAGGCTGGTATAACTCATTTTAGAAAAACAAGGAAAAAGACAAAAAAATCTAATTTGAATTATGCATTCCATCGTATTGTCGTATCGCTATTTTCTGTTTCTCATCACTAGCCCGCCTGTCAAAAACGTCAAGCTATCTTGTTTATTGTATCTTGAGTATTTATTTATTGATTTTATTTAGGTTTGATAGTGTGTATTACATACACATTATAACAATTTATATCACTAACATAAAATTGGTTCTGTAAATGCATAACCGTTTGAAAGCAAACACGACATGCTTTGATGTGTCCGATTTCTCTATAATATTATCTCAAAAATTATATATAATATAAAAATACAATGAGGAGCTAATAAGTAAGGATGAGAACATACAGATAATTTATAAAAATAAAAATAAAACAAAACAAACCAAAAACATAAGTGTAAAATTTAACACTACATGGCATATTATTTATGGTGTATAGATTCTCCTAGTCAATTCTCCTATGGAGGATAAACCGTGCCTTCTAAATCAATTAGTATAAAATGGACATTAACATTAAAAAAAGAATTGAATAGGTAATTAAAAAAAATATATAATTTTATTTAATTTTCTTTTTCTCGTTTTTTTCATGCCACTTTTGAACGAGTAACTTGAATTCGATTTGTTCATTAAATTGTTTTGTTTCCAGTTTACCCCAATACGTGTTGTCTGTATACCATTTAACATATTTGTTATAGTCCTGAAAGTAGAAACAAAAATATATGTAAAAAGATAATTAATATTAAAAAAAAACATGACAAAAGAACCTTCAATTTTGGTTTACTCAGTAAAAAGTTAAACCACGAAAAAAAATATAGTTGAATTCAGAACCTTTCTTTTTTTAAAGTCAGTTTTTTACATTTCACGTTTTTTTTTTCTCCATAGAACCTAGTGTTTTTCACTTTTGTCCAAAATCAAGACATTGCATATTGAGTGGCGGAACTCAACGCTGTCCTATGTCTTGCCAGAGCGGAAGTATGAAAGTAAATTTAACCATTTCTCCGAGTTGGTATTCAAATCACAACAAATAATGTTTATAGTCAGACGCTTTCTCATTTTAAGAGATTGTAGTCCGCCGAAAAACCATTTTAATGGTTTGACTGAATAAATCTAAAATGTTGTGTTTTTAAATTGTGAAAAAAAAAATTAAAAAAAAAATTGCGGATGGCCTCTAGTAAATAGGTTTAGTTTTTTTTTTAAGCTTCACGCTATATCCCGGACATAGCAGGGTAGCCAAAGGGGATCTGAGAACCTAGTGTTAAGAAGTATCTAAAGAGAACAGAGTGCCGTTCTCTTTCAACAATTCGTTCCCCACTTTGCGATGGATTGAGGCATTGCGTGCTGAGTTGCGGAACTAAACGCCGCGCTTTGCCTTATTATGTTTATTAAAATTTTATATAATATTTTTAAATACTGTTTTACGTACAATTTTACTTTCTTTATCATCTTCCAATATGTAATTATAAATGTCTTGAGATTGTAGTCCATGAGTTGCTATTCTATTATATAATATAAAATAACTTTTTAAATTAGTATGTTCAAGCTTAGGGGCGAGGAGTATTATTTGGTTAACTGAACGAAATGCACTCATTGCTGGTTTATAGGTCTTCTTTTATTTGACTGTAAATGCGACAGGTTGTAGGTTCGATTCCCACTCCAGGAAATATAATTTTTCATTTCCTGGGTTTGGTAACAAGGCAAAGCGCGGCGTTGAGTTCCGCCACTCAGCACGCAATGCCTCAATTCGGCGGAAAGTGGGGAACGGAGTGTCTTAACACTAGGTTCCCTCTGCCTACCCTGCTATATGCGGGATACAGCGTGAAGCTATGTTTTATTTGATAATACGTAAGTAATATAAGCATAAGTGAATAAATCAAAAACTAATACTTTAACTTTTATCAAAAATGAAACATATGCAAATCGACTTATTAATCTATTCACGCCTGGCAGGGACTTACTGGCTCATGAATTCCTTATAGTGGAGGACGGAGTGATATATCACTAAATTATTCTAGGGATTACAATAACAAAAATATATATATAATACAAGTCTGTATTGTAGTTATTATAATGCCTTACCTAATAATTCTATCAGCTGTTAGAAATTTATCTAACGTATGTTGAAGATAGCCAAAAGAATATCCTTGAAGTAGATACGCCAATGAGCTTATATTTAAATCACGAGGAACTATACGATTACTGAAAAAAATAATATTAATAAGTCTAGGTTATAGATACTTATTAGTAGTGTACTTGACGTGTAGGAGCACTCCGTTCAAATCTAATTTGAAGGAATGTTGGGAGGTATTTATAATTTATATAATTCTAATATCTTTTAAATACATAAGAAAAAAAAACATTGTTATATATTATTAGTAATGCTGTAGTCGAAGTTTAATAATAATCACGGAGGTTATGGGTTCAATCGTCATCCTGGAAAATGGTTATTTAGTTTATCCCTCCGATAGTAAGACAAAATGCGGCGTTGAGTTTTGTGATCTATTCACTCAACGAGCAATGTATCGAATTTGGGCGTAAAGAACCAAGTGTTTTGACATTAAACTAAAGAGCTAAAAGAAGAGCAGGAAGTCAAGTTTTTATAATAATAATTAGAAATAAATTTTTTTTAGGAATTAAATTACATACACGGGCTCACATTTGCCCGAGCCTTTTGTTTTTTTTTCATTTATTACATTTGCAGCATACTTAAATAGAACTACTTAATTGTATCTTAAACTTAAATAGAACTACTTAATTGTATCTTAAACTTAAATAGAACTACTTAATTGTATCTTAGAAATACATCAAATTAATAAAATATATATTATACACTTTTATATAAAGTGACATGACACGTTGTTATAACAACATATATTTTAGCCAACAGGGGCCTCTAGTTTTTCTTACTTTACTTAAATAAATTACCTCGTCATCCATTTTTTGAAAATAAGATATACAGTAGAATAACTAGTCTCCGGTAAAAGTAAGACATGGGAGAATTTCTTCAATAATTGCTTACTTTTAACTGTCCATGGCTCTATGCAGCTGCCTGTAAGTGACAATGTTTTTTTTCGGGAAAACTACATATAAAACAGAAGCAAAACAATATTATACATACATACATAGCTTCACGCTGTAACCCGCATGTAGCAGGGTAGGCATAGGGTACCTAGTGTTAAGACACTGCGTGACGTCCGAAATCGAGGTAGATAGACGTTAAACCATCATACGCTGTCCTAATGCGGTACGATGCCCTTTAAAAAAATATAATATATACCTGCGCAAATAGTTTTTAAGTGATTAAGGCATCATTCTTACCAATAATAGTAACCTTGTCATGTTTGTGGGTTTTTTTGAATAATTTTATAATAAAGAAGCGTTTCATTAGATCAAAGTTCATAAATACTTCCTTTGGAGGTACCTGAAAATATATAGTAATAAGTGTAAAACTGATAGACTGTGTATTCAAATAATCTTTGACAATTATAATCAAGATTATAATTTCATCAACAAGTAGGTTATCGTGACGCTGTAGGAACCGTCTGACTTTAAAGTCAGTGAGAGTGAGAATTAAATGGTTGTGGGTTGAATTCCTATTATGGCAAATGCTAATATTGAAATATTTTTTTCTTTTCAGAGCTCAAGTAGAACAAAGTCCGTTAACGTCCGGAACAAATTCCGTTTATTTATAAAAAAGTTCTAAAAACCAATTCGTTCCTACCTACCTACCCAACTTCACGCTTTATCCCTAGCGGGGTAGTCAGAGAGAATGGAGCGCCAAACGTTACGGTCCGTGTATACCTCTTTCGCCTCGTCCACAGTCATTAACCACTTCATGCATGCCCTTCGGGAGGTCCTCATGCTTTTTACGTGGCCTTCCTCCAGTATCATTGATACTGTGTTCTCAAAGGTCATCCGAGGTCTCCCCCTACCTCTCTTGCCGCTCACCTTTGCTTCATATATCTTTCTCTACATTCTTTTCGTTCCAATTTGTTCACCATAAAATATTTTAGAATTTATATAATATATTAAACATAAAAAACTATTAACGTAGTAAAATGAAGAATAAGAAAAAATATGCGACTATTTATAACATTATTTTAAATTACCTTTGAATAAAATAATTTGTGTACATGTTTAATATATATTATAGAAGGCTGTGTAGTTTTCGCACAATCTGTTATAGAGTTGATTAAATTCTGTAAATACTCTACATTTTGATTTTCAATCTCTATTTGGCTTGGATTTATCTCGTACAATGTTGTATCTGAAAAAATAATAAGAGCGGCGTTGAGTTTCGCCATTTAACGCCCAATATGTAGAATTTGGGCGGAAGGTTGTAAACGGAGTGTCTTGAAACTGGGTTCTCCCTGACTGATCTTTTATGGGGCAATAACTTGCAGCTGTATGGAAAGAACTTTAGAGATATATCAATTGAATATCCTCCTCTTTTTAAGATACGGTGGAAGCAACTTGAATCATGAAATTCACAACAATATTAGACTTTTCGTATATATGAGACGACTTATGACTGAAGGCGATGTGTTCATATTATATTTTTAACCGACTTCCAAAAAAGGGTTAGTTTCTTAATTAATTTGTATTTTTTTACAGGATGAAGCAATTTTGACGTTTCTTTAATGTGATAGCTAATACTTTTAATGTAGTTCCATTTAAATTTAGCAATCAACTAACGAGTTGTTTTTGAGTTGTTCGAAATATTTTACTTTTGTTAGCTTCACGCTGTATCCCGCATATAGCAGGGTAGGTAGGGAGAACCTGAGAACTTAGTGTTTAGACATTTAGTTCTCTTTTAACATTTCTGTTGCCCACTTTCCGCCGGACTGAGGCATTGCGTGCAGATTGTCGGAACTTAGCGCCACGCTTTACCTTGTTACCAGACCTAGGAAATGAAAATACTAGATATTATAATTATCTTTTTTAACGTACCATTCACTGTAGCCATAATATGGACCAGTCTTGTCTTCCCACTTTGCTCCGGTCCTACTAATAATATTCGTGTAAACCCATGAAGCGCATCTCTACACATTTCCCACCACATAGATCTGAATTCTCCTCCGAAATATGTAGAACGTCTGAAATGAGAAAATTATATCAATATAAAATTAATTTAAATAAAAAGAAAGAAAACCGATTTCAAATAAAATGCATATCCGTGTCCCACTTTCCGCCAGAATGAGACATTGCGTGTTGAGGGGCGGAACTCAACGCCGCACTTTGCCATGTTACCAAACCCAGAAAATGAAAATACTTCATTTCCAGGTGTGGGAATCGAACCCACAACCTTTCGCTTTACAGTTGGACACTTATGCTTCTGGGCCACGACAGGCATAAGTGTCATTGTGGGGAACGGATTTGTTGAAAGAGAACGGAGTGTCTTAACACTAGGTTCTCAGGTTCCGTCTGCCTACCCTGCTATATGCGGGATACAGCATGAAGTTAAAAAAAAAATGCACTAAAAAGTAGTCGAATCTTAGCTAAATTTGAATGGGACCACATCAGAAGCACTAGCTATCATATAAAAAAGAAATATCAAAATTCATTCACCCTGTAAAAAGTTATATAACACACATAGATACGGTCGAATTAAGAACGTCTCCCTTTTTTGAATTCAGTTAAAAATTATTATAATTGTAAAGTAATTATTAATGAAAATAAATAATTAATAAGCCTGAAGCCATCGTGGCACCGTCGGACAGCGTTTGACTGTAAACTCGATTGGTTATAGGTTCGATTCCCACTCAACGGATGGATCTTATTTAAAAATTATTTCTATTTCTCTGCTCTAATAAAACAAACCGAAGTATTTTCCGCCACGAAAGATGCAACATCTCTATTTTTGTGCAGTAAGTGGAGAACGAAGTGTCTTAACACTCAGTTCTCTGTATTCTGTTATGCGGGAAAATGCATTATCTAATAAAAATAAATATTACCGTAAGTCACATCTGAGATCAGCTCCAGCATAGTTTAAATCGCCAATAAAATCTTCTAATTTTGTTGCTGGATATTCTTTCAGAAATGCTTTCACAGCCAGTTCCTTAAATAAATAATTTAGTGTTATATTATAATTTAGTTTAAATAAGTATTTTATGTTGGTTTGCGGAACTGTATGCCTATGAATTAAACGGAAAGAATAAAAATATTTTTAATATATTTATTGGCGGCGTTGAGTTCCGCCACTCAGCATGCAATGCCTCGATTCAACGGAAAGTGGGGAACGGAGTGTCTTCACACTAGGTTCCCTCTGCCTACTCTGCTATATGCGGGATACAGCGTGAAGCAATGTATGTATATATTTATTCTATTGGGTAAAATTTAACTCCATAATTATTAGGTGTTGGAATAAATAATAAAGCGTGAAGCTCAAAAATATTTTTACAGTTAATTTTTCACGAATGTCTTCATTTATGTTTTTTATTTGTAACTTTTGTCTTTTCTTCTTTCTATGTTTCTTTTCTTTCATTTCTTCTGGCATACGTTCTCCCTTACTTTTGTAATCGTTTTTTAGAGCTTTTTTCAAGGTTTTTAACTCAATCCTGAAAATAGTTTGTGTAAATATTTTCTTGTAATTTGTAAATTCATTAAAATATAAAAAATAACATTTTTATATGTACATGAATAAAAGGAAATATGACGCCTTGTGAAGGAGTTCTGAAATTAGTAATTGCGCTCGTTGGTTGCGTTGTGTGTATGTGCTCTATGGAATGTTAATATTCTCTTTCAACAATTCTGTTCCCCATTTTCCGGCGGATTAAGGCATTGCGTGCTGAGTGGCGGAACTCAACGCCGCGCTATGCCTTTTTACCAGACCCAGGATAGCATACTTAATGGAAATACTTAATATTATTTTTAAATATTTTCATTCCTGGAGTGGGAATCGAACCCATAACCTGTCGCGTTTACAGTCGTACGCTTCTGCTTTTGCGCTACGACAGGCGTTAATATTAATATCTCTAAAATATATAGAAAGAAGAGATTGGAGAGACGTATATCCTAACCATTTCGCAAACATAGAAAGTTACGTAAAAATATAAATTTAAATCATAGTATGAATGCATAAAAGTAAAACTTTGAGCCCTTTTTTACGAAATTTATCGTTACGGGTGAGTATAAAATTGGCCACAGTTACTCTAAAGTTCATATGAAAATACAAAGTAATGCCAGTGTTTGTTATAATAGTACATTAGAAATAAATAAAATTAATAAAATGAATAAAAATAAAATAAAAAATAAAATTTATTAGGAACAAATAGGGCTTATTACACGGTAACAGAAGATACGTTGACAACTGCTAAAGTTGGAAATTTTTAATAATTATAAATTAATACCTCATGTCCTCATTAACTGATTGACAAATATCTATTTTAGCTTCCATACATAATCTTTCTTCCTCTACAAGTTTATTGTACTTCTCTTTTATGTCTAGAGTCTCTTCTATATCCAGAGCTTTCCAACATTTGACGTACAGCGCTATAGCCTATATAATGATATAAAATGTAAAAATGTAATTTAAAGAAAATTCGGTAAGAAGGCAAAGAGCGGCGTTGAGTACCGCCACTCAACACGCAATGCCTCAATTTGGCGGAAAGTGTGGAACGGAAATGTTGAAAGAGAATGGAATGTCTTAACACTAGATTCTCTGGTTCCCTTTGCCTACCCCGCTATATGCGGGATAAAGCGTGAAGTTAAAAAAAAAAATGAAACTGTTTTGAAATGGCGTCGTATTTCTTTAATTTCAATATAATATTAGTGACAGAATTAATGAAGAATGAATATTAATGATAATTAATGATACAAGTAAAATCATTTTAAAGAGAAGTAAGAATAAATTAAAAAAAAAGCTTATAAAAAAGCCACCTCAGCGCAGGTGATGTGGGATTTGACTGTAAACGTGATTGATTGTGAGGGAAAACGCTACTTTGGGTTCCTACGTACAAAAGGTTCAATTCGGACATTCAATTCTGACGGTAAGCGGAGAACGTAGTGTCTTGACACTAGATTCTCTCTGCCTACTCTGCTATTGGGGTAAAAATCTGAAGCTACTCTTTGAATAACTAAATATAACCTCTAAAATATGTTGAGTTTTCTTCGACAAAGGATAAACATATCCTGGATGTAACATTGGGTTCTTCATGATCTTTTTAAGCAATTCCGTTTCTAATTTCTTTTGTTTCAGCAATTCTTTTTTTACGGCCGCTTCTTCTTCTCTTGATTCAAGTTTTTCCATTTTCAGCTAAAAATAGTAAAATTTAATTATATCTGTAGTTAATTAAAGAGGTATGAAATTATTAGACCTTCGTAGCGCAGCGGGATAATGCCTGACTATAAATGCAATTGGTTGTGGGTTTGATTCCCGTTTGAATTAATGAAGTGTTTCGAATTTGGTCAAAAAGCGGCGAATGGCGTGTCTTGACACTAGGTTCACTCTGGCTACCTTACTGTGTGAGAATGAAGATTTTAGAAATCAAAAACAAGATAGAATAGGTTATAATAATTATTGTAATGATTTGACATAATGATTAATAGACTTCAAAAAGTGAGTTCTAATTCTCAAAAGTATAACTTTATACTGAGTGAACCAATTTTGTTGATTGATTTTTCAACCATAGCTCTATAGTACATCTGAACACACGGGACTACTCTCGTGTAAATTTCGTTAAGATCTGACACGTAGTTTTTGAGTTATTCGTAATAATTTTAATTGATGTCAAATTTCTCGTTTTATTTAAATTTAATTTATATTATAGTAATAATCTACACTATAACTAGCCATTTTAATGAGGCACTAAAGACCCAAAAGATTTAATCGTGGCGATAGCACTTTGTATTGCAATGAACTTTCATTAAATTATACGAAAACTTTCGTACTTAAACTTACCAAATAAATTACTACTTATTGCCTGAAAACTTTGACAAGAATTGTGAAATATTATTAAGGAGTTTAATAAATAAAAGAAATGTATAATGTTATAGCTCTATCCTGCATAGTAAGGTAGACAGTGAACCTAGTGTCAAGACACTCCGTCCGCCGCTATCCACCCGATATCCAGATATAGCGTGTTAAGTGACTGAACTTTTTTTTTAACTTCACGCTGTATCCCACATATAGCGGGGTAGGCAGAGGGAACAAGAGAACCTAGTGTTAAGACACTCCATTCTCTTTCAACAATTCCGTTCCCCACTTTCCGCCGAATTGAGGCATTGCGTGTTGAGTGGCGGAATTCAGCGCCGCGCTTTGCCTTGTTACCAAACCCAGGAAATGAATAAATGTTATAAATATTTATTATCTAATATTTATTGTATTTTAAATATTTTTTTACTTGATAAGCAGTTTTGTTTTTATTAGCCTTCTTCGTTTCCAAATACTCTTCGTATTTTTCAAGCCATTCAGACGGTGTTTGGACTTCCTCTTTCATGATTAAAGATATCCCACCTTCGTCATCCTTAGGTGTATTATGAAAGAAATTAACTTCTTCATACCTGACAATGATATCAGAAAAGAAATTTAAGTTAAATACAAACACTAAATTTATAGGCGCAGTTTCTTTGTTTTTCGCCTTCCAGTTTTTTCCTGCATAGCAGGATAGTCAAAGAGAGTATAGTGTTCAGACATTCCGATCTGCGTTTTTATTCTCACTGAAATTCAATTACTTTCATATTATTTTCAGTATTTTTATTATTACAGCAAATTTATCAGTCATTTTTAATACTTTATGATAGTCACGAGATCAATTCGAGTAAGTGACTTCCGCCACGCAAGACATTGTATCAGAATCAGGCGGAAAGTGGAAAACGGAGCGTGAATATGAAAAAAAATTGTAACGCAAGCTACTCAGAATTCTAAGGTTAAAATTAGCTTAGACCTTTACCATATATAAAACCAATGTCTAATATAACTTCTATAATCTTCTGCAATATCGTCCTGTTTTCTTTTTAAGTAATGCTGTTTGTACAACTGACAGTCATCTTGCCATTCCATTTTGTATTTCTTGTATAAATCACAATATTTTTGTGTGCTCTAGAAATACTAGGATAATAATAATCAACGCGCTTCACGCTTTTTGCGATATAGTAGTATAGTCAGATAGAACTAAATGTTCTTTGCTCTTCACTTTTGCTTGAATTCGAAAGATAGTTTGTTGTGTGGCAGAATTAAGCCCCGCACTTACCAGAGTTGAAATAATAAAAATAATTTTAATAAAATCATTCCTCCAAGTGGGAATCGAACCTACGAGCAATCACGTTTACATTCAGATGCTACCCCACTGCGCCACGATATCGTCTCAATAATAGAAGAGAAACATAAATTTATTTGTACAGCTTATATAGAATATAGAAGAGATACTTAGAAAGACAGGTATAAGCGAGGATGTTATAGTAAGAATGAAGAAGAACGTGCTCAGGTGGTTTGGACACGTCGAGAGGATGAGTGAGGAAAGAATGGTGAGAAAGATATATGAAGCAAGGGTGAGCGGCAAGAGAGGTAAGGGGAGACCTCGGTTGACCTTCGAGAACACAGTATCAACGATACTGGAGGAAGGTCACGTAAAAAGCATGAGGACCCCCCGGGGGCATGCATGAAGAGGTTAATGACTGTGGACGAGGCGAAAGAGGTATGTAGGGACCGTAGCGTTTGGCGCTCCGTTCTCCCTGACTACCCCGCTAGGGATAAAGCGTGAAGTTAAGTGAGTAAGTAAGCTTATATAGAGCTCTACTTCCTAAGATTTTTTTTGTTTAATATTTACTTATAACTATGTCATATCAAACCTCTATATCTTTTTGCACATATTCACTATCAGAATGATTGCATAAATTAATGTTTAATTTCTCATCCAATTTACAATTTCTTATGTTTTTACGTTTAATTTCAAAATAGTATCTGAAAATAAAATATTTATATTAAAGACTTAAATGAAAAGTTTTGACTTTTAATATATCTACGAGTTAGTCACAACTGCCAAAATCGTTAGACATTTTTTTTATAATTATATTAATATGCTAAGGATAAACTTTGGTTCAATTTTTATGAAAAATATAGACGGAGAAATGGAGAAGAATTGCAGAAATCCAATTTTTTTTATTGTAACGTGTCAGAAATATATTAAATTAACTTCACGCTGTAACCCGCATATAGCAGGGTAGGCAGAGGGAACCGGAGAACCTAGTGTTAAGACACTCCATTCTCTTTCAACAATTCCGTTCCCCACTTTCCGCCAAATTGAGGCATTGCGTGTTGAGTGGCGGAACTCAAAGCCGCGTTTTGCCGTGTTACCAAACCCAAGAAATGAAAATACTAAATTTAACATTTCCTGGAGTGGGAATCGAACCTACAACCTGTCGCGTTTACAATCGCACGCTTGGGCCTCTGCGCCACGACAGGCGTTAATATATTAAATTAATAAAATAAATATTACTCATTTGCATCTTTGCTAAACCAAGAGGGTCAACAGCATTTCCAACAAGTTCGTAAAAAAAAGGTAAATGAATAAAGGTAATATTTAACCTTAAAACTCTTTGAATCAATCGAGCACTCCTTTCTCTCAGACCTATCGATGCTGGTGGATTTAAAGTTCCTTTCAATTCTTTTTCCCACATTTCTCTTTTTTGTTTTTGTTGTACGTTCTTCTTTATTATTTGTCTGTTGGTTAAAATAAAACATACAGAAAGAATTATCTACTTATATATTTACTAGATACATATTTATGGTCAAATTACATAAATTTAATTTTTAGCTGGATTCGTTCAGTAGTTACGTGAATGACCTCCCAAGGAGTAAAAAAATAGGAACAACCTCACAAACTATCACATTTATAACATTAAGGGGATTAGATATATCTATATATTCCTCTATATTGAATAGTACAATACGTCTTTCAAAATTTGAAATATAACATGTAATCTACCTAGTTCTCTCGTGTGCTTGTATAAGCGATACTATCTTTTTTCTCTCTAACGTTTCTTCAGATATTATTTCTTTGACCTCATATATTTCAGTCATATTAATGCCCTTTGGTTCTTCGTCTTTTTCTTGAGTGTTATCTTCCCACCATTTAATATTTGGTTGTAAATTGCCACTATCTTCTTCGTTTTCTTTATTATCAGCATTTGATATATTTAATTATTAAATTTAGTAATTAAATAATTTTAAATTATATTTAGCTGATCTAATGAAAAATGTGCCTTTTGACTTATATGTCCTAAGTTAGCCATGAAAATTTAAGTCTATAAAATTTATTTTTTTTGGCTTATTTAAGCTTCGTCCACATAGCAGGGTCAGAAAGAACCTAGTGCCAAGACATTCCGTTCTCCACTTATTATCCGAAATTAAGACATTGCGTATTGCTGAATCCAATACCCCGTTTTGTTTTGAATAGCTGAATCCAATACCCCGTTTTGTTTTACCAAAGCCAAATAAAAATATTGTAAATATAATCATTCTTCCCTGACTATCCTGCTATGTGGGGTAAACTGTGAAGCTGCTTTTGCTTGTACGAGATCGAGACGAGGCATAATACCAAGCTTTACCCTGAATTGTGATCAAATTTCGAGTCCTTTCTTCTTTCTCTTTCCTAGCGTTTTCAAAGGCTTCTTGTATCATCACTTTTACATTTTCTGACCTTTGATATTTTGATGGGATGTCACAGAACTCTACGTCGTATGGTGTCCGCTTTTGTTCTATCAATCCATTGCTTAAATATTGGTAATAGGCGCCTTCCAGTTTCCTTAGTTTTTCTTTAAGCTCTATAATCCTAATAACTGTCTATTTAATATACATATATTAATTTTTCTTACAGTTCTGCCTTTAGCAGAGAGAACCTAGTGTCAAGACTCCGTTCTATACTTTCTGTCCTAACTCAAAATAATGGCTTAGTGGATAAACTCATTGTTTACGTAAATTTCTGCCATTTCATCAGAGAACTGAGTGTTTTGACAGATTTTTAGATTTTCCAGATTTTCTCAGCCTACCCAGCTTTGCGGCAAATCTATGAAGTTAGTACATTATATCCGCAATATATTATTAAAGATCATATATCATTAAAGTTATTTACCTCGCTTCAACTGTCTTTACAATGTCATAAATGTGTTCAGTTTTCTGAATTTGTAAATTGTGTTTCAAGCAGTCCAAAGCATCGTTATATATTGTTATATAGTTAACAAGAACACTGTTTAAACGATGAGCAGCCTCGCATATATTTTGGTCGTGGGCTTTTGCAGTCTGTAATAATATAATTAAAATTTGACCAGAGAAAAAAACTTATCCTTACTAATATTATAAATGCGAAAGTAACTCTGTCTGTCAGTCTGTCTGTTACGCTTTCACGCCTAAATCACTGAACCCATTTTGATGAAATTCGGTATGAAGATAGAACTAAACTTGGGAAAGGACACAGGATACTTTTTATCGCGAAAAAAATGATAGAGGGGGTTGAAATAGGGGATGAAAGTTTCTATGGAAGTTCCTTATTGTTAAACATAAAATCATGTAAGATTGTTTAACTGTTTACAACTTCACCACATAAACCACTTAACCAATTTATATTATAGGATATAACCGAACCACCGAACCGAACCAACCGAACCGCGCGATATAACCGAATTTCACGGGGGCGAGGCCGCGGGCGGAAAGCTAGTTTTATATAAAATGTATTAAGAAGTTACATTATTACGTATAATGTCGCCTGTCGTGGTGCAGAGGCACAAGCATGCAACTGTAAACGCGACAGGTTGATTCCCATTCCAGGAATATTAGTATTTTCATTTCATCGCTCTGGTAACAAGGCAAAGCGCGGCGTTGAGTTGAGAGGCGCCACTCAGCACGCAATGTTTCTATTCGGCAGTAAGTGGGGAACGGAATTGTTATAAGAGAACGGAGTGTCTTTACGCTAGATTCTCAGGTTCCCTCTGCCTACCCTGCTACGTACGGGATACAGCGTGAAGTTAAAAAAAATATATTACGAATTGCTCAAAAACTATTTGTTAGATCTTAACTATCACTAGTTTATTCAATAAAAAGTTATGCGGTAATCTCGTCTTTCTTTAAAATCGGTTATGAAAAAGCTATTTTAACCCACTTCAAAAAAAAGGAAGTTTTCAATCTGATAGTATTTTTTATGTGCATGTACCGTATAATTTTTTAATGGGTGAACCAATTTTGATGATTCTTCTTTTAAATGATAGCTATGCTTCTGATGTGGTCCCATTTATATTTAGTTAAGATTTGAAGAGTTCATTAAACATTATACGTCATAATTACGATTTTAGTGCATTTTATTTGAAGTTGGTTTTCTTTTTTTCTTAAAAGCTAAATTACATCCCCACATCTCTATATCTACGATAGCATGGCACAGTAGGATAGGTCTGACCGTAAACAACATTTTTGATTTCGATTTCCATTACAAGAAATGATTATATTAAAATTATTTTCATTTCCCTGCTCTGGTCCTTACCAGATAGAGTTGCGTGAAGTTTCCGCCACTCAACACGCGAAGTCTCGAATTCGGGCGGAAGAAGAAGAACGGAGTGTCTTGATACTAGGTTCTCGCTGTCTACCCTGGTATACGCAATAAGTGTATAGCTACCTACCTGATATTCTATATCAAGCTTAACTAAATTATTCAATTTTTCTAGTGTATTTTTCCATTTCTTGAAATAATAATCACTTGTCATTTTATAAATAAAAAAATTTAACCAATAAGATTTAAGATAGCTTTATTACTAAAGTTTACATTATATTATAGTTTTTGATTATATTTATTAAATCTAGTCGGCTGAATGTATTAGTCTTTGCTCTTATATATTTAATTAAAAAAGTTTCTATTAGGTCATAACAAAATGATAAATTACGATTTAGGCAAAAAAAGAAACCGACTAAAAAGTTAAATAATTAAGAATAACTCAAAAATACCTCGTCAGATCTTAACTGAATCTAAATGGGATGACATCAGAAGTATAAGCTATCATATAAAAAGAGAATCATCAGAATTGGCTCACTCATTAAAAAAGTTACACGTAGAAAAATCTGTCGAATTAAGAATCTCTTCCTTTTTTTGGGTCCAAATGAGTTAAAATAGAATTTTATATGGAGTTTAATTATAAAAGTTCTTTAAGTTAGAAAACTAAAATATAAAGCTACTATAGACAATATTTAACAGATATTTTAGTGTTTTCGATGCTGCTCTATTCGGTTTCGTAAGTAAAATATTGTACATTAGTAAAAAATCACGCCTTTATTACTATAATATTATCCTACTGGATAAGAGCATCGTGGCGCAGTGGGAGTGACTGTAAAATTGAATGGTCGTGGGCCTAATCTCATTCAGGGAAAAGAGTATATTTAAATAATTTTTATTTCCCCCTTCTGGTAGATAAAGCGTTGTGTAGAGTCCTGCTTTTCAACCAAAAACGTTTCTATTTCTAGCGAAAAGTGGAGGAAGGAGTGTTGTCTCTATGTTTCCTTTGCGAGAAAACGCGTGAAAGTGTTTGATATAAATAAAAAAAAATTGTCACATAATATCTATCATAACAATATGAACGCCTAACGTGGCGCAGAGGCACAAGCGTGTGACTGTAAACGCAACAGGTTGTGGGTTCGATTCTCACTCCAGGAAATGTAAAAGATTAGTAATTTCATTTTCTGGGTAACAAGGTAAAGCACGGCGTTGAGTTTCCCCACTCAGCACTTAATGCCTCAATTCGGTGGAAAGTGAGGAACGGAGTGTCTTACACTAGGTTCTCAGGTTCCCTCTGCCTACCCTACTATATGCGGGATACAGCGTGAAGTTAAAAAAAAAAAAAACAATATGATAAAACCACTAGCTATAAATATTGAATTCAACGTTATTACATCATGAAAGTAATCGACACTCTAATGGAATTTTTACTTTCGCATAAGAGACTATAAAAACATGATACACCCTCGGGATGCTAAATCGACGCGGTTCTTTTTTTATGAAACGTTAAAGTAAAACTATGTCCTACTACTGTTATTATATTCATTGTTTTGAACTTTATGAATAGAATAGAATAATTTTACAACTATTCATTTCTTTTGAATGACATGGAAATATCTTAAAGTAAACAAATTACCTATAAAAATAGAGAGAACGTAATTTTTGTATTAGCTTCACGCTGTATCCCGCACACAGCAGGGTAGGGTGAGGAATCCTGAGAACCTAGTGTCAAGACACTCCGTTCTCTTAACTTTTCCGTTCCCCATTTTTCACCGAATAGAAGTATTGTGGGCTGAATGACGGCACTCAATGGCGCGCTTTGCCTTGTTACCATCAAAAGAAATCGTTTATTTGCTAATTAGTTGAAGTTGATTTCCGTTTTGGTATGAAATAATAAGGAAGTATGTGGAAAACGGACTCTCCCTGCTTGTAAAGCTACACGAAATGGTAAATAAAGAGAAAGATGCATTTAAGTCCACATTGTGACTATTAGTGGTGGTATTGGAATTGCTTTTTTTGCAAATACACTGACAAAACAATGCACGGAGCTTATTTGCCGATTTAGGTTAGTGTTGGATTGGTTAAAGTCTAGGCAAACAAATTCGCGGGGTACAGCTAGTACTATAGCAGTGGCGAAGCGTCCATATAACACGATTCTTCTCGGCTTGCTTTTGTAAATTACAGTAAATCAATGACAGATTTCCTAGCATGCAGGCTGAATTGACGATTTTCAAGATTGGGGACACCGAAAAAAACAAGTTCGACAAAAGTTGAACTAATAATTCGTGAGGTAAAAAACAAGGGCGGCAAAAACATAACAGCCTATACCTTGAAAATGTATAAATCTGCCACTGGTATAATATATTCGTCCAGGTCCAGGATATGTATATTGGCTTACCTACATAAAATTTTGACCCTTCGCTACTGTTAAATAGATCACGATTCGGTGCAGCCGGATATAAAACGCATCCAAGAGGCGCGGGTTCGAGTCCCGCAGCGTTCAAATTTTTATACGTTTACTAAATATGTTTTTCGTTTCCTAAGTGTGTAATTACATACGTGAAGCCATGTATGTAGATGGCTTCACGGTGTCCAGCATATAGCAGGGTAGGCAGAGGGAACCTAGTGTTAGAGAATCCGTTCCCTACTTTCCGCCGAATTGAGGCATTGCGTGCTGAGTGGCGGAACTCAACGTGTGATTAACACTAAAAAAAAATTTTAAAAGGTACGTTTTCTAGTTACAGGTAACAGTAACACATATCGTATTGTTTTATAAAACACGACGTTGTTGCTCTCTGAGGGCACGTCAAGGCCCCGCTATATTTTCGGCATCACATTAAAGTCCCGACTCCCGGCGGCTGCAACTGAACACTAAGTAAATTCATTCTTTATGTGCGATGTTGGAAATCGAATTGGACAGAATAGTTTTTTTTAGCTTTACATTTTTTTCTCATATAGCCAGTACATAGAAGCAGTGTTAATACACTCCGTCGTTCACTTCTAGCTTGAATTCAAGGTGATGTGTGTTGAGTGGCGGAACTCCACGGCGCAATTTGTTTTGAGTAGGTAAATGACAAATAATATTAAAAAAAAAAAAAAAAGGAAACCGACAAACAAACAAACAAACAAACAAATATTCTTTATTGCACAAACAAACAAACAAA
>JAKGSA010000230.1:504692-599573 GCA_033558755.1 Philaethria dido | reverse complement strand
GGTAGAGAGAGAGTGTTAAAACACTTCGTTCTCCACTTCGGTTTACATAAAGTTTTTACTATGGTTAGAGTAATTTTACTTCGCAGTATTTATATATAGCTTATATTATCAGTATTTATATTTATTTCACAATTGGCCGTTCAGTATCAAATCGGGCATGTTATAAAATACGTGTAGTATAGCGTGCAAACGACAAGTGCAATTTAAAGTTGAAAAGAATTGGTGTAATAAATTTAGGGTCGCACATTGTCTGAGGTTGGGAAGGTAATATGCGGGCGCATAACTCACCCGGCTACCAGCTCTGACACGTGCACAAGTAAAACCAAATATTGTTGGAGTTTACAAATATATTTAATAATATTTTATATATAAAAATTCCGTTTTTTTCGAGTTCCGCTACTCAGCACGCAATGCCACACTTCGGCTGAAATGGGGAACAGTGTCTTAACACTAGTTCCCCTCTGCCTACCCTACTATATGCGGGATACAGCGTGAAGCTATGTATGTATGTGACTAAAGCGGCGGAAGTCAGCGCTTTGTCTTACCAGAGAGAAGAAATGAAAACAATTTAAATATAATCATACCCTCTAGTGGGATTGAACCCACAACCAATCGCGTTTACAGATACTTTCCCATGGACTCATAAAATAATATTATATATTAAATTCCTTTTATAAAGTCTTCGCTGACAAGCCAACAGTCTGTAAATCGAATATTCTTTAGGGACCAATGTTTAAGTGTAGTCTCCTTGAGGGATGGCACGACCTTCCTATCTCCTAAATTTATGACTTTCCGGGGTAAAAAAAACTGTTAAATCCGTTGAGATTTCCACCAACTAACATATTTTACTTGAAGGAAATGACGTGGAGCTCAGATTTATGTGTTTGTAACTGTTACTGTAGTTGTGGATGTAAGTATTTATTTTATTTCTTAGTCTTTTGTGAAATAAAACGGTTGAAATGGGATTTTTGAAATCATAATATGTTGAGAAAAGCGTTATTTTATGGTATTTTAAGGCTTTTTATTAGTAGGGTCTTTTCAAATTTGGTTAGGTAGAGGTGGGAGCGCGGACAGCGGAGGTTAACGTTTATGCGCATTTTAAAGGGGCCCCTTAAACCTATACATTGGGTCGTAAGTCCCAGGCGCTCTCTAAACTCCTCTTTCTACGCGATCAACGCGATGCACCCGCACGGTAAATTCAAGGAGTTTCCTTTCTCGTCACTATTTTATTTGTTTAATTTCACAGTTTTTGTAACATGGCGTGATTAGAGAGAACCTAGTGTTAAAATTCTCCGTTCTACATTTTCCGCCGATTTGAGGCATTGCGTGCTGAATGGCGGAACTCAACGCCGCGCTTTGCTTTCTTATCATATTCAAGAAATGAAAAATTCCATTTCCTGGAGTGGGAATCGAACCCACAACCTGTCGCGTTTACAGTCGCACGCTTGTGCCTTTGCGCCACGACAGGCGTTTGTAAAAAAATTATTGTGTTATAATAAAATTATTTAATATATATTTTTTTATACTTTATGCTGTATCCCGCATATAGCAGGATAGGCAGAGGAAACCTGAGAACCTAGTGTTAAGACACTCCGTTCGCCACTTTCCGCCGAAAATAATTTAGAGATCAAATTTTATTTTTACAAGAATAGCAAGTGCGTTGGTTCAGTAAGGAGTGATATAAAGTGGCAATGCACAGTGGGACGGGATCGCGGGTGTGTTTTATGAAGGAAGTTGTACATCACACGATAAATCTCTCGGACGTTACCTACTAGTGTTACACGGTACACATTTTGTGGGCACTTTAAGAAAATTGTTTTAAAATTAATATAGAAATATCCTGAACTTTGTTTATTAATATCTCAAAATAGGGTATCATGGCGCAGTGAAACAGCGACTGTAAACGCAATTGGTTTTGGCTTCGATTCGAACTCGAGGGAGTGATCATAATAAACTAATCTCATAGCTCTCATGTAAGACAAGCAAGACGTTGAGTTTGCCACTCAACACACTATGTCTTGATTTCGGGCGGAAAGTATGGTAACGGAGTGTTGTGACACTACACTCTCTGTCTACTTTGCTATGCGGGAAAAATTTCAAGAAAAGTTGGTTTACAATCGTACACGCACACTTACAAATTACAGTACTGTTGCGTTTTTTAAATAATTATTTTATAATGTTCTCCCTTCCTTAACATGTTTAAGCTAAGAAACATATCCTGCCAATATAATAAATGTGAAAATTTATGATGGATGTCTGTTTGTTACTGTCTTACACAAAACCGCTGAACAAATCCTGATGAAATCTTTATATAATTTGTAGATCAGAAGGTAACAGCTTCTAAGGATTTTATATAACTCATACTAAATACTATAAATCAAACCGTTTGGAGGTTAGACTTTTACACGTAAAAACTACTAAACGAATATAATTGAAACTTTAAAATTACATAGCTTATACCAAAATGACCTGAAATAATTGCCAAATTAAACAATTTATAATAAACCCCAATTATTAAAAATTGTATAATTTTATTCTTTTTTTTTTATAACTTCACGCTGTATCCCGTATACAGCGGAGTAGGCAGAGGGAACCAGAGAATCTAATATTAAGACACTCCATTCTCTTTCAACATTTCCGTTCCCTACTTTCCGCCAAATGGAGGCATTGCGTGTTGAGTGGCGGAACTCAACGCCGCGCTTTGCCTTGTTACCAAACCCAAGAAATGAAAATACTAAATTTTACATTTCCTGGTGTGGGAATCGAACCCACAACCTGACGCGTTTACAGTCGCACGCTTGTGCCTCTGCGCCACGACAGGCGTTATAATTTGGCAATAATATAATAATAAATATCTATTAATACATAATAAGTAACCGAAATCTGTTCCATACAGTAACAACGGTTGATATATTGCGGGGCGCGCCACAAAGAATCACTGGCTGACAAATTCATTCCCTTACTTGACACCTCGCTCTCGTCGTTTCCACCGTTCTGTATTTACTTATATTTTTATACTTACGTACACTTGAAAATCGAGGTGTTATTCATTTTATATTGAATTTGTATCGTTGGTTATATTGGTTTGGTAATGTATATGTATTTTTTAGTGTCAAAATACACTGTTCTCTTCTTTCTGCTTAAAAATGTTGTATTGGCAGTTGAGTGGAGGACCTTAACTAAAATAATTTTAATACAATTATTCTTTCAAGTGAGAATCGAATTCATAACCACCGCGTTTAAAGTCACACACTACCACTGCGCCACGTTGACTGTATAATCAATAATAATTATTAGGATTTTTATAATTATATATTCTTTAATGCACTAACAAAAATACATGAGTTCTTCTCATAGAATAATAAAGTACACAAGGATGGGTACACTTGAAGAGATCTCTTCCAGCCAATCTGTCGAAGTGGATGAGCGACTAAAAAAATTTTTTTTTCTTTTTTTTTTTTTTACTTCACGCTTTATCCCGCATGTAGCAGGGTAGGCAGAGGGAACCTGAGAACCTAGTGTTAGAACACTCCGTTCTCTTGTAACAATTCTGTTCCCCACTTTCCGCCGAATTGAGGCATTGCGTGCTGAGGGGCGGAACTCAACGCAGCACATTGTCTTTTACCAAACCCAGGAAATGAAAAGATTAACATTTCCTGGAGTGGGGATCGAACCCACAACCTGTCGCGTTTACAGTCGCACGCTTGTGTCTCTGCGCCACGACAGCCGTTAAAAAATATTATAATTAATTAAATTATTTTTTTAGCTTCACGCTTCTACTGTAGGCAGAGTAAGCCTAATGTTAGAACACTATCATAGTCATACATCATTATATTACAATACTACTCCGATAACCATTCTCACTTTCGAGATTATTTGCGTTTAAGTAGCGGAACTTAACGCCGTGCCTTACCTTACAATTTTTTAAATAGATTTCAAACCTACAATTATCGTAGTCATACAATTTCACACCACCAATTATCACTACATAACCCACCCAAAATACCACTACCAACATCCCAGCAACCCACAAACCCATATATTAAGAGAGCTATAAAATGGCGTCGAAACATTCTATGATACAAGTTTCTTTATCGTTGAGTTTACGAGCGCATAAATTTCGGTTTATCTTTATGAATATTCAACACTGTTAAATGCAGTCAGCCGGTGCTTTGTCGGGTTTTTATTTTGTTTCTCTTTTATTTTATTTGTCGTGTCGTGATATTTGCTTTGTGTCAAATTTAGGTTGAGTTCTTAAGTGATTGTATTTGGAAGAGTGTAACGAAAATGCGTCACGATAATCATATTTATGTATAGGATTAAGTATATAGTGAAGGAGATACTTAATATATTATACTGTGTGTAATATATTTATGTATGTTTCAATATTAAATTTATTAAGAAAAATATAAAAATAATATACCTTAGAATTATTTAATGAACGCCTAATAATAAACGCCTGTCGTGGCGCAGAGGGAAAAGCGTCCGACTGTAAACACAACAGGTTGTGGGTTCGATTTCCACTCCAGGAAATGTTAGTATTTTCATTTCCTGGGCTTGGTAACAAGGCAAAGCGCGGCGTTGAGTTCCGCCACTCAAAACGCAATGCTTTAATTTGGCAGAAAGTGGGGAACGGAATTGTTGTAAGAGAACGGAGTGTCTTAACACTCTCCCTCTGCCTACCCTGCTATATGTGGGATACAGCGTGAAGTTAAAAAAAAACATTTATTTTAATACTCCTAATACCTCCATATTCATCTTATTCTATGGTTGGCTTTACGTACCCATCTCCTAGATATGCATAGTTATGTAGAGACAAGTCCGTTTTTCATGTTATTCAAGACAGTGACAGAATTCAACGTCGCGTTACGTATTTCAAATTTTGATTATTTTATGTATTTATAAGTATTATAACGTCTGTCGTGGCGCAGACACACAAGTGTTGTGGGTTCGATTCCCGCTTCGGGAAAAGTATAGTAAAAGTTTAGTATTTTCATTTCCTGAGTTTGGTAACTAGGCAATGCGCGGCGTTGAATTCCGATACTCAGCACGCAATGCTTGAGGCAGAAAGTGGGGAACGGAGTGTCTTAACACTAGATTCTCAGGTTTCCTTTGCCTACCCTGCTATATGCGAGATACAGGTGAAGCTAGAAAAAATTATAACTATTATGTTAAACATTCATGCAATTCATTGTTTTAAATTTGATACATTTGTGAATAATGTTTAGCATTTCAGTAAATAAATAGCAACAAAAAATAAGTTCTTCCTCATTCGAATAATTTTTTTCCATTAAAAAATATTTTTTGCAATAAAAAAAGCAATAAATCGTTATAAGTATTCAAACACTCTATATAAAAAAATCAAATAAATCTATTACCATAAAAACAGAGCAAAGAAAAGGGAAACTTAAAAATGTAGATTCGCAAAAGGCATAAAAGTTACATTAACAAGCCGAGGTCGTTGTCAGTGTAATCCTGGGGGTGATAAATGTGCGACCTAGCCGCCTTCACCCGACCTCACCCTGGTATAAGTCACAGGGTGTTTTATGAGCTGATGAAAATATCCTGTCCTACCACTTTAGTGTAAAAATGTGTGCGTTTTTAATATTGAGTAGATTATTGGGGTAATTTGATAATTTGTGCAATTAATAAATTATAACTTTTTGTTATTGAATAATATTCTTGTTAAAAATTTAAATAACCTAGTGTATATATTTATTGTAAATATTTATTTTGTAAGCGCCTGTCGTGGCGTAGGGACACAAGCGTGCGATTGTAAACGCGACGGGTAGGCAGAGGGAACCTGAGAACCTAGTGTAAAGACATACCGTTCCCCAGTTTTCGCCGAATTCAGGCTTTGCGTGCTGAGTGGCGGAACTCAACGCTGCGCTTTGCGTTGTTTCCAAACCCAGGAAATGAAAATAGTAATCTTTTACATTTCCTGGAGTGGAAAACGAATCCACAACCTGTCGCGTTTACAGTCGCACGCTCGTGTCTCTGCGCCACGACAGGCCTATTTTAAACACAGCGAGTTAAATAGCGGATTTAAACTCCGCAGTTTGTTTTGTTTAACTTGGAAAATAAAAATAATTTAAGCACAGAGAGAACTTAGTGGATAAACAGTCTGTTCTCCATTTTCAGCAAAATTGTATATTAAATGACTATAAATTTGAGAAATAATTTAAATCTTTGCCTTAGACAGAGTCAGAACCCACAAACATTGCGTTTAGAAACAGATAGTACCACTGAACCACGATAGCCATATTTATTAATATTTAATATAACGTTCCTATAAATTATTATAATGCAATTATTATCTATTATGTGTTGCTATTTTCTTAGAACAGGCGTTCATACATAGTAATACCGTTGTGTAGTTTTAAACTTACCTTTTAAATACAGTGTATGAGCTTAAGTTCATAGTAAAGTAAAATCCAAAAACTTAACTATTAAATGCTTTTTTCCTTTATTAATAAATAATCAAGAATACTTGGAAGTGCCTCAATTCGACGGAAAGTGGGGAACGGAGTGTCTTAAAACTAGGTTCTCGGGTTCCCTCTACCTACGGTGCTATATGCGGTATACAGCGTGAAGCTATGTATGCTTGTGTGTTGAAGGTAAATAACGTTATTATGAAGTGGGTTACGGAAACGTTAAAGAAAACAGAGTGTCTTAACACTAGGTTCTCAGGTTCCCTCTGCCTACACTGCTATATGCGGGATACAGCGTGAAGCTAAAAAAACTCGTTAATTTTATATCTAAATAAAGACTGACAGAGCTTAAACAGGAAAAGTCGTTTCTCATTACGTGTAATAATCGTTAAGGGGAAAGTTAAGGAAGCTTTTGCTAATTTTAATAATGTTAGTTTATAAGTACTTATATTTTTTTTATATTTTGTTGTACTGTTGTTAAGTAGAGAGAGACTATGGTGGCGTAGTGGGACGCGACTGGTTGTGGGTTTGATGCCCATTCGGGGAAATAATTATGATTAAATTATTTACATAACGCCTGTCGTGGCACAGAGACTCAAGCTGTAAACGCGACAGGTTTGTTGGTTTGATTCCCACTCCAGGAAATGGATTTTTTTATTTCCTGGGTTTGGTAAAAGTAATTTCGCTTTTTCGCTTCGGGAAAAGTAAAGTAAAAGTTTAGTATTTTCATTTCCTAAGTTTGGTAACTAGGCAAAGCGCGGCGTTGAGTTCCGCCACTCAGGACGCAATGCCTCAATTCGGCGGAAAGTGGGGAACGGAGTGTCTTAACACTAGATTCTTAGGTTCCCTCTGCCTACCCTGCTATATGCGGGATACAGCGTGAAGCTATGTATGTGTATGTATAAAGTTTAGATACACTAATTTTGTTTTTAGCTTCACGCTGTATCCCGCATATAGCAGTGTAGGCAGAGGTAACCTACCGCCGTTCTCCACTTTCCGCCGAATTGAGCAAATTAAAACAACTAGGCAAAGCGCGGCGTTGAGTTCCGCCACTCAGCACGCAATGACACTATTAAGAAAAACCGTGCCTTTTTATTGTTTAAAAAAATGGCAAACCAATACAATACAAAATTATATATTCAACAACATTATTAGAATAAAACAAGCAATCAATACTCGTATAGTATAATGACAGAGTGGTAGCAATCGACTTTCCATACTGTATAATTTAAATACAAAATGTTAAATTAGAGACTACTGTACGTATGCAGTAATATGACATCTCAATACTGACGTGGACTTTGTGGAGTGGCCTCTAAAATAGTAAGTTCTTTTTATAATAGAGTTTTTATTGATTTTTTAAGTAAAGTAGATAACGTACAGGTGATAATGACCATGGAAAGGTGACATTTAATATTTAGGGAGTTTGGGAGTGTAGGAGAGTATAAAGAGAGGATTTCTGGAACTGCCTATGAAAGTAAGTTTTGTAGTCCTCGTTTGCCTGGACTTGAATAGAGTTAGCATATCATAAGAGACCATCGAGGCGTAGAGGTTGAATGCTTGTAGATATGAGGTTTTTAGGGTGAATTCGAATTTCATACTGTATAATTTAAATACAAAATGTTAAATTAGAGACTACTGTACGTATTATATTACTGCACATAATGACATCTCAATACTGACGTGGACTTTGTGGAGTGGCCTCTAAAATAGTAAGTTCTTTTTATAATAGAGTTTTTATTGATTTGCTTATATTTCTACGTTTATTTTATTAAGTTTATTAAGTAAAGTAGATGAGTTAATACTGGCGATGGAAAGATGACATTTGGTGTGTAGGGAGTTAGGGAGTGTATGGAAGTATTAAAAGAGGATTTCTGGAAATTTCTACGAAAATATTAAGAAATGGACTTTTGGGTTTTATAGTTCATGTAAACGAAATCACAGGATACAGTCAGTGTATACTAAGTGGCGTGAAAATCGTGGCGCAATAGGACGATATCTAACGATAAACCTGGTTGGGGGTTCGATTTCCACTCTGTGAAATTTTTGTATTTACATTATTTTCATTTCTCCGCTCTAGTAAGAAAAAGCAAAGCGATAAATTTCGCCACGTCTACGGGATTAAATCAATTTTAGGTAGTAAGTGAAGAACAAGCTGTCTTGGCTGCTTAGCTTTACGGGAAAAGCTGGTTTAAAAAATATTAATAATATTCAATATTCTATACTATTTTGACATCTGACTGTAAATACGTGACTGTAGGTTCAATTGCCAACTCGGGGACATAATACCTAAATTATATCTCTCGTAAGACAAAACACGGCGTCGGCTTCTGCCATTTAAAACACAACACCTCATATTCGGGCCCCAAAACAATGTCTTGACAGTATATTCTCTCTGATTACCCTGCTATACGGCATAAAGCTTAAATCTACTTACTTATTATATAAAGCCTGAACAAATTTCTCACTAATATAATTATAAAAATGTTTCAAGCCATACATAATTAAGTTTACAAAGAAACGACATGTGTCGCGTACATTGCAATTTTCTTTACCATATAATTGAGTCATAACGACAGTATGTTTAATTAGTAGCAATGTAACTACTTTGTTCATAATAAGACCTTTACTGAGTTAACAATTAATTGGTCTTATATGTATTGCGCTCTGGTAACAAGGCAAAGCGCGGCGTTGAGTTTCGCCACTCAGCACGCAATATCTCAATTCGGCGGAAAGTGGGGAACGGAAATCTTAGTAGAGCGAAGTATCTTAATTTTTTTTTTAACTTCACGCTGTATCCCGCATATAGCAGGGTAGGCAGAGGGAACCAGAGAACCTAGTGCTAAGACACTCCATTCTCTTTTAACAATTCTGTTCCCCAGTATCTTAATACAGGTTCTAAAAAAATATTACTTGTATCTGATCTGTATTTGACACAATAGGTTAACTTTAGGATCGATTCTCGCTCGGGATAAAGCAGCTTCATGCCTTATCACGCAAAGCAGGGTAGTCAGAGAATCTAGTGTTAAGACACTCCGTTTTCTGCTTTACGCTCAAATTAAACACTGAGTACTGGCGGAATTCAACGCCGCGCATTGTCTTGTCTGAGCGGAGAAATGAAAATAATCAATTATAATCATGAATCGCTTAGGGTGATATTTGTATTTAACGTTTCGTTTTAATAAAGTGCAATCGATATATATTATAAAAGTCAATAAATAAAATAAAATAAAATTAATGAGCCTTTATTAATTATATTGGTAAGTCACAGTTCTGCCACTAAGCACACAATGTCTTGAATTTGGCCGGAGAGTGAAAAACGTAGAGTCTTGACACTAGGTTTTCTCTGCCTAGAATACTCAAGCAAATACAATTGAATAATGCCAGTTATTATCATGAATTATTAACATATTATTGTGAAAGAGAGCCAGAACGTATTTAAATGAAATATTAATACAAGCAGTAATTGACATCGCTTTATATAAAATATGAGAATTGTATAACGATATAATCGCCGCGTTTTAATTGCTCCATGAAATATTCATAGTTCTGACTAAAATCGACTACGGTTATTATAAGTTAACTAAATTACCACTTTGTATTGTAAAAATTGGTACAAAGTATGTATTTTAGAAACCTTTTTATGCTATGGTTAAATACTGGCTTGGTTTATTTCAAAGAAATTATTCTTTTTATTATATATCCGTCAGTGAAAAGTGATTTTATTACATGGAAATTTCATAAAAATGATGTTTCGTACCATTAGAAATCATTAAAATCGATTATTTTTTCCACTTACCGCTTTTCAAAAGAATAGGCTATTATATATTTAATGAGTTGTCAATTATTGTGGGATTTTAGATTGAATAAAATGTTTTGAATCATTGGAAAAAGTATGATTTACTTACATAATTTCACACTTTATCCCTAGCGGGGTAATCAGAGAGAAGAGAGCGCCAAACGCTACGGTCATTAACCTCTTCATACATGCCCTTTGGGGGTCCTCGTTCTTTTTACCTGACCTTCCTCCAGTATTATTGATACTGTGTTCTCAAAAGTCAACCGAGGTCTCCCCCTACTTCTCTTGCCGCTCAACTTTGCTTCATATATATATTCTCACCATACTTTCATCACTCATCCTCTCGGTATGTCCAAACCCCCTGAGCACGTTCGTATAACATTCTCGCTTTTTTTATCTGTCTTTCTAAGTGTCTCTTCGCTGCGGATTCAGTCAGCCAAATTGACTCCGCATATTCTCTGACCGGCAGCAATACGCCTTTCTACGTGCATATCATATCTTCCGTCTCTGCTAAACATACTTCCCAGGTATACCACCTCATTCACTTTTTCTAATATCTTTTTATCTACAGTAATCTTGCATTCCGTGCCTTTTTCGTCTTTTTCAAACACCAAAATCTTAGCTTTCCTTACATTCAGGCTTAGACCATTATTTTCACACCAGTCCTTCAAAAAGTAAAATATTATTATTGTAAGTATATGCTAACAAATTACGTTTTCATTTTTTTTTCTATTAAAGTCGGTTAGGTAAAAATAACTCAATATTAATTCCGCTTGCCGCATTCTATTCTCTTTGCCTACTCTACTACCGTAACAAAAACACTCAAATAAACATAATATAAGATAAATAACAATTCTAGGATAAATTCTATACATATTTTCCATTATTTCTATCATAAACAATATAATCTCGTGTTACAACCCTTGGTGTACACAATGGAACTCGGTCAAAAGCGATCGTTTTGGATTAAGCTTATGTTAACCGCAACCTTACTAAGTCATGGTGGCTTAATATCTACCTATCGGTGTAGTGGTTAGTTACTATGAAGCGAAGGTTCTGGGTTTATATCTGATTAGGGCAGATTAGGGTAAATATTAATTATTTCATTTCCTCGCTCTGGTAACAAGGCAAAGGGCGGCGTTGAGTTCCGCCATTCAGCAGGCAATGTTTCACTTTAGTGAAAATTTTAAGAGAACGGAGTGTTTTAACACTAGGTTCTCAGGTTCTCTCTGCCTATCCTGCTATGTACGGGTTACAGCGTGAAACTAACAAAGAAAAAATGTATAATTTGTAATTTTACTGAACATTTTAGTAGTACTGTTTTTAATCCATAGTACGGGTAACTGATGTCGAGACACTCTGACACTCTGTTCTTCATTACTCATCTGAATTTGAGACAATGTGTATTGGAAACTGGACTGTAAACGTGACAGGTTGTGGGTTCGATCCCCACTCCAAGAATGGAGTTTTCATTTCCTGGGTTTGGTAACAGTGCAAAGCGCGGCGTTGAGTTCCGCCATTCAGCACGTAATGCCTCGGTTCAGAAAGTGGCAGAAAGTGAGGAACGGAGTGTCTTAACACTAGGTTTCCTCTGCCTACCCTGCTATATGCGGGATACAGTGTGAAGCTATATACGTATATATTTATGTTCTTACTTATATGTTGAAACGTACGTATTTTAATAATTATAATTACTATATTATTTCTTATTTAAAAAAAAATACAACTCCCTTCTATAAACTAAAAGTAACAACTAACAAACAACAATATATTAACAATCGTGTATATTTATATACGCAACACCATAAAAGGCGGATTAAGGGTGCCTATTCTCAACACGCTCCATTGTCAAAGAAATCGCATTGTCGCGCGTCGAGCGCTAATTACGCGCCTGAATGGTCGCCTTTTGACGGCTCCGGACGGATTTCTGATTATGACACACAAAATTACACTTGTCATTGAAAAAAAAGAATATAGACTTTAATTTAAGCAATTTAAGGTACATTTTTCATAATTTTTACAATACAAAAGGAGAAATAACGTTGGTAATAAAATAAATAGGCTTGTTTCCTTATCGATTCCGATCTCACGATGGTTGATGTTAATCATATGTTTCGTAAGACTGATTTATTTTTTACCAGTTAGTTTAGGAGAAATATGGCGAGTTCGCATGTCAAGCTCATTGTATGTTGATTAAAAATTATGAAAATATGTCGTTTATGTGATTTGTGGTTATTTTTCAGTGGAAATTAAATGTTTAAGTCGTTTTTTTTAATGTTGTAAGAATTTTCGTTTTGGGAAGTGTTTTTTTTATTAAATAACGTTATCAACACTTTGTGCGTATTTAAATTTTGTTTGACAATATCTGATTTAGGTGAACAATAGTAAATGTGTTTATACTTCGTTATTTATTTATAGGAAACAAATATAAAACTTTATGGAAGTGAATTTTATATAATTATTTCAATACTCGAAGGAAAATTTTGTATCCCTTTTTATGAATAATTATAATATTACTCAGTTAAGTTTATAGATAAAGTCTACATTTTTGTGTTAAACTAGATATTCGTTGCTATGGCAACGCGTAAACATGGCTACTAATTCACATCATAATATTTCCTATATTCAGAGTAGAAAAGTATTAAATAATTACTATTAAAATTAAATATAATAAAATTTACATTATTGAAATTCGTATTTCGACACCAACTTTACACTGTCGCCTGTCGCAGAGGCGCAAGCATGCGTCTATAAACGCGACAGGTTGTGGGTTCGATTCCCACTCCATTTCAGAAAATGGAATTTTCATTTCCTGGGTTTGGTAACAAGGCAAAGCGCGGCGTTGAGTTTCGCCACTCAGCACGCAATGCTTCAATTGGGCGGAAAGTGGAGAACGGAGTGTTGTAACACTAGATTCTCAGGTTCCCTTTGCCTACCTTGCTATATGCGGAATACAGCGTGAAGTTAAAAAAAAAAAAACTATTAAAATTAAATAGAATAAAACTTACATTACTACCAACTTTACATTTACGAGTAACACATTTCAAAAATCATCCTTACTTCATTTGATCGGGGGCTTACGCAACAAATCTCATCTCCACCCCACAAATAATCGAATGACCGTCACATCCGATTACCGTTATCGTATTTCCAATTTCATTGAAGCTTACACAAAGAAGTATTAAGCCTTAAATACAATATAACAATGTTTAGTACTAGCCGTCAACTGTGTGGAGTCGAATGACATGACATAATGCGCGCTTTGAAAATAGGGTACTTTTGACGTTCGGTGATGGATGAACCTAATAATATGATGCTACTAGTTTTTATTTAAGGCTTGGTTTCCAGTGGGTGATGTGATGTTAAATATATTTAATTTATATTAAGGCGTATAGTGCGTGGGTTTGATTTTCACTCTAGAAATTATTATTAAAATTATTTTCTTTTGCTGAGTTCTGTCATTCATCAAAATACTTCTTGGATTCGAACAGAGAGCGGAGAATATAACGTCTTGACACTCCTTACCCTGTTATGCGAGAAAAAGCGTGAAGTTGAAAAAATCCCATTCGTAAAGAGTAAAAAAACCAATGTTGTCTAAGAAATACAAGCATGCGACTGTAAACGCGACAGGTTGTGGGTTCGATCCCCAATTTATTTGGAATTTTTCATATCCTGGGTTTGATAACAACGTAAAACGCGGCGTTAAGTTCCGCCACTCAGCACGCAATGCCTCAATTCGGCAAAAAGTGGGAAACGGAGTGTCTTAACACTAGGTTCCCTCTGCCTATCCTGTTATATGCGGGATACAGCTTAAAGCTAGTATGTCTAAGAATTTGTGAAATTTACACAAAAAAGCTGTTATAGTACTAGAAGCCTCGTTGACGTGTAACGTCCCTTAGTTTATGTTTCTAGATCTTTCTTAGGTCGTCTTTATATTAAGCTTATAGTAATATATGTAATATGTATTTTACTGTTATTAGTTGTAATGTAACTTTTTCTGCATGAATCAATTTTGATGACTATTTTTTTATATATTTAAATTTAGGTAAAATCTAACGAATAGTTTTTGATTTATTCGTAATAATCTACTTTTTCGTGCATTTTATTCGAAATCAGTCGTTTTTTAATTCAAATTTTAATTATAATTATTGTAAAAGAAAATTAAAAGGTTTTCCCCCACCTATTAATATATATATGAAGTGTCAACTTCAGACAGACATTAATATAAAGCCTTGCATAGTAATAGCAGCATAGTAATAGAATATCCAGCTTATTTCTTTCTTAACAATTTACCTCAAAACATCTGCCAAGGTTATTGTAATACCCCATATTGTGTAATTTAGCGGTTTTACTCCACACACGCCATTTGAGACGACAGTTTGTAAATACAGGAGCTTTTGTTCGAAGAAAGCTTTTTACAAAGAATTGCTTAAATTTCTATTATTATGAAATTTGAAGCTTACAGATTACAATTATTGTGAAGCTTGAGCTTTTTGTTTTTTTTACGTTCAAAAATGTTATTTTCGTAACATGCGTGAATAGGTTGATAAGTAGATTTGTATATTTTGTTAGCTTCACGCTGTATCCCGCACATAGCAGGATAGGTAGAGGGAACCACAGAACCTATTATTAAGACACTCCGTTCTCTTCTAATATTTCCGTTCCCCATTTTCCGCCGAATTGAGGCATTGCGTGCTGAGTGGCGGAACTCAACGCCACACTTTGATTTTTACCAAACCCAGGAAATGAAAATACTAACTTTTACATTTCCTGGAGTGGGAATCGAACCCACACTTGTTGCGTTTACAGTTGCACGCTGCCTCTGCGCCACGACAGATAAAACTAAAACATGCATTTTCAACTTATCAATTTATTCACGTTTGGTACGGATTTATTTCAAATGCTTAACTTTATAAAATAGGGGTCGCAAAGAGAATCTATTGCTAAAAATTTAGAAGTATTACGAGGAGAGTAACAGAACTCAACGCCGTGTTTTATCTTACATACAGGGAAATAAATATAATTTCAATAATATCTAGGATAAGAACACACAACTCTCAGTGTCACGCACTACCTATTGACCTATGTTGATACAATTTAGACGCAAAAATACATACATACGAGTACATAGCTTTACGCTGTATCCCGCATATAGCAGGGTAGGCAGAGGGAACCTAGTGTTAAGACACTCCGTTCACCACTTTACAATATTTTATTTTGGTTTACATTTAACAAAACAATTCAAATAAAAACATAAAATTACTAGAAACCCGACTAAAAATCGATAAATTTTTAACAAGGAGTATTAAAGTACTTTAGTAGCCTACCCACAAATTATTGCTAACAGATTGTTATTGGCCCTACTCCGTAATTGTTATTCGACCTAGTCTAATAACACTTAATATATATGTAGTGATAAGACTTTATGATAGTTAAATTATATAGAAGTAGCTGGTAGCTGTATATCCCGACTTCGTTTGTTATTATTGAATTTTTTTTAGCTTCACGCTGTATCCCGCATGTAATAAGGTAGGCAGAAGGGAACCTGAGAACCTAACCACTCAGCACGTTATGTGGAAATCTTAAGAGAAAGGAGTGTCTTATAATAATAACCTAAACTAATAAGTTTGAGTTCCGCCACTCAGCACGCAATGCCTCAATTCGGCGGAAAGTAGGGAACAGAATTGTTGCAAGAGAACGGAGTGTCTTAACTCAACGCTGCGCTTTGCCTTGTTACCAAACCCAAGAAATTAAAATACTAAATTTTACATATCCTGGAGTGGGAATCGAACCCACAACTTGTCGCGTTTACAGTCGCACGCTTGTGCCTCTGCGCCACGACAGCCGTTCATTCAATTATTTTCGCATTTATAATATTAATAGGGTTGCAACTAATCGTTAGGAAGTCGAGTGGCATGTGAAATTTGTTTTCAAAACATTATAGCACTATAAATGAAAAGAGAAACAGAACCCGGCGGAAAGTGGGGAAAGGAATTGTTGAAAGATAACGGAGCATTCACATCAGCGCAGCTAGGGAACCTAGAGCCAAAACACTCCATTCTTTCATTTCGCTCGTCATCGAGACACCGCGTATTAAGTGGCGGAACTAAACGCCGAAAACCAAATTTAAGATACAATAAACAAAACATTATGATTAATTTCAATTTTGGCACACTGTGCCTCTGTAAAGTACTTGAAGGGGATTGGCCATCGAAACTAATTGCGAGCGATAAGCCTGGGGCGAGCCGCGGGCCAATTTTTTGCAAGTCAAATAGGTGAGTATTCGAGTGATTTTATGCTAATACCTTCGCTCTTTATTATGCAAAGCTCAGGAGATTTAGGGATGTGGTTTGGTAACGTTGATTTAAGGTTATTTAATTTATTAAACTTTTCTAGCCTATACGTAAAGAAAATATATTATAAGTAAAGCCAGTGGTGGCGCAGAGGCAAAAGCGTGCGACTGTAATACAATAGGTTGTGGGTTCGATTCCTACTCCACGAAATGGAATTATTTCACTTCCTGGGTTTGGTAACAAGGCAAAGCGCGGCGTTGAGTTCCCCCACTCAGCACGCAATGCCTCAATTCGGCGAAAAGTGGGGAACGGAGTGCCTTAACACTAGGTTCCCTCTGCCTACCCTGCTATATGCGGGATGCAGCGTGAAGCTATGTATGTATGTAAAAAAAAATATTTATGAATTTTAATTTATTTGGGGATAATGTGCCTTATTTGGATTAATGATGTCCTAATGTTTTCAGAATTTTTTGTAAAATACCAATCTACTTGTATTAATATTAATTGTTTGTTCTACCTCTAAATTAATCTATCCAACGCTTGCTAAGTGTCCAACTACTGCTTGCGTCCGAAAAACAAAGAACAGAGTGTCTTAACACTTCTAGCCGTTAAGCATAACGACTTGGCGAGAATAAAATGCTTTGTAAATTTTTTGTTAAATAAATAAAAAAATTAAAATAAACCTTACCCTCTGATTATTCTGAAAAGAGGTTAAAAAATAATGACACGTATATCGACATAACCACATCCCTACTTCCCGTTCGCCGAGGGTTGCGGTCACCAATTTGCGTTTTAATTAACTATACGTACAACGGTTTGTTTTTGTTCTTAATTGTTAAACTGTTTCTACTGATTTTAGGGTAAAGTTCGGTTAAAATGCCTTTATATATGGTATGCTTTATTAATTACATGTTTTGTATAACTTTTAAAAAAATTAAAATGGAAATTATATTTTTTTATATGTTTTAATGTAAAATATTATATTATATGACACCTGTCGTGGCGAAGAGGCGCAAGCGCGCGACTGTAAGCGCGACAGGTTGTGTGTTCGATTCTCACTCCAGGAAACATAAAACTTTAGTATTTTCATTTCCTGGGTTTGCTTAACTGGATTGGTAACAAGACAAAGCGTAGCGTTGAGTTCCGCCACTCAGCACGCAATGCCTCAATTCAGTGGAAAGTGGGGAACGGAAATGTTAAAAAGAGAACGGAGTGTATTAACACTAGGCTGTCAGGTTCCCTCTGCCTACCCTGCTATATGCGGGATACAGTATGAAGCTAACAAAAAACAAATAATCCTATACATTTAACGTTTATTTCTTTACCGTGAGGCATTATCGTTACACTAAGTATCAAAACAAACATTAAAAATCAAAATCAAAATATTCTTTATTCAAGCACTTAAGAATTGTCAATTTACAAAAGATGTCAGTAGTGTCAGTCCTAACGGAAGCTACCACCGGCTCGGAAAGCAGTTCTGCTAAGAAGAGCCAGCAAGAAACTCAACAGTTGTTCTTTTCGAATAAAATTTTACAATAAATATACAACTATAATGAACGTCCCGGATGAGCGTCAATAGCATTTAATACCACACATTAATATCATTATAGTATTCTTGGGCAGAATAATATATTTTTTCAATAATATGATTTTAATCTTAGCTTTAAATACTTGAAGTGGCAGGTCTGTAATTATTTGTGTAATTTTATTATACATGCGATGCATTTCATTATACTTGTGACAAAAATGATTTATTGACTTTTTTGAGGCGAAAACTAGGTATAATTAGCTTATTTTTCCTTCTTGTATTGATATCGTGTCTGTCACAGTTCTTTAAATAATTGTAGATATGTTTGCGTACATATAAAATGTTATTGAAAATATATTGTGATGCAACTATAAGAATACCCGTTTTCATACTAAAGAAAATTCACATAACAATCACTCATAATACTTAACATACAAAAACATTTACTCTAGATTCACTTTTCATTATCAACTTTTATTATAACAAACAAATGAATTGAAAACTTCAAAACTGCTTCATAGTAATTTGTTTAAAATCCAGGCCAGTGGAAAGCTCTTGCTACAAGATCTTCGCATTTATCCCTACTAATATTAAAAATGTATGAATGTTTGCTTGTTACGTTTTCATGCTGACTACTTAACTTCACGCTGTATCCCGCATATAGCAGGGTAGGTAGAGGCGACCTAGTGTTAAGACACTCCGTTCCCCACTTTCCATGTATTCTCTTTATACATTCTTAGAGTATTTTTTATATTTTAGAACACTTTTAAAAAAAAAAATAAAAAAAAGCAGGTCAAACTAAATAATTAATTTAAATAATGTTGTTCATACTAATATTTTAATTTTTTTGTGTGTTTATTTGTCCTTCTTTAACGAGACAACGAGCAACTAAGCGACATTATGATTTTTTTAGGAAAATAGGTGGCTGGTATGACATAAGCTATTTTTTATTATTAATTTAATTATTTCCTATTGACAACGAGATCGAAGCCGGGTAACAGCTAGTAATATTATTAATGTGAATGTAAGTTTATTTGTTACGCTTTCACGCCAGAACTCAACCGATTATCATGAAACTTTTTATACATATTCTTAGAGGTATTAAAAAGGACCTAGGATACTTATTAAAAAAAAATTGGCAGACATGATCGTTTACCAAAAAAATTGAAAATCTATCTACTTCAAAGGCTTTAATATAGCGCATATACGCACTATACACCATAGTATGTAATATGGATCAATTCGGCGGAAAGTTTGTTGAAAGAGAATGGAGTGTCTTAACACTAGGTTCTCTGGTTCCCTCTGCCTACCCCGCTACATGCGGGATACAGCGTGAAGTTGGAAAAAAAAATGTAATATGGACTGCCATTGACCATGCGAAGCCGCGGCTAACAGCTAGTATATTACAATATAATATAATAGAAAATATTTTATTTTGTAGTGTTGACATTTTAGTAACAGCTATCGTTTATGTACTGTCCACAGAACAATTGTGGTAGCAACAAAGAGAGGAAATATGAATAGGACAGACTTAAAAGCTCTTTACAATTCAAACTTTTATAATTTCAAATAGAATATAGTGGTAGAATGTTTTTTTTTAAAGACCATCCCAGCATAGTAGGACAGTGTCTGGGTGTAAATACGATGGTTGTAGGTTCGATTCCCACTCCAGGAAATGTAAAATTTAGTATTTTCATTTCTTGGGCTTGGTAACAAGGTAAAGCGCGGTGTTGAGTTCCGCCACTCAACACGCAATGCTTCAATTCGGCGGAAAGTGGGGAACGGAAATGTTGAAAGAGAATGGTGTGTCTTAACACTAGATTCTCTGGTTCCCTCTGCCTACCCAGCCATATGCGGAATACAGCGTGGAGTCAAAAAAAAATATGTTTTTTTTGGAGACCATAATAGCATAGTAGAATAGTTATGGGTTCGATTTACATTCAAAGGTATTATATTGAAGTTATTTTTATATCTTCCCTTGGCTAAGATGAAGCGTGGCGTTTAGTTCCACCACTCAACCCGTAATGTTATAATTTAACTAGTCTAGTCTAGGAATGAGTGATTTGTCACTGAGATAGGAAAAAAACTCAATTTAATATGAACGGAAAAGTTAAGAAAGAGAGTGTCCTAATACGAGGTTCTCAGGTTCCCTCTGCTTACCCTAATATGTTCGGGATACAGCGTGAAGCAAAAAAAAATCTCGACGAGTTTCTTACATTACTTACTTACTTATATTACAGGCTTCATGCTGTATCCAGTATACAGCAGGGTAGGCAGAGGGAAACTAAGAACTTAGTGTTAACGCACTCCGTTCCCCACTTTCCGCCGAATTGAAGCATTGCGTCAGCACGCACGCTACTCAGCGGTGGCGGAGCGCGATGTCGATTTCCCGGAGTGGGAATCGAACCCACAACCCACAACCTGTCGCGTTTATAGTCGCACGCTTGTTCCTCTGCACCACGACAGGCGCACTTTTTACTAGCTAAATATATTTTTAAAGGAAAAAGCACTGATACTTAATAACCACTTGTTTTTTCGTTACATTGAATTATATCACTCGTTTTACTTTAAAAAAAAATTATATTTAGGTAATATAAAATGAACGAACATAAAATCGTGTAAGCAATTCGTCGGCGGTGTTAACCGAGGACAGACACTGACGGCACGGCGTGACAACAGAACGTGGCGCGATGAATAAAATATTCTAGCGACTTGCCACCTGACGTTTTATTTGTGACAAGCATTCTACTTGTAAAATGCAGGCTATATTATATAGTTTATTTAGATTATATCCTAACCGACAGCAAAAATGATGATGCTTTTTTTTTAAAAAAATTCCCACACCAGGAAATGTAAAATTTAGTATTTTCATTTCTTGGGTTTGGTAACAAGGCAAAGCGCGGCGTTGAGTTCCGCCACTCAACACGCAATGCCTCCATTTGGCGGAAAGTAGGGAACGGAAATGTTGAAAGAGAATGGAGTGTCTTAATATTAGATTCTCTGGTTCCCTCTGCCTACACTGCTATGTGCGGGATACAGCGTGAAGCTAAAAAAATGTCTGGTTAGACATAATGAAGCGTTGGGTTCCTTCATATAACATGCAATGTAAAACATGAAAATAATTATAAGCACGCAATATTTTTTTTTACCGTTTAATAGAAATAGGCAATGACGTGCACACAAAGGGGCGTAACTAACCCTTTATTCGATACAAAATGTAACATAAATTATATTTTTCTCGGCAAAATGCAGGCTACCTTATATTTTAGTAGGGTGTCCGTAAATTATGTTTATGGGTGGATTTTAAATTTCAATATTAATAGATATAAGAAATTGCTTAGCAATTCATGGATTCACCATGCGGGTGTCCATCGCGTTGCAGAGAGAGGAGTTTGGAGAGTGCCTGGGGCTTACGACCTAACGTGTAGGTTTAAGGGGCCCCTTTAAAATGCGCATTAACGTTCACCTCCACTGTCTGCGCTCCTCTCTCTACCTAATCATATTTTAAAAGACTACTAATGCCGTATTTGACATATATTGAAGTCGAAAAGTTGTAAATTGCTTAAGGCAGCTTCAAGACTCTTCGCTCTTCATTTTTCGTTCGAAATTAAGACGTTTATGCGGAGCTCAACGCCGCATTTTGTTCTAACAGAGTGGCAAAATTATAATAATGAAGATTCATCATTCACTACAGACACATAGTTCATATATATACATATTTTTTTTTTATTTTACATTTTTTTCATATTATTTAGAACTACACTTCATACATATGACATATGACATTTGACTACATAGAAATTTAAATTCCTTAATGCACTTCATAGGTTATGAGCACGTATTATGTTTTTCTTTTACACATATATCTTATGCAGGCATCTTTTGCAGCTAAGGCATAGACTATCAGTACCTACGATGATGATATGATAAGTGACTTTCTGGTTATTTGGAGATATTGAGTGCTGAATATCTGAGTATGGTACCATTTTGAAAAAATAAATATAAATATTTACCCAGTGAAGATTTCAAATACTTTGTTAATCTATATTTAGATAATCTTACTGAAAAGCTAATAGTAAAAAAAGCAGCCCCGTACAGCAGGGTAATCAAAGAGAACCTAGAGTTAAGACACTCCATTTAGCGTTTCCTGCCCGAATTCGGCCTTTCAAACATAACAGTTAATAGTACAAGAATATTTAATATACACATTAGGTCCATAAGTCCCAGGAACTCTCTACACTCCAATCCACTCCAAGTGAATCCATGGATTGCTAAGGAGTTTCTTCTGTGATAGCATATTTAAAAGTCCTGTAGCAACCCAAAATCATAGTAAACGCAGATCACAGGCGATAAGTTACAAATTTAACGACAAAAAGCTAGGCCATTTAACGTGAAATACTGTGGCGGGAGACAGTTTTCATAAAAGTTAGCTTGAAACATGGCGGGCCGTGTAAGTACATGATTTGTTTTAGTGTTACTTATTTATATCGCCTTATAATATTTTTCAGCGTTTCTTTGATATGTAAAATTTCTGTTTTTAATAATAAATATGATAATTGTGGTGATTTTTGTATGTATTTGGTTGAACTATTGGTTGCGGGTTCGATTCCTATTCGGGGAAATATTCATATTTATATTATTTTTATTTTTTGTTCTCTTTTGATAAAATGCGGCGTGTTTATGCATTATTTTAAAAAAATGTTAGCATTCTGCACTCCTTCTCTATATAAACTATAAGTGTGCCAAGTTTCATGCTCCTCTGTCCGCGTAATTTTCGTAAAAGGGGGTCCAAAGTTTTTGCTTCACGTATTTATATATAGATAAATATTACATACACTCCCCCATGTTTAACATACACTTTTATATAAAATGCCATACAAGTTACTAAGGAAACGTGTAATTTACACGTCAATGGGGCTTCTAATGTGTTAATTATTTACTGTTGCTTACAGATTCGTTGTGTGAATGTCTAGTGGTTGTAAGAAATTTATCGTTCAAGTTATTGTCTAGACTGGATTTAAACAAGGTTTACACTTTTTACTTTATTTCCGGTCTTTGATTTCCGCTATCGTACTGTTATTGTTTGTATTTTGTCTTATGTTGTGTCTTTAACCGGCTTCTAAGAAGGGGGAGGTTCTCACTTCGATTGTTTTTTGTGTGTTACTGCATAAATTTTTAATGCGTGAATCAATTTTGATGATTATTTTTCATATGATAGCTAGTGCTTCTGATGTGGTATCTATTTAATTACTGACAGTTAGCTAATAATTTAGTAACATATATATGTATACATACATAGCTTCACGCTGTATCCCGCATAAAGCCGCATAAGCGCGGCGTTGAGTTCAGACACAGCAAGGAAGTAAATAATATTAAAAATTAGCTTCATATTTTATTCAGCATAGCAGCGATATAGTTGATTTCAAGACGGGTTTTCGGTTTCGGGTTGAGCGGAGCTGTATCCCACATATAGCAGGGTAGGCAGAGATAACCTGAGAACCTAGTGTTAAGACACTCCGTTCCCCACTTTCCACCGAATTGAGGCATTGCGTGCTGAGTGGCAGAACTCAACGCCGCGTTTTGCCTTGTTACCAAACCCAGGAAATGAAATTACTAAACTTTTACATTCCCTGGCGTGGGATTGAAACCACAACCTGTCGCGTTTACAGTCGCACGCTTGTGCCTCTGCGCCACGACAGGCGTTACAAACAATGTTCTAGGGACAAAAGCTGATATATATACATACACAAATTCATGTTGTGGTTTGTTCATTCAAAATGTACACGAAAACGCCCCCATACGCCTTTTTACTCTACGTCGACCATTACTCAAGTTAAATGGAGCGTTCTCGGCGATATTTCTAATTTATGACCACATTACAGATACTGCGAAGTTATCTCCCATCTCAAACTCTCATACTTTCAGCGGCCTGTCATATTTCACTGAATTTTGGATGAATTGTGAATTTAGATGATTATTATGCTTGAATAATAGGCCAATTGGGTTAGAATTTAATTTTGAATGTCGTATATTATTGTGGTTACACTATTCTTCGCGCAGTAGTCGTTTTACTGGAAATTTTGTGGTAAATGGGTAAAGTAGGAATTTCAAGAAATCTTTTTTTTTTAACTTCACGCTGTATCCCGCATATAGCAGGGTTTTTTTAGGGCTTTCCGCTAAATTGAGGCAATCCGTGTTGAGTGGCGGAACTCAACGCCGCGCTTTGCCTTGTTACCAATCTCAAGAAATGAAAATACTAAATTTTACATTTCCTGGAGTGGGAATCGAACCCACAACCTTTCGCGTTCACAGTCGCACCTTTGTGCCTCTGCGCCACGATAGGCGTTAGAAATGTGTTAAATTTTGCTAATATAATATTATAATTGTGAATGTTTGGCTGGAAGTATGTTGGTTAGTATTTCGCGTAAAGACTACTGAACCGATCTAGATGAAATTTTATTGTAATATGGCTTATTCATCAGAATAACATATAGGCAACAATTTATAAAGATATTGTATAGTTTGCTTATAATATAAAGATAAGTATCGCGTTTTTAATAATAATTAGAATTTGATCGTCTCTATTAAATGTTAAGTTTAATCTTGCAAGGCCATCATTGTGCAGTGGGGCAGTAAACTGTCCGTGTGTAGTGGGACATTAAGCTGTAAACACAATGGTTGTGCGTTCGATTCCCGCACGGGACAAAAATTATATATAAGTTATTTCTATTTACTCGCACTGGTACGGCTACTCGTGGCATTGTTCCACCACTCAACATACAAAGTGAATTTTAGAGGAAAACTGAGAACGGAGAGCCTTTATATTAAGCTCTTACCCTGCTAAGTAGGAAATAGTATAATGCTGAAACAAAAATTACTCTTTTCTGTAAGACGAATCGTGACATTGTCCTATGATCAATTCGCATATTTCAAGAAATTAGAAATTCTGGAAAATGAGGAACGGAGTGTCTTGACACCCTGCTACGTATGTAAAGGCGTAGAGCTTAAAAAGATAGGTGTTACTATAATCTGTTTGCATAAAGCATTATAGCATTGTGTTCCACCATCCAGAACGAAATGCCCCTAAAGGAAAGGGCGGAAAACATGGATCTGTGATTTACCTTCAAATGCGGGAGATAAAAAAAGGATTTAATTTCAAAGGATTGATGGTTATTTTGTTTTTAAAACTCATTGCACTTTGCCTTGTTACCAGAGCGAGGAAATGAAAATATCAAATATTAATAATTATAAATATTCAATATCTCCATTCCCTTGAGTGCACGAGCGGACCCACAACCTGTCGTGTGTACGCTCGTGCCTCAGCCACGACAGGCCTCATAAAATCCTATAGCTTCACGCTGTATCCCGCACGAAGCAGGGTAGGCACCAGAGAACCTAGTGTTAAGACACTCCGTTCTCTTAAGATTTCCGTTCCTCATTTTCCGCCGAAGTGAGGCATTGCGTGCTGAGTAGAGGAACTCAATGCCGCACTTTGCTTTGTCATAAATAAATCATCAATAAATTCAAAGTAATAAATATAAACAAGCAACAAACATTATTTCATCGGTTATCAGTGAACACGTCGAACTGTCTAAATTACACGTTATTATCAATGTTTATTTATTAGTACATTCACTCATTCGATTTGTGGGTGAAAATGATTTATTTACATACATACATAGCTTTACGCTGTATCCCGCATATAGCAGGGTAGGGAGAGGGAACCTAGTGTTAAGGCACTCCGTTCCCCACTTTCCGCTAAATTGAGGTATTGCGTGTTGAGTGGCGGAACTCAACGCCGCGCTTTTCCTTGTTACCAAACCCAGGAAATGAAAAATTCCATTTTCTGGAGTGGAAATCGAACCCACAACCGTCGTTTTTGATATATAGGCTCCTTGGAGAGTGTTGGGGAGCATTTAGGAAGGATTTCTACAAATTCCTACTAAAACGTGAAATAATAGGAATTGTAATGTATTCTAATAAAGTAAATGAAGTAGCTAGTTTTATATAGCGCTTGGTCTTATTAAAAAAGTGTGCATTTTCGATTTATCAAGTTATTCACGCCTATTATGGATATGTTATTCACGTTCCTTCTATCTCATAATCTTTTAATAAAATATGTCTGACATAACATAGGTGAAACTTTAACAAAAAAAGACAACCGTTTCCTAAAAAAATCCGCCAAAAAGTTATATTATTACGAGTAACTCAAAAACTATTCGTCATACCTTAACTTAATTTAAATAGGACCACAGTACTGGCTATCATATATAAAAAAGAATCATCAAAATTGGTATATCCAGTAAGAAGTTCCGCGAACACACATAAAAAAATACAATCGGATTGAGAACCTCCTCCTTTTCTTGAGAAAAAATAAAAATACAGATATTTACTTTTGCTGTTAAAATAATATACTTATATTATAAAGTGTTAAACATTTAAGTTGGTTTACCATTTAAAAAAAAACATATATTCAACGCAATGCCTTAATTCTGTGGAAAATGGGAAACAGATGTGTTAAAACGCGAACGGAGTGTCTTAACACTAGGTACGGGATACTGCGTGAAGCTAAAACAAAAAAATATCTAAATATCGTTAATAATTCAAACTTTATGAAAGTCGGTTAAAATTTGACTGACATAACATAAAACATAAATAAATAATATTTGCTTTTCAATCTTTGTCAAAATCTTTTCAATAAAATGAAAGCTCTGTGTGAGCTATTAAAAGCGCTTTTATACTTAAATTAATGTTAACTATTAAACAGTGTTCAACTAAACTCAACCGATTACCTGATTTTTATCAAATATGTCTAAGAACACTCACACATAAGTTACTTTCGATACGAAAAGAACTAAATTGAAATCGCTTCATCCGTTCGGGAGTTATGATGCCACAGACAGATGGACACAGACAATAACGTCAAATTAATAACACCCCTTTTGGCGTAAAAAAAAAAGAATCATAAAAATGGATACAGCCAATTAAAATTTCTGCAGTAACAAATATAAAAAAATACAGTCGAATTGACTCACTTTTATTAAAAGTTGGATAAAATTAACTAATTGACATAACATAAAAAATAAATAAATAATATTTGTATTTAGAAAACATATACACATTTGAACGCAGCGGGATATGAATCCGTGCCTTTTGGAAGCGCTCTGACCACTAAGCCATGCGTTCTCCATCCGACTGCGTCGAAATTCTTATACGCTTGTTACAACTTATTTATGTAGATTTCCAAGAGGCGCGGGTTCGAGTCCCGCTGCGTTCAAATTTTATACGTTTTCTAAATATGTTTTTCGTTTCTTGAGTGTGGGATTGACACTTTAAAGCTTCAAAAGTAAATAATATTTGTTTCCAGTAAAATGAAAGCTCTGTGTGAGCGTGTATAAAAGCGCTTTTTTACTAAAATTAATGTTACCTATTAATCAGTGTTTATTTGCGCTGAGGGCCCGCTTGTTAATTCGTTAGCAGATGAAAAGTTAAGCTATTAAGGCAAATATTTCTTGTCGGTTTTTTAAGAATACTGTTAGGTTGGTTTTTCACTGAAAAGCTATAAAAAGCGTTTTAGCTTCACGCTGTATCCCGCACATAGCAGGGTAGGCAGAGAGAACCGGAGAACCTAGAGTTAAGACACTTCGTTCTTAACATTTCCATTTCCTATTTTCCGCCGAATTGTTAGTCTCCAATTCGGCTTTAATTTCTGTTTATATATGTATATGTATATTTCAATATTTCTTTATTTTAATATGTAAGATTTTTTTTATTTTTTACGATATTTGGATAAATGTGCCATTCTAAATAGTAAGTCAGCTTACTCCTGCCAATAAAATTTAATCTTTATTTTTATCGATATTAAAAAAGAAAGTCTCTCAATTCGACTCTAATTTTTATTTATATAACTTTTTACAGAGTGAACCAATTTTCTTGATTTTTTTTAATATGATAGATAACTAGTGACTGGTATGGTTTCATTTAAATTTTGTTAAGACTTGAGGAATAGTTTTGGAGTTATTCGTAATTTTTGTTGTGTTGAATTAATTTGAAGTCGTTTTTCGTTTTTTATTGTTAAGATTTAATTATACAGTTCCCATCATATTCCCACAAATTTGTTTTTTTTTTGTCTTTATATAAACAATATATCTAAGATATCTATACTATACTATCTAATGCTATATATCCAATGAAACGTGAGCCTAAAAATATATTTCTTAGTTCTTCCGCGAGCTCTCTTAATCTTGTAACGGGAAGACAAATTGTCGGCTCTTAGGAATTAATTTGAAAGAATACGCCCTACAGTTCGTTACTCTTTTGTCATAATGTGTTTTTTGGGACCACAGTAGCTCAGTGGAACAGTGTCTGGACATAGACGTGAGTATAAGTTCAATTCCTACTATTAATTTTTAATAAATATTTGATTTAGCTGTTGTTATATATAATGACAATAAACTATCCCGAAATTGTAAGTAAAACAAAAAGTATTTATTTATTTATCAATATTTATTTTATCGCCTTCAAAATAGGCCCCATTTGATGCAATACACATTGTTATTTGTTTGTAATTTAAAGCAAACTCTTTGTTCAATTATTGGATTCGTTATAAAAATCTCGGCGCACTACTGAGGTGTGTTTACTTAACTAAGTGCTGTCCACAAACTAGTTGTCAGATCGCGCTAAAATTTGGTATCAGAGGTCAGCACAGTGTTACCAACTTACAAAAAATATATATTTGAAAAATTGTTAATGCGCGACTTTTAAATTGAAATTTCCGGATACTTTATTGTCATAATGTAAAACCTAAGATTCCTTTTTACTTATTTTCATAAGTATAATCAGCATTGACTCCATTCGATATATATTTAAACGCCTGTCGTGACGCAGAGGCACAAGCGTGCGACTGTAAACGCGACAGGCTGGTTCGATTCCCACTAAAAGAAATGTGAAAGTTTAGTATTTTCATTTTTGGGTTTGGTAACAAGGCTAAGCGTGGCGTTGAGTTCCGCCACTCAGCATGTAATGTCTCAATTCGGCGGAAAGTGGGGAACGGAGTGTCTTAACACTAGGTTCCCTCTGCTTACCCTACTATATGCAAAATCCAGTGTGAAGCTAAAAAAAAATCTTTAGAGCCATATTTATGTTAAGTAAGTATTAGCCGTATTTTCCGACTTTGTTTGCGAGGGCTATAGAAGTTAAAATTCCATACTTTTCCATTTTCATAGAAATTTCGAGAAATTTTCTCTTAATGCTCCCCTACACTCCCTAAGGAGCATACATGCTAAATGTTAGCTTTCTACGGCCAGTAGTGTCGCCTGTACGTTATCTGTCAGTCACTCAGTAACGCAAGTGTTTTATGTACTCGTAGATTGTTTTAATTTTTTAATGTTCCGAGAGTATGAAACGCGGCGTTGGGTTCTGCAATACTTTAAAATTTGTTGGAAAATAGAGAACAGAGAGATCGGTGAAGCTAAGTGCCTTTTCATTTTTTTTATTTCCTTCCAAAAGTATGTAATTAGCGTTTGATGTTTAACCGCGACTGTGTACATGTCAGTCATGAATCTATGATTTATTATTTAAAAACTCCATTAGTTTTGTCAGTTTGTTTAAATAGAATGTGATTTGTTGGTGTTAAGTGAATGTTACTAACTCACTTCAAAAAAAGAGGATGTTCTGTATTTTTTTATGTACATACATATATTACATATATAGCTTCATGCTGTATCCCGCACATAGCAGGGTAGGCAGAGATAACCTGAGAACCTAGTGTTAAGACACTCCGTTTCCCTCTTTCCGCCGAATTGAGGCATTGCGTGTTGAGTGGCGGAACTAATGCCAAGCTTTGCCTTGTTACCAAACCCAGAAAATGAAAAATTCTATTTCCTGGAGTGGGAATCGAACCCACAACCTGTCGCATTTACTGTCGTACGCTTGTGCCTCTGCAATACGACAAGCGTTATCTAATAATAATAATTACATACAGCCACAATTTCACTCAGAAAGTAGAGAATGGAGTGTTTAGACACTAGACTCTTTCTCCTTTTCTAGAAATTTTACCAGAAAACGAAGAAGGAGTGTCTTAACACTAATTTCACACTAACACTTATTCTCAAACACTAAATAAAACTGTTTTAACAGGTTTAGTCGCGTATATTTTAGTATTCGGAAATATTTTTTTGGGAACCCAACGTTTCGAACACTTTACAACCCAGTGGTCACAGGTATACTGAGGTGGCATTCGTTTGTTAGTTGATACAATTGTTATATCAAACTACCGCCAACGATTTTTTGTTACCTTACAGTCAGACGCTTGAGCCCCTGCACCACGACAGGCGTTGAAATTATTTCAATATCTTAACTTTAACACAACATAACTTTTTTATTAAATACCATTCAGACGAAGTCGCGGGCACAGCTAGTACAATAATAAAGCTACATCACGAAAAACAATAAATAACAGTACAAATTGAAGTAAATAAATCTCATAATATTAGGAGTTAAATCGATTTAATGCTACCAAAACGATTATTTGGCAAACAAACAGATCGTTACATACATTTTATTTATTAATAGTCTTAATGGCTTGGAAAGAATTGCAATTGACCTACTTTGTGGAAATAAAACGTTAAGCTATGATAAACTGTGAATTTATATGAATTTTGTTTAGTAAGAATGAAGAAGAACGTGTTCAGGTGGTTTGGGTACGTCGAGAGGATGAGTGATGAAACAATGGTGAGAAAGATATATGAAGCAAAGGTGAGCGGCAAGAGAGGTAGGGAGAGACCTCGGTTGACCTTCGAGCACACAGTATCAATGATACTGGAGGAAGGTCACGTAAAAACATGAGGGCCCCCCGGAGGGCATGCATGAAGAGTAACCTGACTGTGGACGAGGCGAAAGAGGTATGCAGGGACCGTAGCGTTTGGCGCTCCGTTCTCTCTGACTACCCCGCTAGGGATAAAGCAAAATTTAGGTGAGGTTAGGTGAGATTTTTTTCTTTAGAATGAATCTTGTGTTAAGACACTCCGTTTTCCATTTTCTATCTGAATTCGAAACGCTGTATGTTAAGAGGCGGTACTTAACGCCGCGCTTTATCTATAGGCGAAGGTTATCACTTACCATCAAGTGGTCCTGTGCTCGTTTGCCTCCTTTGATAAATAAGAAAAAAATATAAATATGTTATAAGTGTGTTTGTAAGCTAAAACTGTTTGAAGTATTCATTACACATTTAGGGAAAAACATTTTTAGATAACATATAAAAATTGGAACGCAATTAAACTATTTGCATTTCTCCACTCTGTGATTTAAGTTTAAAATTACTTAATATATAAAATAAATTAATATAAATGCATTTTATTTTTACAATAATGCCAAACCTTTAAAATGACTAGATTAACTTAAATAAATATCCACTGTTAGTATAAAATTGACGCCTTAGAAAAGCATGCGCCTCTGAAGCGTATGATTATCTTTTCGTACGTTGTTATATGGTTATCTTTCTAGGGCGAAGGAAATCGAGGCGTTAACGTCACTTAGCAGGCAATGTCTGGGTAAGCAGCGAACGGAGTGTCTTAACACTAGGTTCTCTTTGGCTACACTGCTATGCGGGATAGAGCGTGAAACCAGTGAATGCTTATCACTCAATTTACTATCATACAGACACCTTGTCCTTCCATTTAACGGTTATATGGTTGTAAATTCAAGTGTTATTGTTCTTGTCGTTAAAATTAACTGTTATTATACAAGAGACATGCTGCTACTGATAAGTGATGATAAAAACGAGGAGTTTGGAAGATTGGTTACAATATATAGATGTGGATGTGGTGTATTTTCATGTTTTTATAGAATTACATTTTAATACGGGCTGTGCAAAATAGTATGATTAAGATTTTAATTATTAAAGAAACACAACTTCATAGAAAATGCACTAAAAAGTATAAGTATTACGAATTACTCAAAAACTATTTGTTAAAACTTAATTAAATTTAAATTGGGCTACATCAGAAGTAATGTTAAGTTGTATAAGAAAAGTATTAGCAAAATGGGTTCTCTCAGTTAAAAGTTATATATAAAAAATACAATCGATTTGAACACGTCCTCCTTTTGAAGGTTCCGTTAATAATATTAGGTAGATTTAAAAAAAAATGTTTTTAATTGCAAGATTGGGGAGAAATGACATTAAAACATAGTAATAAAAAAAACTTTGCAACCTGCCACTTTCTTCTTAATTTACCTTACATATATTCGTAAAATGCTTGTATAAGTGACAATGTGTGTTGGATAGATCCAATCGTTGGTTTACAGAAGTCAGAGATACAAATACTTTGACAAAAATTTTAATCTTTTATTTATATAAATAAAGATACCATATCCAAAAAAATCTACTTAACATGTCATTAGGATTTATGAAATGCTTATGTTAGGAAGATTTCAAAAACGACTCCTGATAGCTAAGAGTTATGTGACTATGTTCCGATATTGCGCCTCTTTCAGCGTGTTCTCTATTACTACAACATATTTATAGTTTACTAGCTGTTACCCGCGGTGTCGCTCGCGTGGTCAATGACAGTCCATACTACAAACCATAGTGTATAGTGCGTCTTAATTTTAAGGTGTTGAAGTAGCTAGATTTTCTTTTTTTTTTGACAAGTGATCATGTCTGCCATTTTTTTTTTATTAAAAAGTATCCATGTCCTTTACAATGCCTTTAATAATATTTATACAAAGTTTCATGATAATCGATTGATTTTTTTTTGTTTTGGCATGAAAGCATAATAGAGAAGTGAATAATTCAACAACTTGTCAGATCTTAACTAAATTTTAAAGAGACCACATCACAAGCACTAGCTATAGTATAAGAAAATAATCATTAAAATTGGTTTACACTAACTTTAGAGTATATAACATATTTTTTTTAAAAACAAGGAAACAGCTTCACGCTTTATCCCGCAAAGCAGGGTTGTCAGAGAAAACCTAGTGTCAAGACACTCCGTTTCGTCATTTCTCTATTCTGGTAAGGCAGACCACGGCGTTGAGACCCGCGTCTCAACACGCAGTGTCTACAATTCTGACCTATAGCAGCGAACGGTGTGCCTAAAAAATTCTAAACTCGACATAATTTTGCAATAATTATTATAAAGAACAAAAAACCCGACTGAACCAATTCGTCAAACGTAGAAAGCAAATACAAATAAAGTAAGTTATGATAGCTAGTTATGTGTTATATATTTGAATGTGTTAATTAAGTCCTTTAATTTAACACCCCACACGGTATTCATCAACGATTTTTTTATTTTTATTCATGACGTAAATCCTCCAGAAGACGCCATATTGAATTAAAAGTGTCATAAAATCAAAAACACTTGGAGTATCAATACCTATCTAACGTCACCTTCTTCTTCTTCATCTTGGCATTTATCCCGGCTAGCCACTTTGCACGATCCTCAACGTCTCGAGTGGTTAGTCCATTGGCTCTCATGTCCTGCTTCACGACTTCCATCGCTTTCTTGGGCGTCCAGGAGGTCTAACTCCAAGGACAGATATATCAAGGCATATTTTTCCGACATAATGGACGGCGCGCAACGTGGCCGTACCATCTCAAACGACGTTCTTGAGATGATGTGATGGTATGACCTATCTAACGTCAACATAACCTTATATTTCGGTCCAAGGGTTTGGAAGATATGAGGTAATAGAGAATATTACAAACATACATGATACTCCATTGACAGTCGGGTAATTAGAACGGCTAACAGTAGAAAATGGATGTACTTATTTCACTTTTGACTTACCTAACGATGCTCATATTTCTTTGTCGAACAAACGAAGGAGGCGATTTTGTTTAAATGTTATTATTATCTTCATAATCGCTCACATTTGAAAACAAAGGGAACCTTACAGAAAATACATTAGCCTTTCTTTTAATGCCCAGTAATAAGTCAGAAGTGCCTTAATGAGTATATTTGTTCTTGACGCTTGTTATTTATACTTAGAGACGATTCTGGTGCAATGGGACAGCTTTTTTTTTATCATACATAAATACATAGCTTCACGCTGTATCCCGAATATAGCAGGGTAGGCAGAGGGAACCTAGTGTTAAATCTTTTTTTTTAAGTTGGTAAAGACTGCTTACCCCGAAAAGTATGCAGTTTTCATTTATCAATATATTCACGCTTCTACGTGTGTACGCTTTTGCATATAAATAAACAAATTTATGTACGTACAACGTATATTTAACACATTGAAATAGAAAACTATTTTTTTTTGAATTCGGTTAAAATATCTGCTCCTAAAAATATAGGTACATTTTTGGTTTATCACCTAATCTCGCTTCTATGGATATGTTCATAAATAATTTATATTTAGTACAGTGGAATAGTGAACTGGTTTTGTTTTTAGCTTCATGCTGTATGCCTCACTTAGTAGAGTTGACAGAGGAAATCTAAGAACTAATGTTAAGACACTCCATTATCTTAAAAAAAAATCCTAAGACAACCATAGTAGCGTGAAAAAAGGTTCCATTCGCCGTTTTTGTAAGTCGATTAAAACGCCTGCCCAGAAACGTATGCATTTTTGATATATTAACTTATACATACATACATACATACATAGCTTCACGCTGTATCCCGCATAAAGCAGGATAGACAGAGGGAACCTAGTGTTAAGACACTCCGTTCCCCACTTTCCGTCGAATTGAGGCATTGCGTGCTTAGTGGCGGAACTCAACGCCGCGCTTTGCCTTGTTACCAAACCCAGGAAATGAAAAATTTCATTTCCTGGGGTGGGAATCGAACCCACAACCTGTTGCGTTTACAGTGCCTCTGCGCCACGACAGGCTTTAACTTATACGCGCTTACTATATGTGGACATGTTCATAAACAAACACATTTATGTAGATACATTTATGCGTCACAGTGTTTACGACGGCGGCGGCCATTTATAAAACTCAATTACTGCCGTCGAGATGCTCCCTAATAATGATAATTGATGACGAAATTTGCAGCTTCGTAGAGAGATCCTTTCCGCTCATATTTCTTGTTGACGCGTTTCCGTTGTCACACGAGATGGTTATTTATATTTCTTATAAAAATATAGCTTCACGCTGTATCCCGCATATAGCAGGGTAGGCAAAAGAAATCAGGGAACCTAGTGTTAAGACACTCCGTTCTCGTTCAACCGTTCCCCAATTTCTGCTGAATTGAGGCATTGCGCTCTGAGTGATAGAACTCAACGCCGCTTTGCCTTGATACCAGAGCGAAGAAATGAAAATACTAAATATTAATTATTATTATAGAAATATTTATTATTTTATTTCCTAGAGTGGGAATCAAACCCACAACCTGTCGCGTTTACACACGCTAGTGCCTCGGCGTCACGACTGGATTTAAAATGAACTCAATAATTTTATCACGTAATATTATGTTATTATATTTACAAAAATGTGACATTTCCTTATTTACTTTTTTAATTTTAGCATCCCACTGTATTCGTAACATAGCAGGGTAGGCAGAGGGAACCAGAGAACCTAGTGTTAGGACAGTCCGTTCTCTACTTATTTAATTCATATTAAAAAAAAGGTATTCCAATGGAAACTCACCAAACACTCACAATTTCTTCATAACAGAGCCCCTGTTTAATTTATAAATCGCTTCACAACTGATTAAAAACTCTTTTGAAAAATTAACGACAGGCGCGGACTTGAAGACGTCACTCGCATTCGCGGGTTATTTCGGCGTAAAATTAAAATATAAATTTTAAATAGGATTGATTGGTATGAATTGAGGAGATTAATGTACGGGTGTTGTTGGTGTGTGGGTGTTCTTCCGGTTTCGATAAGTTTAAGATGCATTATTAAGTATACTAGTGTCCTCGTTGACGCGTTAACAACGCGTTTTAGTTGTTTAGCAACGTACATGCCGCTTTATATAAACATGGATGACAAACCATGTGTGTGTAACATTTATTTTATTAATTTAATATAATTTAATAAAACGCCTGTCGTGGCGCAGATTTATTTAGTATTTTCTTTTCTTGGGTTTGGTAACAAGGCAAAGCGCGGCGTTGAGTTCCGCAACTCAACACGCAATGCCTCAATTCCGCGGAAAGTGGGGAAAGGAATTGTTGAAAGAGAATGGAGTGTCTTAACACTAGGTTCTCTGGTTCCCTCTGCCTACCCTGCTATATGCGGGATACAGCGTGAAGTAAAAAAAAAATATTTTTATGTATTATTTTACAAATATATTATCATTGAGCACTCCTTCGCTATATAAACTATAAGTGTGCCAAGTTTTATGCTCCTCTGTCCGTGTAATTTTAATAAAAAGGGGTGCAAACTTCTTGCTTCAATATATAGATATAGAGGCATCTAGGCGTTTTTTTTTATTAAGACACTGGGTAGTTTTGTTATAGCTTCGCGCTTTTCCTCTCATAGCAGGCTTGTCAGTAAATTTAGTGTAATGATACTCCGTTCTTCACTTTGCGTCCGAAATCGATATATTGTTTTGAAGGGCGGAGCTAAACGCCGTGTTTGTTTTGCCATAGCAAAGAAAGACAACAATTTAGTTATAATCATTTCGTCGAGTAGGTATTACATCCATAATTAATCGTGTTTACAGTCTATATTCACACATTGCCCCAGTGCACAATAATAAGTAACGATTTCATAATATTAATACACAAGAATAGAAGAATCAATAAGTGTACATCAGTATACAGTTACGTTCAAGGTATATTCTAAAGAAAAATAATAAATACATACGTAATATGTTCGAATTATCCCATCAATATGATGTATCTAATACCTAAACTGATTTAAAATTTAAACACATAAAGAATAAGTCTAGTTAATATATGAGTTTTAATAAAATGATTGTAGATTTCATTGCCATTTAGAAGACATGACAAAAGGCGGCGTTAAGTTCCGCAACCCAACACGTAATATCTCTTAAAATGGACAAAAACTGCAGATATCGACTAGATTCTTATTCACCAGTAATACGGTAGATGTATAATCAAAAAATATATAAAATTGACTTATCATATTCGAGGCATGTTGTGGCATAAGCGTGTAACTGTGATTCCCACTCTAGGAAATGAAAATATTAAAAATTTATAATAATTTTGTATATTTAGTATTTTCGTTTCCTTGCCCCGGTAACAAGGCAAGCGCGGCGTTGAGTTCCGACACTCATCACGCAATGCCTCAATTTCGGCGGAAAGTGGGAAACGGAAATATTAAAAGAGAACGGAGTGTCTTAACACTAGGTTTTCAGGTTCCCTCTGCCTACCCTGAAACGTGCGGGATACAGCGTTACATATACAAGTTAAAAAGCAGACTATACCATGTCAAAATATGTCACATTTTCAATGTCATGTCAAAATAAGTGATCCAGTACATATTTATAAATCAGCTAACTATATTTATATTTATAGCATAGAATCAGATAGACGTTCAATTTTCCCCGACAAATTATGACGAGAGAGACGGTCGGAATCACCGTAATGGGCAGTTGAAGGTGGCCTTAGGGGACTATAAATCCTTAGATAAGTGCAGCAAAGGCGTAATTCTGGTTATTAGCTCCCAAGCTCGAGGAAACCATGTTCTGTTGTTTGTTGCTTTTGTTTTCAGCATGTTAAGTGTTTTGATTGACTTTTTTTGGTGCTAAAATTGTTTTTTTGGGCTATGAAGGATTATTTTTTAGATTTTTAATTTTTTTTATTAAGTAAGGTGGGATGAAGTACGGGGTTTAGTTCCGCCATTAAGCAATCAATTGGGTCAATTAAGCAATCAATTGGGTTGGTTGCTTTCTGGTTTTCGAGGCATAAGTTGTCGAGTGGGGAAGCTCCATCCAGCTCTTTTTTCCCGTTTTGAGAGCGAAGAAATAAAAATACATTGAATATAAATTCCCCCGAGTGGAAATCGAACTCGCAACCAACCTTGTTTGATCACCATGGCCTCATATCTATAAGTAAATGTAATTTAACCGTACAAAAAGTACAAGATGAATTCGAAGTCACATTAAGTTAAAATAAAAACCATACCGGCGTTTACTTGATTGAGAGGGTTAAAAGTGCTGTAAATTACAGGTTGTGGCCCACTGACGTGTGATTATATGTTGCTTGCCGTGCCCGACGTAACGAGCTTGGCCGACGGATTGACTTTAGAAGCTTGGAACCTATTTACTGCATACGATATGATATTTTTGATGTGAAAACTACTTTAGCGGCATTGTGTATTGTTTGTGATGGGTTAAAAATGATAAACTAACGTCAGGATATGAGACCTGATTGAAAATTCGTAAGATTTTTCTGGAGAAACTTTTGAATGTAAAATAATTGTAATAGTTCTGAAGTATTAAATATTAATTATTATTGGAGGGTCCGTAGCTACTAAGTAAACCGGTGATGGCAGGGAGCCGGCCTACTTCCCAGCCAACAGATATGTTGAAGCGTTATAAAGCAATCATATGTGGTAAACAAATGTCATACATAGCTTCACGCTGTATGCCGCATATAGCAGGGTAGGCAGAGGGAACCTAGTGTTTAGACACTCTGTCTCCACTTTCCGCCGAATTGAGGCATTGTGAGCTGAGAGGCTGAATTCAACGCCGCGCTTTCCCTTGTTACCAAATCAAGGAAATGAAAAATTCAATTTCCTGGAGTGGGAATCGAACCCACAACCTGTCGCGTTTACAGTCGCACCCTTATGCCTCAGCGCCACGACAGACGCAAATATTTAATGTAATATAAAATTTAATGGGTGAGCACGATAGCGCAATAAATAAATATTGTATTTTATCACCTAAATTATAGTCCTACCAGTTACCAGTATCATCGATACTGTTCTCGAACGACAAGTCATACCTTCCTTTTATTAGCTTAACGTTTTTTTCCGTAAGGAAGAGAGAAACTAGTATTAACACACTCCGTTCTACGCTTTTCGTCACCAACTTGAGATGTTGAATATTGAATAGCAGAACTAAACACTGCAGTATCTAGTCAAAACAGGTATTAGAAAATAATTTAATATTATCACTTCACCGAGTTTATAGTTAGATGCTGACCCATTGTGCTATGATGGCCTCCCCCTTCATTTCTAGCATATAGCTTTCTATAGAATGCAAGAAGACGGAAGGTATACGTAAAGGTTAAGGAATGTAAAATTATTCGTACATATATTTCTTTATCTCCGCACATGTGGATCTTGAATAAGGCCAACCTTGCATACGAGTATGTCATTATCTCCACTCACTCTTATCTCTAGTAATATTGAGATAATGTTTGTTAAAACATTGATAGATAGTATTAAGAATATCTGATATTTAATAGGCTACGTCAATGTAGTGTATTGGGAATAAATATGACTGAATGTAGTGGTATGGAGTTCCTATTCTGCGTCATCATCATTGGCCTTTACGTCTCTACTAAACGATTTATGGCGTATTGTCTGAGATACATTGTCTTTGGTGGCCGTATAGACCTATGCGCGAGCGACATGCCCTACCACAGGCCCGGCAAAAGAAGTCAGTGGAGTGCAATGTGGAGTAACATATCGTTTGTATCTTTTATTCCGCAATATCTTAATATTGATTTTAATTTAAGCTTTTTAAATTTAGTTAGGTTTTTACTACTTAACACAAAAAATTGAATTATTTATCTCTATATATATATATATATATATATATATATATATATATATATATATATATATGTTATTAAGATAATTTCCAAAAAATAGGGATGTACAAAAAAATCTTTATAATTATTCCCAATACTTTAAATATAAAGTTCGTCGCCGTTATTCGAACCAGGCTGTTACCGCGAGATTTTATTTAAAATATTTTAATTTTCCCATATTCATAATAAATAGTGACTTTAATTTCTGCAACTCAAAGTTAATGTCTCGAGTTCGGCTGAAAAGTGGAGAACAGAGTGTCTTAGCCACTAGTTTAGTGACTAAGACACTCTGTTCTCCACCTTTTAGTGTGAAACCACAAAAAATCTATCTACATTTAGTTAACACTATACGATACGATACCACGTCCCATATAAAGGTTATCACAGAAAATTATTGAGTGGTTCAAAATGAGACGAAATTACAAATTACTATAGCATTAAAGTCGAAAACGAGTGAGTGGTGGGAATGGTGTATCATTAATAAAGTACATGACGGGCGGCTGTTGTCTGTATATCATTATGTTTGGAGTCGTAAATCTATTTATACCTCTACATCGCTTGCTTTTGAATATTTTAAAATTTTTAAAGAGATTTTTTTAAAGAAAGGCAAAGAGAGAAAGAGAAACTAGTGTTAAGACACTCCGTCTTCCGTTTTCTAATTGAAATTATGATATAAGCCAAACATAATGATATAATGACTGTATATAATTGTTTGGAGTCATAAATCTATTTATACCTACATCGCTTGCATTAGTATCGGTTGTATTTTGAAACTTTTTATTTTTAAAAGGATTTTCTTAAAGAAACAGAGAGAAAGAGAGAGAGATAGAGAGAATATGGTGTTAAGGCACTCCATTCTCAATTTATCGAATGAAATTGTGACTGTATATTTATACCTCTAGATCGCTTCTATTAGTAATGTTTTGAATATTTTAAAAAGAAACTAGTGTCAAGACACTCTGGTCTTCGCTTTCTGATTGAAATTATGATATAATCCAAACATAATATAATGACTGTATATCATTATTTTTGGAGTCATAAATCTATTTATACCTACATTCGCTTGCATTAGTAATATGTTTTAAATAATTTTAATATTGTTTGAGGGAAACTTTAGAGAGAGAATAGTGTCAAGACACTCCGTTCTTAGCTTTCAGGCTGAAATTATGACTACAGTGACTATTTCCACTATAATATAATAGTTATAGTCGTAAATCTATTTTTACCTCTACATCACTTGTGTTACTAATAAATATAATGTTGTGAATATTTTTAAATTTGTTTGGAGACTAATTTTTATAAAGAAAATAGTGTTAAGACACTCCCTTCTTCATTTTTCGACAAAATTTATTAAAAAGAAACAAAGAAACTAATGTTAAGACCCTCCGTTTTCAGGTTTCCGACTGAAATAGTGACTCTTGAAACAATTTTAAAATGTTTTGAATATTTTCAACAAAACGCGACAGGTAGTGGGTTCGATTCCTACTCCAGAAAATATAAAGTTTAGTAGGTATTTTCTTTTCCTGGGTTTCGTAATAGGGCAAACCGCGGCGTTGAGTTCTGCTACTCAGCACGCAATGCCTCAATCGGAAAGTGGGGAATGAAGTGTCCTAACACTAGGTTCTCTAATTCCCTTTGCTTACCCTGCTACATGCGGGACAGCGTAAGCTAAAAAAAAATATTTTCAAATAGTTTTAGAGACTTTTTAAGGAGAAATTAGTGTTGAGACACTCCGTTCTCCCTTCTCTATTTGCCGACTGAAATAGTTACTGTATATCATTATATTTGAAGTCGAAAATCTATTTATTCCTTTACATCTCTTCTACTAGTAACATATTTTAAATATTTTTATAATTATTTACAAGTAATGAGATCTTTGATTTTTGCTAATTTTACACATATTAAGCTTTCTATCACCTGGGACCTACTCATAAAAACTCTTACGTCTTAAACCCACCAAACTAGAGGGCAAGATACAGTCAGCTCATACTGCAAGAATCCAGGGCAGTACGCGAGGTAACTAAAAAATCGTTGGCGGTAGTTTGATATAACAATTGTATCAACTAACAAACGAATTTTTTTTTTTCAAGTTACATTCTTCCAAGGTTCTTTATAATAAAATAAAAGGCGAATGAAATGAATAGCATTACCTTATCTCTTTACAGTAAACGTGAGATTCGCTGAAACTTCACGTCGAACATATGAATGAGTGATATAGTTACCGTAACTAAATACAACAGTGTTAACGTGCTAGCGTCTATAAATGACGCATTATCATAATTAAATAAAAAAAAACAATTTTGGTAAAAATGAAATTAAAAGAAATAAATTCTATATCCAAAGAAAGGATAAATGATGAAGAGAATGGTAACAGTGAAGGTGATTATATAGAAGAAACGATAGGTCCTGTGGGCTTGTGGCAAGTGGTGGTGTGTTCTGCGGTATGCTTGACAAGGTTCCTGGCGATGGGGAACATGACATCAGTTGTGTTTTTAACGCCAGTCACAAAATTCTCGTGTGCAGAATTTCGGGAGAATACAAGTATTGTTGCCGAAAATATGACATGTTATAAAAATTGTTCCCAATATGAGTATCATTCGGACGTTATGGATGCGACTCTTATATCGGATTTTGGACTGATTTGCGAAAGATCGTGGTTAGCGAGTATGACCCAGACTATATTGATGCTTGGTTTAGTTATTGGTGTGTCTTTATTCGGATGGATGTCAGACAGGTATGTTTTTTTGTTTATCTTTACACGTACTTTAGACATAGACAGACATTACGTATTATGTATCAGAAGCAGAACTAAATGCCGTGTCTAACAAGACTGACAAAATAAAAAAATATACATGTACATTCTGAATTGATAACACTTATATCGTCAGCAACTTTGGTTGTTGGTTCGATTCCTACTCGAAAAATCTAATGAAATTATTTTAATTTCCCCGCGCTGGTAACGTCAAGACGCAGCTCTAGGTTCCACCATTTGGTACTCAATGAATTCGGGTGGAAAGCGGTGAACGGAGTGTCTTGACACTAGGTTCTTTCTGCCTACCATGATCTGCGGGATAAAGCGTGAAGCTGCTTTTGATAAATGAGATTCATATTAACTTTTCTGTGTGTTTTCTGTGTGTTTTTTATCTATACATTTTTGAAGATAATATTATTATTTCTAAGTCATGCTTAATAGAATATTTTATAGTATCTTTAAGCGAATCAAAAAGGAAGAATTCAACAATTGTATTTTTTAATCATTATTCAATCATATTAAATGAAACTATTTTAACCGGATTAATCGCGTATATTTTAGTATACGTATTTACATTTTTGGAAAAATTTAACATTAATTAACGATTAATCCGGTTAAAATAATTTCATTTAATATAGCGAAAATCAAAGAGCTCATTATTATTCAATCAAGTGAATTTTTATTTTATGTGCTTTCACATAATTTTTTACTTGGTGAACTAATTTTGTTGGTTTTTTTGTTATATCAGAGCGTTTTTGATGTGATCCAATTTAAATTGGACCAAATTAATTCTTGAGTAATTCATAATAATTTTATATTTGTTTGATGTGGGTTTCCATATTTAATTTCTTTTTTTTTTTTTTTAACTTCACGCTGTAACCCGCATATAGCGGGGTAGGCAGAGGGAACCAGAGAACCTAGTGTTAAGACACTCCATTCTCTTTCAACAATTCCGTTCCCCACTGTCCACCGAATTGAGGCATTGCGTGCTGAGTGGCGGAACTCAACGCCGCGCTTTGCCTTGTTACCAAACCCAAAAAATGCAAATACAAAATTTTACATTTCCTTGTATTTAATCAATTCTTAATTTTATTTTTGTACACAGAACTAAAACGTGCAGGTATGCATATACCTATTAGCACGTATTTGCACGTATTTCTCGACGTGTTCATATAAAATAACAACATTCCATACGTTATAACGTAAATTATTCATAATAAGCATATAATTGTTCAGCTTTAATCCTCAATTGTGCATTTAATGATAAAGTAATATGCGATTCAAATGATAACACTAAGTTTATAGAGTATTTTAAATGGTATCAAATCACTCTTTATTCCGTATAGCGGGGTAGTGATAGGACACTCTGTTCTCCATTTTTCATTAGAATTAGAGACTGCGTGGTAATTGGTATCATTGTTACGTGTACGTGTTATTGGTAATATGACAAATATTTCATATTTTATATTTATCTTCATATATTATCTTCATACATATATATTTTTCGCATAGCAGGGTAGTCAGAAAATCGAGTTAGAACACTCTAGTTTACAATAGAGAGTATCTCACTGCCGTTGCACACTGAAAAGTTAAAAAGTTGTTTTAATTAAAAAATATGAACCCACTCCCACTGAGATTATTTATAAAACTAAAACAAGTAGAATTAAGTATAGATCTAGTAGAAATAAAGCGGTATTGTCTAGTTTTACTCAACTTTACATAAGATGATAAAACATTTATCTCACGTTTTTAGTTATACGAATTTTAGATAGGCCTATGTAAATCATTATCAGTTTGTTAATACGTGAAGGAAAATTTTTGTTTGTTTTTACGAATATTATCTGGGAGGTTTAGGAAATTTGGCATTCTTATAGTTTAAGAGAGGATAATATTTTTTATGATAAAATATTAGAAATAAAATAAATTATTAAAACAACACCTGTCGTGGCGCAGAGGCACAAGCGTGCGACTGAGTTGAGTTCCGCCACTCAGCACGCAATGCCTCAATTCGGCGGAAAGTGGGGTACGGAGTGTCTTAACACTAGGTTCCCTCTGCCTACCCTGCTATATGCGGGATATAGCGTGAAGCTAAGTTAGTAAGTAAGAGTAACTATTACACACAATACTATGACATACACTTTTGTATAAAATGATTTACGCAATTTACACGCGTATTTTTCGTGTCAGTTGGTCTAATAATGTAATCGAAATAATATTAAATATTATTTTTACTATGCGCAAATCTTATGATAATTTACAGATATTATTATATTGAAAATGCATACATATGCATTTTTAGATTTCACGAACTGGTTTCTATTATATATTGCCAAATACGTCTTTTAGATTTTTTATTATTTAATTTATATCTTGTGTATTTTACCAAATTGTAAGATATGGTAAAGTGGGAAGATTATAGCTAAAAGATAAAACAAAAAATAAATTACTTGTACGATCTTAGCAAAATTTTAATGAGAACCACATGAGAAACACTATCAAAATTGATTCATCCACTAAAAAGTTATGCTGTAACACACATAAATGAAAACAGGCAAATCGAAAGCCTCCTCTTAAAGCAATGTATTCATTACTATGCACTTTTCAAATTAAAAAAAAAAATAACTATTTTTGTTAAAATTTTAATTATAATGCCTATCCCTTGTATAGTGGGGAACGGAGTGTCTTAACACTAGGTTCCCTTTGCCTACCCTGCGTTATCCGGGATACAGCGTGAAGCTATGTATGTATGTAAATAACGTACCAGGCGTTAATAAGGGAATAAAACGAAAACATATATTTATTCCAGGCATTTTAAAGTTTAAGTATCATATTCTGCAAATTCCGTTTTATTTATACTAGTGTCCTCGTAAATGCGTTAATAACGCATTCTGCGCGCTTTGCCTTGTTACCAAACCCAGGAAAATGAAAATATTAAACTTTACATTTCCTGGAGTGGGAATCGAACCCACAACCTGCCGCGTTAACGCATATGCTTGTGCCTCTGCGCCACGACAGACATACAAGACATACAAGACAAAGTGGTATAATAAAACAATAATGTGGTGTGTGTTTTGTAACATTGAACAAGCAATCGTAACTAATCTACTAGCTTAGTTTTATAGATAGCGTCTTACCAACTATTCATATAAATAAAGCAGGAAATACCTACTTATTTTTGTTATATTTTAACCAACATGCAAAAAAAGCAGAAGGTTCTTATTACGACTTTTTCTATGTATGTTACAGCATAACTTTTTACTGTGATATCGCACCTTTAGAAACCGGCCTCTTGGACACCGCCGAAGCGTTCTTAACAATAAGCCATCCGTTCTTTTTCAGCTATGTCGAAATTTTTATACACTTGTACTAATATACCTGTTACTTATGATGTTTTTACATAGATATTACCTTTTACATACCTATTACCATATTACAATCTTGACTGACCTATGTTTGTTTGTCACACAAAACACCAGCTCTAACTTTCTTACCAGAACAGGGAAATTGAAATATTATAATACTGTCGAGTGGGAATCGAACCCACAACCTTTACATTTAACATCTGATCTTATCCTAACAATGGCCTCTAATTTAAAATATAATTAACCGATTTCCGAAAAAGAAAGAGGTACTCAATTTTGTTAATTATTTTTTATATGAAAGCTAGTGCTTCTGATGCTATTTAATTAAGATCTGACAATATGTTTTTGAGTTATTCGTAATAATTTACTTTTATATTTATGTATATTTTATTTTTTGCTAGAATTCTAATTAGCTTATTGCTTTCAGATTCGGACGCCGCATCGCTCTCTTAGCATCTACAGTCCTCAATATAATATCAATGATACCAACTTCCTTTGTAACTCAATTTTGGATGTTCAACACACTAAGGTTTATAAGTGGGGTTGCTTCTGGTGGGTCCTTAATAATATGCGTACCAGTGGTCATGGAAATCATAGGCAAGAGATATAGGGAAGTGGCTGGTGCTCTATGTATCCTGCCTGATGGAATAGCCATATCTTCTTTGGCCTTATTTGCATATTTCCTGCCAACATGGAACAGTTATCTGTTGGGTTTCAGCTTATCTTGTGTTTTTATATTGATTTTGATCTGCTTTGTGCCGGAATCTCCAAGATGGTTGATATCGGTTGGTAGAATTGATGATGCTGTTCGGATTTTGGAAAGAGCTGCTAAATTGTAAGATTTTTTTAATTTAAATTTTTATGTTAATACATGTTCTGGTTTTATTTTCTATAGTGGGGGTATAATAGTGCTAGTGATAAAACATTCCATTTTTCATCTAAATTCGAGTCATTCCATGTTAAGTGACGGAACTTAGCGCCGCAGCTTACTTTACCAAATGAATAACTGTTTGTAATATTTAAAAATTATTAGTTATTTAAACAAAATGTTTGTTACAGAAATAATTTAAACACAACAAACATTAAAGAAATAGTCACGAAGAAAGTTGAAGCGATGAACATAAAGGAGAATGATAAAATATGTCCGAGCTACTTTGATTTTTTTAGAACAAAAGACCTAAGATATATTACGATGTCGACACTTTGCGTGTGGACTGTTGTGGGTACCACGTATTATGGGATATACCAGTATGTCACATTACTCAGTGATAATATATTTATTACTGTTGCTATTTTGGGATTAATGCAGGTGAGTTTATAACATATGTAGAAAAAGACAGTTCTCGATAGAACAAAAGACCGTCATCGTGCAGTGAAACAGCGTCTGACGCTTTGTTAAGCGACGCGATTAGTTAAGGATAATTTTCTTTTGTCTGCCTTAAATATGATGAAATATGAAAAAATAGCTCTCAGAGACACGAATTAATATAAATGATGTCGCATAACGGGGTAGTCAGAGTGAACTTCTTGTCTAAACACTCCGTTAACCACTTTTCACCAGAGTTGTCAGTGTCAAAGTGGCGGAATCAACGTCGCATTTTGTCTTAACAGAGTGGCGAAAATGTTTTAGACATAAGCATTCTCTCGAGTGAGAATCGAACCCACAGTCAATCGCGTTTCTAGTCAGACATCCTACTGCGACACGAAAGTTTCTTGAACTAATAAAATAAATATAATGAAATATTAACCCATTTGACCTCAATCCTTAACATTTTGAGTAGCTATTAAAATATCAGACCGATTAATGTTTTATAGCGGCTGCTACTGTTTTCTGTAAGCCGTTGTACAAAGTTTATTGCATCTTGTCACTTAAGTATGAAATATCGTAAGAGTGGTGTTAGCATAGCGTTTTCGTTTCCAAGTGGTATAAACGGCTTATTTATAGAGGCATTAAGTACCTATTTTATATGTATATATTTTTGTGTTTATGATATTATTATTAAAAAGCAGCTCTATGCTCTACTGTATAGTAGGGTATTCAGAGAGCAGCAAGTTAAGACACTCTGTTCTCGATATTCCGTCCGAAATCAAGGTTTTATTTTCGTGTTAAGGTACGGAACTCCACGTGGTTTGTCTTAGTGAAAATATTTCAAATATAAACATTCCCCCTAATGGAGATTGAAACCACAATCAGCTAGCGTTTACCGTTAGACGCTTCCTCACTGTGTTATCATTGCCTTGTTATTGACATAAAATGTATATGGCACGGACTAAAACACAATATAGCATTTGTTTGTACACAACGTACGTTTAAAATCATAAATTTGAACCCATTTTCTTCAAATTCTCCTTGTTCTACTCACAAGAACTTGCCTTGCCCAAAAAAATACATGACTAAGTTAATCTTTACATTGTTTATATATTTTTCTTTCCAGCTCCCACTATGTCCAACAGAAATCGTCATCACCAAGGTCTACAGTAGGAAAACATCACTCATGGCTACATTATCTTTAACAGGACTTACTATGATCTTATTGATATTTACACCAAAAGGACATTGGTCGACTAGTGCTATTGGCATCATTGGTTTTGCTGCTTGCTCGATATCATTTGCAATAATTTACGTATATGAAGCAGAATTATATCCTACTACTTTAAGAAATATGGCATTTGGATTTGCTTCTGCAGCAGCTAAGTTAGGAGCTATGGTAGCTCCTTTCATTGCGAATATATCACCTACATGGATACCGTCTGCGATTTTTGGTGGTATTTCACTAATTGCTGCGTTGTCGTGTATTATATTACCGGAAACTAAAGGAAAAAACTTGAAAGATACTGTTAATTCGTGAAATTATTCATTTTGACTTTTTTGTATTTTTTTTTGTATTTTAAGTGAGATTAATTTTTGTGGTCTTAATTGCTTGACGGTGTTATGGTGTGGTAGAGATGTAAACTGTATGGAGTGATTACGGGTTATAATCCAGTTTTGGGTTATTATGAGAGAAAAGTGAACATTAGATTGATAACTAAGTTAAAGTTGTAAGTTATTTCAGTGTGTTGATAAAATAAATAATAGTAATAGTAAATACGATGAATATATTTGAAACTATTGTCATGTATGGATAGGTTCTTTGACGCAAACGTTGTAAACGCGATTGATTGAGTTTAATTGCTATTTGAGGGAAATTATTATATTTAAATTAGTCTCATTTCCTCGCTCTGGTAAGACATATTGCAGTATTGAGTTCCTGCACTCAATAGTCAACATGGCGAATTAAAAAAATTCAAACAAAACGGAAAGTGGAGAACGGAGTGTCTTGATACTAGGCTCTCTCTGGCCATCTTGCTGTGCGGGAAATAGCGTGAAACTGACTACGATATTCATATATATTTAAGTATTAAAAAGGTTGTTTAGGGTAACAAGGCAAAGCGCGGCGTTGAGTTCCGCCACTCAGCACGCAATGCCTCAATTCGGCGGAAAGTGGGGAACGGAGTGTCTTAATACTAGGTTCCCTCTGCCTACCCTGCTATATGCGTAAATTACAATAATTACAATGTAAATTTAGAATGATAATTAAGTAATTTTAAGAAGTTTTTAAATATAATGTGATATTTTTTTATTTAAATAATACAGATACAAAATATCATTTTAATCTTCAGAGTGCGTTTTATTTCCTTAAATTTTATACTACGATAGCGTTAGCGAAAGCAGCATGTTTTCTTTCTTGTTCTCCAATAGCTCAATAATGGTAAATGTCATCCAAAAATAAGTAGTTGCAAGAATATATTTTTTTTATTGATGAAAGATGGCAAACGAGCAGAAGGTCCACCTGACGGTAAGTGGTCCTTCGCCCATGGACATTTACAACACCAAAGGCGTTGTTAATGCGTTGCCGACCTAGAGTTCAGATGGGAAGGGGAGAAAATAATACACACAATAACACTCCAGGAAATTGAATTTTTCATTTCCTGGGTCTGGTAACAAGGACAAAGAAAAAACTCAATTCGGAGGGAACGGAGTGTCTTAACACTAGATTCAATCTGCCTACCCTGCTATATGCAGGATACAGCATGAAGCTATGTATGTATGAGAACCTCCTCTTTTTTTGGGAATCGGATATAAAGGTTCAATTTTTTATCAACAGGCCACACGAAGCTGCAAGTAGAAGCTAGTATAAAATAAATATTTTACTAACAACCATAAAATGTCTTGGATACATAAAAAGATAATAAATCTGATTTATAAACAAATAGTAATAATAGATAAAAAATATAATACAAATGTCTCTCAAATATTTTATTATTTTATTTTTAGCTTCACGCTGTATCCCTCACATAGCAGGTCAGGCAGAAGGGACCTGAGAACCTAGTGTTAAGACACTTTGTTCTTTTAACATTTCCTATCCCCACTTTTCGCCGAATTGAGGCATTGCGTGCGTGAGTGGTGGAATTCAACGCCGCGTTTTGCCTTCTTACCAGAGCAAGGAAATCACAATATTTTTTTATAGCTTCCCGCATATAACAGCGTAGGCAGAGGGAACCTGAGAACCTAGTGTTAAGACGCTCCGGTCTATTAAGATTTACCGTCTTTGCTTTCTGCCAAATTGATTCATTGTGTGCTGAGTGGCGGAATTTAACGCCGCCGGAATTAACCTTGTTACCAGAGAAAGATAATGAAAATAATAAATATTGAATAATATTTATTTTATTAAGAGTGGAAATCGAACCCACAACCTGTCGCGTTTACAGACGCACGCTTGTGCCTCGCCATAACTGGCCTCCATCTATAAAAAAGATAAATACATAATTTCCACACTTTAAAGTGTAATTGATTGCTTGTAGATATAACCTAACTAATGGGGGTTATGACACTTGTTATCAGCACCCCTTATCAGTAATGTCGGTTATTGTTAAAGAATTATTAACCAAGATAGCTTTAGAGTGTTCTTTTTGACAAATTTACGAGGAAATTAATAGTAATGATGAGTTTTTGTGGATTTTATTATTTAGATAGTGTATAAGTTTAGTTTTTTGTATTTCCGTGTAGTTGGGTAGGCAGAGAACTTAGTGCTAAGACACCAAGACACTCTGTTCTCTGCTGTCGAGATTAAATGTTGAATTTTGTCGACTTTTGTTTTTCTAGTTATACCACGGTAGTTAGAGGGAAGTAGACAATAGTGTCTAGACACTCCGTTTTTCACTTACCACTCGGTCTCGAGATAATGCGTGTTAAATGATAGAATTTACTATTGTGTTTTGTCTTAGTAAACATAAACTAGAACGAAAAAATGAAAATATTTAAATATAATATATATATCATTTACTTCGAGTGGGTATCGAACCTACAACTATTCGCGTGATGATGGCCTCTTTCTTCTAATTTTTTTTTCCGCTTCACGCTGTATCCCGCATATAGCAGGGTAGGCAGAGGGAACCTGAGAACCTAGTGTAAAGACACTCCGTTCTCTTTCAACAATTCCGTTCTACACTTTCCGCCGGATTAAGGCATTGCGTGCTGAGTGGCGGAACCCAACGCCGCGCTTAGCTTTCTTACCAGATCCAGGAAATGAAAATACTAAATATTATTTATTATAATATTTTCATTTCCTGGAGTGGGAATCGAACCTACAACCTGTCGTGTTTACAGTCACACGCTTGTGCCTTTACGCCACGACAGGCGACTTCTTTACTTTCTCTTTATAACAGATTTGCTATATATAGTTGGTCCAGGTGGTAATCGAACCTACAAACATAGTATTTACAGAAGAACACTGTTCCACTGAACCATAATATATAAAAGTTAGATTTATCGTTATATTGCATATAAACTGACATAATGTGCATGTTAATTTGTGTAATAATATTCTTGGCATAAAATTATTGATGCTATTTATATATGAAATGGGTAAACAAATAAATTGTGGAAGATAAACGTTTGTGTTTTGAAAAGTGAGTACCGAACGAGGTACGGGTTCGATTTTAGGATTAATAATGGAATTCTTAAATCTATCTATGTTTATATTTAGATAGAGCGCGGCTTTGAGTTCCGCCATTTAACACGCAATATCTCGGGTGAAAAACGGCGAACGGTTCACTCTGAGTGTCCAGTTTTGTGGGATATAGTATGAAGCTTCTTTCTTTTATATATTTATATTAATAACGCCTAGCGCAGAGGCACAAGCGTGCGATTGTAAACGCGACAGGTTGTGGGTTCAATTCCCACTCCAGGAAATGTAAAAGTTTAGTATGTCCATTTCCTAGGTTTGGTAACAAGGCAAAGCGCAGCGTTGAGTTCCGCCACTCAGCACGCAATGCCCGAATTAGGCGGAAAGTGGGGAACGGAGTGTTCTCTCTGCCCACCCTGCGGGATACAGCGTGAAGCTATGTACGTATGTATAAATATTAATAATGCTTGCGTTACTGACATACTGACAGACAACGTACAGGCAAACCTATTAGTCATGTAGGCTCCTTAGGGACATGTAGGGCGAAATTCTTACGTAATTGAAATTATATCGTTGCAAATATTTATAGTACTTATATTAAAGTAAATAAATGGCTAAATCAAAAAAATATATACAACCATAAATAAAGTACTGGTCTTAGTTCTTAAAACTATATGTACCCCACGAATTCTTTGTGTGGACCATTTTTTTATAACAAGGTAGGCTGAGGGAACCTTAAAACTTAGTGTTAAGACACTCCGTTCTCGCTTATTGTCATTGCTATTGACGTTGTCGTCCCCCACTTTCCGCTGAACTGAGGCATTGCGTCCTGAGTTGCGGAAGTCAACGGCGAGTATTTCCTGTGCAAGGAAACGATATTAATTAAAATGTTTTAATTTGCATATATCCCACTTTTTAATATTTTTATAAAAATACAATCATACATAAAACCAATAAACAGTATAATTTACATATACGAAGATATTATCTTATTCAGCGCACTTTAAGTATCTACAGCGGATTCATCTCGTTGAGACGCGATTTGCACGTTAAATAAATTGAGAGGGTGCGGCGTGTTTGATCTTGTGTTAAGGCAAGTGGTCATTTTAAATTGGTCGTGTTATTATCCTGTTACTGTGTTTTTTGTATGTTTTTTCCGTATTACAAGTAGAAAAGTAGGTACAAAGACATTTTTTTAATTTTTTTTTAGTTTCACGTTGTATCCCGCATATAGCAGGGTAGACAGAGGGAACTTGAGAACCTAGTGTTAAGACACTCCGTTCCCTACTTTCCGCTGAATTGAGGCATTGCGTGCTGAGCGGAACTCAACCCCGCGCTTTGCCTTTTTACCAAACAGAAGAAATGAAAATACTAAATTTTAACATTTCCTGGAGTGGGAATCGAGCCCACAACCTGTCGCGTTTACAGTCGCACGCTTGTGCCTCTGCGCCACGACTATCCCATCTACACAAACATTAATCGCCGAACCAAATCAACTAGCAATTTGCTTCCCATAAAATTATTACAGGGTTTCAATAGACTTCCCCCATAATTTGGGAGGTAATCATTAAAAATCATAAAGTCTTGCTCGTGATCGTCGACGGTTGAGAGCTAACTGGAACCTGTTATTTGGCAAAGTGATCTCGTAATCTGATGAAAGTGAACCTTCAGCGTTTATTTACGTCAATATGTCTTTAGTTGAGTATATACTTTTTTTTAATATGACACTGTATTCCGCATAACAGGGTAAGCAGAGGAAACCTCAGAACCTAGTGTTAAGACACTCCGTTCTTTTGATAAATAATAGTGAATGAAAATATTCAATATTTATAATAATTAATATTTAGTATTACCATTTCCTCACCCTGATAACGAGGCAAAGCGCGGCGTTGAGTACCGCCACCCAACACGTAATAACTCAATTCGGCACAAAGTGGGGAACGGAAATGTTAAAAGAGAACGGAGTATCTGAATACTAATTTCTCTGGATCCCTCTACTTAGCCTGTTATATGTGAGGTAAAACGTGAAGCTATGTATGTATGTTTGTAAATATATAAAAAAATTAGATACAACATAACACAAATTGGTCATATACAGTATGTAACAATACATTTAATCGTCACGTCCATACATATTGTCCATTAGCAGCACGTAATAACAATGTCCTCCCTGGAGGCGCTCTGGCGCTACCCCGATATATATCAGTTCCGGCGACATGTGCGGTCTGTTCGTTGTGTGTAAGCTAATGAATGAAATGTGACTTTGCTATTTGGTAATGTAAGGGGAATTGACATATAATTAAATATTTTTATAGTATATAAGAATATTTTTAGAACGGAAATGCTAAAAGGGAACGGAGTGTCTTAACACTTGGTTCTCTGGATCCCTCTGTCTACCCCGCTATATGCGGGATACAGCGTGAAGTTAAAAAAAAGAAAAATTTTTAGCATTGTGTAAAAAATTTAACCTAGCGGGACTAGAACCCACTACAATTGGTAGCAATTCATGGGATCTGACCATTAAGCTATACGTTAGAAAAATGTTTCGTGTGACTTCAAAAAGACAGAGGTTCTCAATTCGATTTAATTTTTAACTGGGTGAACTAATTTCGATGATTTTTTACATGAAAGCTAGTGCTTCTGATGGGACCACCATTTAAATTTAGTCAAGATCTGACGTGTAGTTTTTGAATTATTTATTATAATATTATTTTAAGAGCTATTTGAATGCTCCTGTCATATTATTAAAATTTTAATTATTTTACATTAATTTCTATTATATCATTTTTTTTTCTTTTCTTTTTTTTAACTTCACGCTGTATCCCGCATATAGCGGGGTAGGCAGAACTAGAGAACCTAGTGTTAAGACACTCCATTCTCTTTCAACATTTCCGTTCCCCACTTTCCGCCAAAATGAGGCATTGCGTGTTGAGTGGCGGAACTCAACGCCGCGCTTTGCCTTGTTACCAAACCCAAGAAATGAAAATACTAAATTTAACATTTCCTGGAATGGGAATCGAACCCACAACCTGTCGCGTTTACAGTCGTACGTCTTGTGCCTCTGCGCCACGACAGGCGTTACTTCATTTTTATCATGCTATATTTTTAAAATCGACTCCTAGTAGAGGTAGGTTTCGGTTTTAGTACATTTTCCATCGATAGTCATCACCCACTTATCACACTCGCTAAGGGTCATACTTTATAAGTATATTTCTAACTACTATTATACATAATAGATGAAAGTATGTAGCATATTTAGTCTAGCTCTAGCGTTAAAAGACTTTGAAAATAACATTAATGAAAACGCTTACATACATATCTAAATACTCATATTTTATGCACTACTGGATACTTACCGATATATTATGGCCAAATTACACAAAATCTTAATAAATTGTAAGCTAAAGTGTTATTCTGATGTATAAGCTATATTACAGTAAAGTTTCATCAAGATCCGTTCAGTAATTCTGGTGAGAGCAACATACATCAATCCTCACAAACTTTCGCATTAATATCAGTAGGATAGTCCACTTTATATGGCGTGTCTGTATGTGACGCAAAAAATAATGATAAGTTTAAATTCTGTAAGGCATTCAATGTCGGTGGTCTAACTATTGGTATTCTGAACGTAACAAGACTGTTGCTCGACGATTTATAAGGACGTGGGTGATTAAACAAATGCAGCTTGTTAACAATTTAGTTATTATTTGTGGGTACGGTGGTTGTGGGTTCGATTTAGATATAAGCAAAGACATGCAGTTTTACTCATTATCCTGCATACTGCATAGTGGGGAATGGAATTGTTGAAAGAGGATGGAGTGTCTTAACACTAGGTTCTCTGGTTCCTTCTGACTACACTGCCATATGCGGGTTACAGCGTGAAGTTAAAAAAAAATCCTGCATAGTTTAGTCAGAGAGAAGTTAGCATAAAGACACTGCTCGAGGCTTTTTATCATCATCAAACGCAATACAGCGGTATGTGGACTTTGATCTGGTCCAGAATATTTTTCTATGCTGCCATAACTCTAGCTTTCTTCTTCCGGTTTATTACAGTCAGAGGTTTCAGGTTTTGTTCTACTCCATCCAGCTATCTGAGTTATGGTCTGCCTTCGTTGGTGTGGACTACGAAACCTAAAATTCGGTTTTATTCGTTTTCTAGGGAATTTTGAGAAATCCTGTCAACTTTATACTACATGACGTATCGCTAAATAAGGCTATCCTAGCGCAGTGAGACATTGTGTGACTGTAAACTTGATTGGTTGTGAGGTCGATTAAAACTCGGAAGTATTAATATATTTAAAATATTTTTATTTCTTCGCTCTTGTAAGACAAAGCGGCATGGAGTTCCGCTACTCAATCCACAATGTCTCTAATTCGGGCAAAAAGTGAATAACGGAGTGTCTTGGCACAAGGTTTTCTGACTGCCTTGCTACAATACCCCCTCGGTTGACCTTCGAGAACACAGTATCAATGATACTGGAGGAGGGTCACGTAAAAAGCATGAGGACCCCCCGGAGGGCATGCATGAAGAGGCTGATGACTGTGGACGAGGCGAAAGAGGTATGCAGGACCGTAGAGCTTGGCGCTCCGTTCTCTCTGACTACCCCACTAGGGATAAAGCGTGAAGTTAGGTAGGTAACTTTTGGTCCTTTTTCCCCAAATTCTTTCACAAACTATTAGTAAGTAGGTAAGGTTAAAACCATAAAATCACCATATAACTTACATTTGGTTGTAATTAAGCCGTTCTTATTCTTTCCTGTCGATATCGAAAGCCAAAGTCGTGAGTGACGTTTGTATCATTTGAATTTTTACGACTTATTGCTGAAATAACGCATGTTTTGCTTATTTATAGTTGTATTATTATTTCGACGTGTCCTACGTGCACCGTTTTTTTTAGCTTCACGTTGTATCCCATAAATAGCAGGGTAGGCAGATGGAACCAGAGAAACTAGTGTTAACACACTCCGTTCTCTTTTGTCATTTTCGTTACCCACTTTTCACCGAATTGAGGTATTGCGTGCTGAGTGGCGGAGTTCAACGCAACGCTTTGTCTCGTTACCAAAGCAAAGAAATGAAAATACTAAATATTATTTAATATTTTTATTTATTGTAGTGAGAATCAAAGCTACAATATTTACAGTCACACGCCTGTGTCACTGCGCCACTACAGACCTCTAAACCCTTTTGCATAGTGGAGGTCAGTGAGACCTGGTATTAAGACATTCTGTTGTTTACTTTACGCTCGAAATCGAGATGTTCAATCGTGTTAAGAGGTAGAAGTTAACATCGCGCTTCAGTGGCGAGGAAAGATGTTGCATATATTTAGGGAAGCCGATAATTTTTAGAGAAGCCGATATATTTGGAGAAGCCGGTATAGGATGTAAAGGTATTTACTAATTTTACTATCGAATATTGGTGATGATTTTATTTTTTTATGGGTTTTAGATGTCAGAGCTTGTTTTTTTTTTTTACAATTCTACACCCAAAATTTTTTTGGCAACCTTTCTTGACATTGTGGTTTTGCAAGCTCAATTAAAATTTACTGGCGATCGTTTTTTTTAGATCTCATACTTATATTTTAAATATTAAGGCAAGCCTCGCCACTGCCACGCTTTGTTTTACCCGAATGAACCAGTTGTGTTCACAATTGATAAAGAAAAAAAAATCTTTTATTATACCTACCTATTACAGAAATACCTGTCAAGTATATTCAACTCCTAATAACCGTATTTCGTTCTAATCAGTCATAAAGAATCAGTAGCTATAGAAATACTGTTTAAGTGATAATTTGTATTCATATTAGGCGGTAGAGAAAGCCATTATTAGAATTTAATCATGAAGATCGCATCGCTACATTGTAAAAGTTTTAATATACACTTGTGATTCGTTGTGTTGACATCCGGTAGGGCGTTAATGGTTTTTTTATGGGTATATATTATATGGACACACTAAAAAGGAATAATCTGGTTATTAATATTAAGAATACAGATAAAAAAATTAAGTCTGTCTTGACGCAAAGGCACAAGCGTGCGACTGTTAACGCGACAGGTTGTGGGTTCGATTCCAACACGAGGAAATAAAGATATTAAGTAATATTTAGTATTTTCGCTCCTCGGCTGTGAGTTCCGCCATGCCAATTCGGCAGAAAGTCTGAACATTAGATTCTCGGGTTTCCCAAAGGTGTCAGTCTTGTCAGTCCTAACGGAAGCTACCACCGGCTCGGAAGACAGTTCTGCTGAGAAGAGCCGGCAAGAAACTCAACAGTTGCTCTTCTCAAATAATTTTTTACAATAAATATACAACTATGATGAGCCTCCCGGGTGAGCGACAACAGCATTTAATTCCACACATTGATTTCATTATAGTATTCTTGGACAGAATAATATACTTTTTTCAATAATATGTTCTTAATCTTAACTTTAAATTGTTAAAAGTGGCAGATCTGTAATTATTTCTGGAATTTTATTATACATGCGTATACCTTGTGACAAAAAAGATTTATTAACTTTTTTGAGACGAAAACTAGGTGTAATTAGCTTATTTTTCCTTCTTGTATTGATATAACACGATTCTTCGGCTTCGGCTTTTCTAAAGTAGAATAAGTAGAAATTAGTGGCGGGTTCACCAGCGTACTGAGTAGGCTGAATTGACGATTGGTTAGATTAGGAATGTCAAATAAAAAGTTCGACAAAAATTTGGACGCCAAAAAAAATTAAGGTCCACACAAAAATTAGGGATTGCAAATAAGCAAACGACAAAAATTTTGACGGCAAACAAAAAACAAACTCCACAAAAACTGAACAACCTTGAAAATACATAATATTTTTGACCTATGAAAAAAATTGGCTTGAAGGCTCCTTGGGGAGTGTAAGGAAGAACTAAGAGTGGATTTCTCAATATTCTTACGAAAACGGGCAAAATCAGGATCATAGATTTTATACATGCCTTCAATTGCGGCGGCACTTTGTAATTATTTTAAGTTCATTGTTTTTTTAAATTTATGTTAGTGTTCGCTGTGTTGGTGATCCAAATAAATAAATACCCCACGCATAAGAAGTCACGGGATACAATTAGTCTATTAAAATAATAATAATAAAATTAGACAAAGATGAATGTAACGCCTGTTGTGGCGCAGAGGCACAAGCGTGCGACTGTAAACACGACAGGTTGTGGGTTCGATTCCCACTCCAAGAAGTTAGTATGTTATTAGTATTTTCATTTTCTGGGTTTGGTGACAATGCAAAGCGCGGCGTTGAGTTCCGCCACTCAACACGCAATGCCTCAATTTGGCGGAAAGTGGGGAACGGAATTTTTGTAAGAGAACGGAGTGTCTTAACACTAGGTTCACAGGTTCCTTCTGCCTACCCTGTTATATGCGGGATACGGCATGAAGTTAAAAAAAATAAAATTAAATTTATTGTGTTATTCAAGTACACATACTTGTGATGCTTATATCGCGTATGAAGGAATAAAATTCGTTTTACTATCGTTTTATGAACAATGAATATATTTAGGGTGTTTCAAATTGTACATACGTATTTGTTTATTTATTTGACGCTTATAATTTATGGAGCAGTAACATTTTTAGTATATTTTTGTGTATTTTTTTATTTGAATCTATTCTTATGCAGTAAGATGTCTGAGTATCTGACTGATGATGAATGATTAAATCCATTTCCCCGAGCTCTAAGACAAAGCACGGCGTTAAGTTCCGCCACTCGACATGAATTGTTTCGTTTTCTGGCGAAGGACGAGTTATCTTGACACTAGATTCTTCCTATTTAATCTTTTTGGGGAAAAAAGGCGAGGTTGAAAAAAAATACAGTTAGTTTACATTACGGTACCAACAAGTAGACAGTGATCACGAATTAATGTAAGGTCTTCGAAACGTTTGGTTTTCTGAAATGTACTTTCAAATTTCAAAATACATGCAATAATCAAGTGAAAATGGAATTAGGAACTTAACTTTGCGTGTTGTCTGACCAGAGCAGACACATGAAGACAGTTTAAATATAACTATTTACCTAAGTGGAAATCGAACCCTTAACCACTTACGGTTACAGTCATACGCTGTCTCACTGCGCCACGATGGCCTTTATGATTAGCCATTATATAGTGGAGCGAATGTTAATGAAACATACAGATTTCAGTTCCATAAGCTTATTTTTTTACGATATTAAACATCACTACCGACGTTTCACAGTAACATAGTTTATTTATTTCATCGCTATATAAAATAAAATTTATGAGAGGAATGACTATTTCTTGGCGTTGCTCGAGTTTAAATAATGTGAAAATTGTACGAATCGTAAAATAAGATAAGCATTTAATGTGTCTGTATTAATTTTAGTTTTAATATGTTTTTAACGCCTGTTGTGGCGCAGAGGTACAAGTGTGCGACTTTTAACGCTACAGGTTGTGGGTTCGTTTCCCACTCCAAGAAATGAAAATTTTAAATAATATTTAGCACTAGCTTTCCGCCCGCGGCTTCGCCTGCGCTACTCCCAAGGTCTAGACTATTTGTTAAAATTGGTTAGGTGTGAAAGTTGTAAACAGTTGAACAATCTTACATGATTTTTTGTTTGACAATAATTTACTTCCATACAAACTTTCATCCCCTATTTCAGACCTTTCTACCATTTTTTTGCAACAAAAAGTATCCTATGTCCTTTCCCAAGTTCAGTTCTATCTTCATACCGAATTTCATCAAAATCGGTTCAGTGGTTTAGGCGTGAAAGCGTAACAGACAGACAGACAGAGTTACTTTCGCATTTATAATATTAGTAAGGATTTTTATTTCTTCGTTTTGGTAAAAAGGCAAAGCGCGGCGTTGAGATCCGCTACTCAGCACGCAATGCGTCAATTCGGCGGAAAGTAGGAAACGGAAATGTTAAAAGAGAACGGAGTGTCTTAACACTAGCTTCACTGATTCGAGGGAACTTTGCTTTTGCCTACCCTGATATGTGCGGGATACAGCGTCAAGCTTATTTGAAGTCGATTTTCATTTTTGTCAAAAACTTAATTATACTTTATAATACTATAACACACAATGCCTCAATTCGGCGGAAAATGGGGTACGGAATTGTTGAAAGAGAATGAAGTGTCTTAACACTAGATTCTCTGGTTCCCTCTGCCTACCCTGCTATATGCGGGATACAGCGTGAAGTTAAAAAAAAACTATAACAGTATATAAATAAATAGAAAACATTGTCTGTCTTTCGAAATCATTAACAAAGCTGTACATGTAAAATACAAGTAATAATACATTTTGTGTCACGAAATCGCCTACAAAAGGCAGTGCAGCGTAATCGTGTTTCTGCATAATTCTCCCATTCAATCAAACGTGAAGCCTTCTGTTACGATGTGAATATACTGTGAACTTTTTGTAGGCCTTGATACGTGGACGACTTTTTATTTTATATTTTGTGTTTTAGTTTGTATTGAGATAGTGTGCAGTTCGAATTCGGGTTGAGTATTTTAAATTTAGGTAAGATCGTTAGTATTAATGTTTTTTTTTTATTTTACGCCTTTTGTTATAACAATAATAGTCAGAGAGAACTTAACATACTTACAAGGTAGTTCTCCGGCTGAATTCTAGATATAATTTTTTGAGTGGCCAAACTCAATGTTGTATTTTGACTTACTAGAGCGAGGAAATGAAATTAAATTAACTTTATATACATACATAGCTTCACGCTGTATCCCGCATATAGCAGGGTAGGCAGAGGGAACCGACGTGTGAAGACACCCCGTTCCCCATTTTCTTTCTTTCAATGGGATGGAAGAGACCTTATTACAAGTCGTATCGTAAGATATATTTTTATAGGGAAGTAATGAAAATAAAATCGTTGTGAAATTACCTACGTCATTACCATTTTAGATTTATTAAATGAAACTATTTTAACCGGATTAATCGCATATATTTTAGTATTCGAATATATATTGTTGGAAACCCGACGTTTCGATCACTTTACAGTAGTCACAAGTAGACTGAGGTGGCATTCGTCTGTCATTTGATACGAATATTGTATCAAACTACTTATTTTGGATTTGCTTGTTTGTTTGTCTTTTTGCGTGAATCTATAAAACAAATAAATATTGAATTAGGTGCAAATTTACGACTGTTGTATTGAATGACCCTGTCTACATTTCCCAGCATTTCTTATTTAAAAAAAAAAAACCTTTATAAATATTATAAATAATCCAGTATTATAGATAATACATGAAGCAAAAACTTTGTACCCCTTTTTACATAAATTACGGATGGTGAAGCATGAAACTTGGCACACTTATATTTTATGTAGAGAAGGAGTGAGAGTGCAGAATGCTAATATTGTTTTTAAATAAAGCATAAAAAATAATAAAATAAATGTTACACACACTACGATGGATTGACATCTACATTTATATAAAGTGACATATACATTGCTAAAGACAACGCGTTGTTAACGCGTCAACGGGACCACTAGTTTCTTTAAAAAAGCAACAGCAAATCGTTTCACCCTACAAAAAATGTACACACAACTAAACAAAATATATATATTCATTATATAACACAGGATCGATTAAATAAATCTATCTAGAAGGCTATAGTATAAATACTTGTATAAATAGGATATTTAGTTGCGCATACGCAGACCGCTAAGCACATTTATGTGATATTTATTCGCGGCCAATAAGATCCACATTCAAATAGTTCATTAGGCAAAGCGTAGACATATCGAGCCCTTTATATGCGAAGTTCGTTTGTGTACTTTATTTAACTGCTTCTTGAAATGGTGGTGGACACACGGATGGTCAGAATTTGATGTAATATATATTTTTTTATAGTTTTGAGCTGTTTTTTTAGTACCAGAGTAGAGAATCATTCCTCTAAATGGGAACCGAATCATGTGTACTGTGAGATGTAGTCCCATTACGCCATGGGCTTTTTCCTTAAATAAATGTTAATTTTTAAAACAGGCTGAACATAAACCGGAGGCACATGACCACGATCCTTAGACATGAAGAACCGACTACTGAGTGAGAATTTTTTTTTTATAATTTCAAATTTTTTTAACATAGCTGCATATGCAGAAAGATCCGGGGTAATGAGACACTCCGTTCTCACTTTTTTCGCTTGAATTTAAGACTATGTGTGTTGAGCAGCCGAATTTAACGCCGCATTTTGTCTTAAAAAGAAATTTTGGTTTTATTTTTATAATATTTATTTTGATCACTACGGACACGTGGTCGGTACCTTTTGTCAGTTTTCATTACCTTCTCATATTACTTAACTAACCTTAGGAAATAAGATAAATGTTTTCCAAAGAGAGTCCAAATATTTTAGTTGCCTACTTCTTATCAATAAATTAATATTACTTAATACTTACTATGACTTATATGTACTTATTATAACTAATATTACTAGTAATATTAAATTTTTTTAGCTTCCTACATACTTATTTGCTTACTCTACTGCGAAATGAGAGAGAGAAGAGAAAAAGAAAAAGAAGCAACCATTTTCTCTAGCAGTGTGTATAACATGTCAGGGCACAAATCATTGCGTGACGTGGATATATACGAGTATCTCGCATTGGGAACGGAAAATCGTAATAGCGTGTGTACGTCTTATAAAGTAGACCTGTGTCACTATCTGGAATCATAATTAGGACTTTATCGATCAAATTTCGAGGATGTCATGTACTATATCAATGTAATAATAATATATTATGGACGGATATTGTTTTGATATCAATTTTGTATGGAATATACACTACTGTTTAAAATGTTTGGTCGTACTTATAAAATTTAGTTTCACGTTTTATTCCGTATGGAGTAGTCAGAATGAACCTTAACGAACGTTTTGTTTGGTGGTAGGAGGTTCGTCCTCCGTCTGGCTCGCGACCACTATCATGTCAAAGACGAACCGCCAAATTACTTATTTTGTGTTCCGGTTCGATGGCATGTAAGCCAGATTTTCCCCTTTCCCACCCATCCTTTCCTCAAAATGTGGTGGTTCCGATAGCGGACTAATACATTGTCCCCCCCCTTCCATCAGTATCCTCTAGGTCGACAACGCATCTACAACATCTCTGGTGTTGTCGATACCATCAGGTGGTCCTTCTGCTCATTTGCCATCCGTTATCAATCAAAAAACCTTATCAGAGTGTCAGGGCACTCTGTTCTCTTCTTTCCGCTTGAATTCAAGACTTTGCGTGTTAAGCAGTGGAAATAAACGTCGCGCTCTGTTATCATTTATTGGTTGTTATATTTCTTTGTGCTCTTGCTACTGATAGGCTAACCACTTCGCGTATGATTTCCAATACTTTATCAAGACAGCGCGAGTATTGGCCGCTATATAGAAGTACCCTACACCCTACCAATATGTAGCTGTTATATTAATATATGTTAGCTGTTCTTATAATCTCTCTAAAGGTAACACTATTTAGTGGCCTTTCTCTATCATACCCAATAAATTTGATCTTAACACGTATTAAGAAAGAATTTTAATAATGTGGAAGGCAAGGTCGTAAGTTGGGATATGCCATTTTAAAGCTAATGAAATACGAAATTCTCGTATAGATAGGAACCCATTTAGTATTTCTGAGCTCATTGTATTGCGCTTTATAATTGTCATTCTTGTCTCGCCGACTAAGAGATTTTATCATATCTGCGTCTTGTACTTTTACTCGTTATCTTCTAGTCTTGCTCTGTCTCTCTGTCTTGTTTTTTTAACTTCACGTAGTATCCCATATATAGCAGTGTAGGCAGAGTGAACCTGAGAACCTAGTGTTAAGACACTCCCTTCTTTCTCCAATTCCGTTTTTAAGAGGTTTTTGTTGATTATAAAGAAATAATTAATATGAAATATCAACTAAATCTATAAACAATCTGTGCACAAAGTATTGTAAACACACCTATATCTATAATGTAGTCTGTGATCGATCTCTGATTGAGATAAGTAAACTATTAAGTGATTGCGATGCGAAGCGAACCGTGTAACGACGATATGCCTCAGTAATTCCCCTGCGTTTATTTAGTAATATTTTAAGTGTTCCTACATTTAGATATAATAAATATGAAAAATAATAGATTATATGTCGAATAATATGATAAAAACTGTAAATTACGAAGTCAAATGAATGTCCATGAAATTAGGTAGTATTTTTGTACCGAAGATTTTTATTTAAACAAAAAACAATAATTATATCAATAAGTTAATCAATCCTACATCCAATCCAATCCAGACGCCTGTCGTAGCGCAGAGGCACAAGCGTGCTACTGTAAACGCGACAGATTGTGGGTTCGATTCCCACTCCAGGAAATGGAATTTTTCATTTCCTGGGTTTGGTAACAAGGCAAAGCACGGCGTTGAGTTCCGCCACTCAGTACGCAATGCCTCAATTCGGCGGAAAGTGGGGAACGAAATTGTTGTAAGAGAACAGAGTGTCTTAACACTAGGTTCTCAGGTTCCCTCTGCCTACCCTGCTATATGCGGGATACAGCGTGAAGTTAAAAAAAAAAAGATTTGGATACTAAAAAAGGTTCGAGAAAAATTTGGGATTGCAAAAGAACAAGCTATTTAAATAATATTTTAGTATAATAAAAATTAGATCTATATATAATAAAAATTTCACCCTTCGTCACTGGTAGATACTATGTTCTTTTACCATTAAAATATAAATATATTTTTTACCATCCTACTTTCATATATTTAAATGGACCGCCATATTATGATTTTATGTTTTAATATAAATTTTATGACTAATTAATTAATTATGTATATTAGTGTAATCATGACTTTATTTTCTAATATATAAATATGGATAATTTAAATAGGTATATTATGTATAGATTTTTTATATTTTTTAGATCAGACTGATTCCGTTATAATGGTTTCCGACTGGTAATATAGTTGGGGAATGACTGATTGTCTCTAACAATAGCTGGACTTCTTCTTCTTGGTCGTATCCATCATGACCGTGGTTGGTGGATGTCTTACAAGCACAAAGGCAATTCTGCCATTTATTGCGATCCATTGCGCATCTCACCAACTCGTGAAAGTTTTGCTGGTGCTCGGCCATCTCTTGCCTTCAGTATTGCCAATTACGACTAACTGTTACTAATTTTCGTCACCTCTTCGCGTTATATGGCCAAAATAACGCATGAAGCGTTGCTTAAAGACAGATGAAAGACAATAGCTGTTAACCGACTTCAAACAAGAAAGTTATCAATTCGACTGTATTTTTTATGTGTGTTACTGTATATTTTTATACTGGGTGATTTTGATGATGATGATTCTTATTTTATATGATATCTAGTGTTTCTGATGTGGTCCCATTTATTTTTATTTAGCTCATATCTGATGAGTAGTTTTTGAGTTATTCGTAATAGAGGTACTTTTTATTGCATTTTCTTAGAAGTCAGTTTTCTGTTTTTGCTAATTATACATACATTAATTTGTGTTGCATTTAAAGTTACTTCATGTACAAAATTTTATAAAATTACAATTGAACCCAAAGTTTATTTCGTAACACTAAAACAAGCAAAGAAACATATTTCTTGAGTTACTAAATAAAAAAAAAATGAAAGAGTGGTACTGATGTCGTTGGTTTGTAGTTCATTAAATTCTATTCGAAAGCATATTTATATGTATAAAATAGATATGGCGCAGAGTCACAAGCGTGCGACTGTAAACGCGACAGGTTGTGTATTCGATTACCGCCCCAGGATATGAAAATATTATATAATATTTAGTATTTTCATATCGTCGTCTGGTAACAAGCGCGCAAAACGCGGCGTTGAGTTCCGCCACTCAGCACGCCATGCCGTAATTCAGCGGAAAGTGGGGAACGGAAATGTTTAAAGAGAACGGAGTGTCTCAACACTGGGTTCTCAGGTTCTCTCTTCCTTCCCTGCCTATCTGCTTGATACAGCGTGAAGCTATATACATATCCCATCTAAATAAACAGCGGCGTTAAGAACCGCCACCTAACCCATAAAATCACCAAACTTATAACTATCTAATAAATATAATCAAGACAAGCATTATTCAAAGTATCGATATACACACATTTATATATAAACTAATAAATATTCGCAAAAACACGGTTGAAACAATAAATATCACGCAATCTGTGCATCGCTCGTCACTAGCCGACTAGTGATGGGGCGATCGCGTTAAAAATAATCTCGATAAATCGAGTCAGAGATCAAAGCGTGAACAAATCGGGCGGGCGCGGTAGTGATGTACGAAGTTTTGCCAATCGTAATATAGATACGGTATTTTTTGTTTTTTTTTAATGGTTTGACAAGTAATTTTTGTTATTGTAACGGCTTTATGCTTTTTTTATATAGTGATGTAGTTAGAGAGAATGTAGTGACTAGACACTCCGTTTTTTGCTACTTAGGGAGAGTTTAGTGTTAAGACATTCCGTTCTCTATTTTTAACCCGTAATCAAGATATTTGGTGTTGAAGTGCCGAAGTTTATACTGTACTTTAACTTATTAGAAAAAAAATATATTCACACCTTGTAAACTAAATCACGAACGGAGTGCCTTGACACTAGGTTCACCCTAACTACCTTGCTATGCGAGAAAAAGGATGAAGTTGCTTGTTTTATAATTTATATATAATATTTCGTCATAAGCGATATTAAAACATAATAGTTTATTGGTAAATTCGCTTGAATAATTTCAAGAGGTGTGACTTCAAATTTCATCATGAGAAAATATTACTAATTCCCCCATTTCTACATCAAAGAGGCAACAGAACATATCTCTGAGAGATATCAAAAAAAATATTGAATATTCATAACAAAATGAACGTCATCTGATAATAATTTAGTATTTTATAATTAAAATATATTATGTTACTTACAACGAACATGTGTAGAGAGTCATAAAAATTAATGCTACGCTTGTGAAATTAGTTATGTCTCAATATCACTAAATTCGGATACGCGTATCAAAATAAATATAATTTGAATAATTACGCACAAATATTCTCGAAAGGTGTTCCATAAAGAATTAAATACTCATAAAGTATCATAAATAAAAATTAATCGGCGCATAAACTATACAAACTTCCGGTCATAATTTGAAATTTAACTAATTAATACATTAAGATAAACATTTAATATTAATGTTGATTTTATTTTAATTAATTGTTTTGTTTGTGTTTTATCTTTATCCGTCTTTTTCACTACTTATTAGGGAGAGAGAGTATTGTGACGAATCACTATATTCTGTACTCTTTTTATTTATTATGTAATATTAGCGGAACTTAACGCCGCATTTAAATTTAAACAAGTAAACAGCACAAATTTCATTTCTAATCTGGTTAGACGAATGAAGGTATTGGGTTTCGGCACTCAAAGAAAAACTAATATGCGAGGGAAAGAGAACGCAGTATCTTAACACTATGTAAATGTGAAACCGAAGAAAAAATAAAATGTATGTGTTCACAATATAGCTGAAACTATGAAAACGTAGAAATTATTTTCTTTGAATGATTATATTTAAGACTACAGAAAAGTTATGTCATCATATTTTCTACAGGCATATATATTCATCTCTTTCTCGTGACGCTTTTTCGTTACATCAAGTGTTAAATCACAATTCTCAAGAAGTTTCATTTTACAATTTTTATCACCACAATAGCGCAAATTATGTTCAATTTGTATATTTTAACTAATTATTGTTACGACCGGATATCCTCAGTAATAAAATGTATAAAAATGAGTCGCCGACATGACGTTGATTAGTTTTACGAGTTATTTTAAATATTAAATTGAAATAAAATACTTTCAAATGTGATATATATACGGCGATATAAATATCAAGTTTCGAATAAGTAACATAGTTTTGTTTTTGGGTTAAGCGAAAGAAAAATGTATAGGTATTTACAGATAGAATTTTTTTTGTTAGCTTCACGCTGAATCCCGCACATAGCAGGGTAGAGCAGAGAGAACCTGAGAACCTAGTGTCAGAACACTCCGTTCCCCACTTTCCGGCGAATTGAGGCATTGCGTGCTGAGTGGTGGAACTCAAAGCTTTGCCTTATTACCAGAGCGAGGATGAAAATACTAAATATTATTTAATTTTTTCATTTTCGGAGTAGGAATCGAATCCACAACCTGTCGCATTTACACTCGTACGCTTGTACAGGTAGAGTAATAAAAAATAATTCAATAAATTTACAAAATTATATATACTCGTATTTATATAAGTTATAGAAAAAAGAATATCATGGCGAAATAGAACACCGTCTGATTGTAAATGCGAATGGTTGCGGATTCAATTCCCACTCGCAGCAACCATATATATTATATAGCAACCATATAGGATATGAAAATATTTTCATATCTCTGGTATAAGAAATACCATTTTTGATTTCCATCATTGAATACACAGTTTCTTCGTTTCAAACGGAATGTTATAAACACAGTGCCTTAACACTATTTTCTCTCTGATAACTGACACACAAAAAAAAAATAAGTTAAAAAATAAGAATAGAATAACATAAAAATTCGCGCATCCACATTTCGTAAACCGCGTTCCTGGTGATTTACTCGCTCGCGTTACAGTAGGGGAGAGCGGGGGAGCACTCGACTAATAAAAAACACCCCGACGCCCTCCTGACTGATGCGACAATTAATTTAATCCTATTTCTCCGCATCTTACAAGCTGTCAGGGCTACCTGTTAGTGGGAATCTTTTTTTTTTTGATTATGTATTTGAACTCGTTACCATTGGTGATTATGTCGTTATTTTATATATCTATATATATTTATTATACAGTGAAAAATGAGGAAGGAAATTATTGAAAGAGAATGGAGTGTCTTAACACTAGGTTCTCAAGGTTCCCTCTGCCTACCATGTTATATGCCCGCATATACACAGAGTGAAGCTAAAAAAAGAAAAAAAATACAGCCTTGTTCTTTTTTATTATGATTAATAACCTAGACTCTATGTTGTCTTTCATGTATTTAGTTTAGTAGATGATTTATTATGGTCTCTTCTAAATAGATTGGAAAAATTAAGTAAAGTAAATTGATTTTAATATAATTTTTTTCCGGTATCAATAATAATTACTAAAAATTGGGCGCGATTTTAAATATGCGTTAAAAAAATGTAACATAGTCTGTAATAGATACCTGAGACATGAGATGTTTTTTTTTCTTAACTTCACGCTGAATCCCGCATATAGCAGGGTAGGCAGAGGAAACCAGAGAACCTAGTGTTAAGACACTCCATTCTCTTTCAACAATTCCGTTCCGCACTTTCCGCCGAATTGCATTGCGTGTTGAGTGACGGAACTCAACGTCGCGCTTTGCCTTGTTACCAAACCCAAGAAATGAAAATACTAAATTTTACATTTCCTGGAGTGGGAATCGAGCCCACAACCTGTCGCGTTGAGACGCAATGAGATGATTATTAGTTTAATTCTTTGATGAAAAAAATATTTAAGAAGACAAGTTAAGTGTTGGAGAAAAGAGTGATCCTTCACTGGACTCTATCTTACTTAAACGAGAAAAAATTTAAATTAAACGAGATTGGTTGTGGGTACGATTCCCACAGGAGAATATCTTTTTTTAGCTTCACGCTGTATATAGCAGGGTAGACTGAGAACCTAGTGCTAAGACACTCCGTTCCCCACTTTCCGCCGAATATAATAATTGCGTGCCTATATATTTTTAAACAATATTTAAATTATTTTCATTCTTCGGGAGAAAAGCAGCGAGCGGAGTGTCTAGACACTATGTTCTATTTGACTACCCTGCTATGCGTGATAAAACATAAAAATATTTCTGTATTCCTGAATACGTAATATAATTTGTTACTAATTAATATCACGGTATTACAACATGTCACATTTAATTACTATCAAATTAATAGTCATACGAGATTGAATTTCTATTAATAGATATTTGTGTGTTAAGAAATGAATTTATTATCTTATAGTACAAGTTATAATTAATTCGAATTAAGAAACATGTGTTACAGCTGGCATGTGTTTGATAGAACGTGGTGAATGTAGGTTCGGTTTTCTTCTTTCCAGTCAAATATATGACATATCCCTGAGGGGACGGGTTTAGAATACCATTCCCCTCCGCTGCTAGGTACCGTCCCGTAAGAGGCGGGTATCCCAGTAGTTAGGTGGTAGAAGGTTCGTCCTCCGATTGGCTCGCGACTACTATCATCTCAAAGATGAACCGCCAAATATCTAATGATGAGTCTCGGTTCGATGACTCGTAAGCCAGAATTTCCTCTTTCTCATCCAACCTTTCCCCAGAATGAATTCCCCAGAATATATATATATATATATATATATATATATATGATCCCGGTCCATAATTTGCGGCGTTGGGTTTCCCACTGATAATCTTTAAAAAAAGCTTGTAAATTTATGCATATTCATAAGTCATGATAACATTTTCACTAATAAAAAAATTTGAATTATCATTAATTGGCTTCAATCTATCAAATATATACACACAGACATACATATATAATAAACAGCCACTGATATATACTTTAACGTCTGGCAACCCACAAGAATCTAATTTAAAACAATATTTTACGATCAATTAGATTTTTTTTTAACGATTTTTAAGTAAAAATACTAATATTTTTAAAGTGCCAGCCCTCACACTGAGACGCAGACATCAACGCGGCAGGCAGCTATTAAACAAGACTAATTGAGCGATAAATTTCAGACGGGGGCGGTGTAAAAACGAGAAAAATCGTAGATGAAGGAATATTGAAAGCGGGCCGCGAGAATTGATTACTGTCAATTAGGACTACCACTCTACGTCCTGACCAGATGCTTGTTAGGTTACCTTCATACTGTGACTTTACGTTTGTTTGTGTTATAGTTTTTAATTTGTAGTGTTTTTTTGGAAATAGAGGTTAGTTAGTGTCCAAATATTCCCTTCTCGATTACAGTAAATTTAGATACACTGTGTGTTATTTAGCAGAATATTAGAATTGAGGTATTTGTAAAAAAAAATATTCATATCAAGTTTTTTTTGTTAGGCGCATTTTTTTGTCTTTGCTTATATAAAACACTAGCTCTACCCGGCGCGCATTGCTACGTTAACAACTAAAATAATTTTAAGAAAATTTTTGAGTTCATCGATGACATACAAACACACAAACATTAATTTTTTTATATTTCTCTGTGTAAAAATATATGGTCATACTGATTTTCATGACAATCGGTTGATCGATGGAGAAGTTGCTACTCTGCAGCTCCACCTGATAACGAGTGGCATCAATAAGCATATTATACAAACATTCTCCGTAGAAAAATACATATATATACGAATTTTCATAATAATCGGTACAGTACTCCCTGAGTTCATCGATGACATAGAGACAAACATTCATTTTTGTATATAAAGCTTACTGTAAATCTCATATTTTTAAAAATTATTACTTATTTTGAAACTTCTTCTGTCCAGTCAGTACTTACTAGCTATAGTAAAAAAAAAAGAAATATTAAATTATTTATTACGACTGTCAATGCACCATCTAATTATTCATAAATATTTGTCTCCTAATGTCTTTTGTATTTGTAATTATTTATTTTCATATATTATTTTAATTGATTAGCATTATATCAAGTGGTCATTTAACCTTGTTCTCCTCTTCGATAGTCATTGTAAATTACGACAATTAAAGAAAAAAATGTTACAAAATATGCATGAAGGATAGGGTACAATATTTTAGCATTTTTATTCATCTTCCACTTCCTGTGGTTTTAAATAGAATGAACATAGAAGTCACTTAGACTTAACGCCTGTCGTGGCGCAAAGGCACAAGCGTGCGACTGTAAGCGCAACAGATTTTGGGTTCAATTCCCACTCCAGGTAATGCAATTTTAAAATGGAATTTTTCATTGGTAACAAGTCAAAGCGCGGCACTGAGTTCCACCACTCAGCACGCAATGCCTCAATTCGGTGGAAAGTGGTGAACAGAGTGTCTTAACATTAGGTTCCCTCTGCCTAATTTGCTATATACGGGATACAGCGTGAAGCTATGTATGTATGTAAGATCACCCTGGCATAGTAGGATAGCGTCTGACTGTAGTGAGTTCGATTTCCACCTATTATGATCATATTTTTTTTCTTTACTCTGCCTTGGTATCACAAAGCGAGGTATTAATTTCTGTTATTCCATACGATATATTTCGAATTCGAACAGAAATTGGAATACAGAGACTCTTGACACTAGGTTCTCTCTGACTTTTTGTTGTATTGAACCAAACAACAAAAAGTCAGAGAGAACCTAATAACAGAGTCAGGTATTACCACTGCGCCATAGCGTTATAGTCATCTAATTATATTTCCACAATCTATTCACTTATTTCACATTGCATGACTAATGTTGCATACTAAAATATATTCATTTATATTAATTTGATTTATTGCTTAACACATCAAAGTATACGCGATGTATTTATTTTATACGGCCACTTTATTTATTTTATACGGAACTCGTAAATTATATTAAAATTAGATTCAAGTATCTAATGGATGAGATATATATATATATACATAGCTCCACGCTGTATCCCGCATATAGCAAGGTAGGCAGAGGGAACATCATCCCATCAAAGCCTAAGCTAAATACTGAGAAAATTAGGCCATCGTAGCACATTGGAACATCTAACTGTGACCGCGATAGTTGTCGATTCTCTATAATTAAGACTTGGTTGTACAATGTGCAGCGTTTTGTTACGCCATTTAACAAAGTGTTTTGACTCCACGTTCTCTTTACCTGCCCTACTCTAAGGAAAAAGGGGATTTTTTTTAGCTTCACGCTGTATTCCGCATACAGCAGGGTAGGCAGAGGAACCTGAGAAACTAGTATTAAGACACTCCGTTCTCTGTCAACATTTCCGTTCGCCATTAAATAACAATATTACAAAAACAGCAATGTATATTAACCATACTGTAATCTTCATTGTATAAGATATAATAGTTAACTATCAATGTGTCCGGGAGTCGCAAGTCGTGTCGATTAATAGCGTTTACAAGATGAAAGCCGTTGAGATGTTAGTCGCTGTGTTCTAGAAATAAAAAGCAATTTTATTCCACAACTCAGCTGGGGAAGCTGGGGTGACATTGTTACAGGATAAATATAGGACAAATATAATAAAAGTGGGGAACAGAAATGCTAAAAGAGAATGAGAGTGTCATAACACTAGGTTCTTAGGTTCTCTCTGCCCTACCCTGCTATGTGCGGGATACAGCGTGAAGCTAAATATACATGTGTATGTATGTATTTGTTTAGTAATGGATTCAATTCCCAGTTAGGGAAATGATTCTGTTTATGTCATTGACTTTTGTCTGTTCTGGTAAGATAAAGGGTTGCGTTAGGTTTCACCAGTCAATAGGCTTTTTATAGAGTTATAGTGTATTTTTTGTTACATGCAGACGGCTAAAAAAATGTATGCATTTTTTATTATTTATGCAGCTTCACGCTTTTCCGTTATAAGATAAGCAGAGACAACAGACACTTTTTTCCACCCGAATTAGATAAAATATGTGCTGAGTGACGTAAGTCAACTCTGCAATTTATTTTGCCAGATCAGTGCTTAATTAACTTAAATATAAATATAATCATTCCCCTAAGTAAGCTTCGAACCCATAACCAACTTACAATTAAACTACTTTACAATCAGATGCTGCCCCACTGCACTACAATGGCCTCATTATTCATATATACATACGAATTATTAATATTTTGAATAATATATGTATGTATATAATCCTTAAACCCCAATAATGATGGTAACACTAATAACCACATGATATACACAACGCAGCTAATAGGTGGGACGGCGTTAAGGAGGGCATAAATTAGTGATGTTGTGACGCCGGTGCCGGTGCCGGCCATCTGTTTGACGATATGTCACGTCACTACACTATGTTGTAATTGTATAGAGATGTTATTATGTTGTGATGTTTATTTTTTTTTTACATACATACATACATAGCTTCACGCAGTATCCCGCATATAGCAGGGTAGGCAGAGGGAACTTAGTGTTAAGACACTCCGTTCCCCACTTTCCGCCGAATTGAGGCATTGCGTGCTGAGAGGTGGAACTCAACACCGCGCTTCGCCTTGTTACCAAACCCAGAAAATGAAAAATTCCATTTCCTGGAGTGGGAATCGAACCCACAACCCGTCGCGTTTACAGTCGCACGCTTGTGCTTGTGCGCAACAACAGGCGTTAAGGCGTTTTTTTAGATTCAAGCTTTATTCCGCAGGGTTGGCAGAGGGCGCTTTAGAATCTAGTGTTAAGACACTTCGTTCTATCGTGATTTCCGTTCTCCATCCTCAACGGAAGGTATCTTATAAGTAGTGTGTTTTTTTTCTTTACCTTCAGAACAGAACTGTTCAGAGCAGAACAGAACAGAACAGAAGATAACAGAACAGAACAGAACAGAAGATAACTGAACAGAACAGAACAGAAGATAACTGAACAGAACAGAACAGCTCAAAAACTACTCGTCAGGTCTTAACTAAATTTAAATGGGACCACATTAAAAGCACTAGCTATCAGTGGCGAGGCGTCCATACAACTCGGTTCCCATCCCATTGCCTAACTTTTCTAAGACCTAAAATAAATGATCATCGCCAAAATTCGATAGTGAAATTACAATTTAAATACCTTCACATATTAACTAAAACTTTAACTATCTAAAATTTTTACCCCTCGCCACTGCTAGCTATCATATAAAAAGAATCATGAAACTTGATTCAGTAAAAACTTTTGCAGCTGAATTGTGAATCTGCTTTTTTCGAACTCAATTAAATAATAAAAATGAAAATGATGGAATATCTAAACATACAGATGCACAATCAAATATAAAAAAAATAATAAAAAATATAAAACATGAATGAAATAGTTATTTCTAAGAATAATTTAAATAATATTGCAATAACAATAAATAGTAATTAAACTTTCAAATTTGAGTTCTGCTAGTATTTACGAGATTTCTCATCGTCTGTAATTTGACGCTTTATACATTTTATATGATAAATATGCTAATAATTGCAAAATTTTTTATAATTATACAATTTAGTTTATTAGTGGAATAATTTTAAGGATTTTTATATACATAGATAGCTTCACACTGTATCCCGCATATAGCAGGGTAGGCAGAGGGAACCTAGTGTTAAGACACTCCGTTCTCTCCTTTAAAAACAAATCAACGTAGTGTCAAGTGGCGGAACTCAACATCGTGATGAGACTACAAGAACGGAGGAATTAAGATAATTTAATTATATTTATGGCCCGGAATGTATTCAAACCTACAACCAGACGGTCTGTGCCATAATGTTTCTTATTATATTATGGTCTCATAGCTACACAATTTATTTTATTAGCGAGAAATATTTTTAAGGTTTTTCGTTCAGTTTCATGTTTGTTCACAGTTAGAGGGTTACCTAATCTAGTGTTAAGACACTGCGTTCTTCTCTTTTAAAAGGAAATCAAGACATTGCGTGTTGAGTGGCGGAAGGCAACACCGAGCTTAGCTTTGGGTCTTAATTTCTTTGCTCTGGCAAAGAAATTAAGACCCAACTGGGATTCTAACCCACAACCATACAAGTTTATGCCTCATAGTTGTTTATGAATTCCCTAATTCAATCTATGTATTTCGGAAATTTCATGTGTTAAGAATGTCCGGAAATGCCTTTGGAGTGTGCATTCTGATTAGGGTTAGCTTGTAAATAAAGATTTGAATATTTTTCATACATTGAATTATAGACGTACGAGGTGTGTTCAAAAAGTAAGGTGACTTTTCAAATTTGGCGGGCAACGTACTTTCGATTATCGATTTTTTTATTTTGTTATGTTGGTACACTCTTCCCGAACATCTGTACCAAGTTTCAAGTGTATAGCATTTTTTGTTTGGTTGGGAGAGGCGTAAAGGTTATAAGTGTTTTGCGTGCTCGGCGATTTCTTGCTATCGAAAAATATGGATCAAAGGATTTGCATCAAATTTTGTGTAAAAAATAAAATAAAGTGCTCCGAAACACTTAAAATGTTGACAGTGGCATACGGTGAAACTGTTCTGAATAAAAAAAATGTTTACAAGTGGTACAAACTCTTCCAAGATGGCCGGGAAGATGCCAATGACGAGCCTCGCTCTGGACGCCCAAGCACGTCAACAACTGATGAAAACGATCAAGCAGTGAAGAAAATTGTTCTGGAAAATCGTCGAATCACTATCAGAGAAGTTGCTGAGGATGTTGGTATATCGCTTGGCTCGTGCCATGAAATTTTTTCTAACGTTTTGGGCATGAGACGTGTGTCAGCGAAGTTTGTTCCGAAATTGCTCATCATTCATCTTTGCTGGTGAGAGATTTTTTGGCCAAAAACAACACCACAATCATGCCTCAGCCACCATATTCACCGGATTTGGCCCCATGTGACTTTTTCTTGTTCCCAAAACTAAAGAAACCTATGAAAGGACGGAGATTTGCAACGATTGAAGAGATAAAGACTGCATCGCTGGAAGAGCTCAAGGCTATACCGAAAAGTGCTTATGAGAAGTGCTTTGACGATTGGAAAAACCGTTGGCATAAGTGTATTGTATCTGAGGGGGATTACTTTGAAGGGGACAACATAAATATTGATAAATAAATAAATATTTTTTCTTAAAAATACAAAGTCACCTTACTTTTTGAACACACCTCGTATGGATTGCAGAATACTTTTTAAAGATTCTGATACATCAGTGTGAGCTATAAAATATGATATTTCTTCACAAATCTTCTTTATTTTGGTATTACAGTAAGTTTTGTTAAAAATATTTAGAATTCTTTCAACCTACCTACTTCATGCTTTTTTACTTGCACGCTAGCGGGGTAGTCAGAGAGAAGGGAGCGCCAAACGCTACGGTACCTGCATACCTCTTTTGCCTCGTCCACAGTCATTTACCTCTTCATGCATTCCTTCGGGGGGGGGTCTTCGTGCTTTTTGCGTGACCTTCCTCCTGTATCATTGTTGTGTGTTCAAGAAGGTCAACCGAGGTCTCCCCCTACCTCTCTTGCCGCTCACCTTTGCTTCATATATCTTTCTCGTCCATTTCATTCGTTCCCCATTTTCTGACCAAATTCAATTCGTTTCGTGCTGAGTGGCGTAACTTAACACCACATTTCCACACCTGACTAGATTAAATTAATAAATCATATATAAATGACAAAAAATAATAAGGCAAAGCGCGCCGTTGAGTTCCGCCACTTAGCACACAATACATCCATCCGACGGAAAGTGGGAAGCGGAATTGTGTTTAAAGAGAATGGAGTGTCTTAACACTAGTTTCTCAGGTTCCCTCTGCCTACCCCGCTATATGCGGAATACAGCGTGAAGTTAAAAAAATTAAAATAAATAGATAATAAAAAAATATTATTTAAAATTACCAATTCACAACTCACTCTAAATACATAGCTATAATAATAGTTATTTTCGATGTTCAGCTCTCATACGTTGATAGTTCGCGACATTTGTACGTCTTGTCGTTAGCTTTTTTGAGTCTCTTAATTGCCTCACATATATCTTAATTTTAGCGGTTAGACGGTTATGTTGGAACGAATTGTATTGAAAAAACGTATGAAACGTTACAGTAATACGTTTCTGAGCTTGATATATTAGTGACAGATTTAAAAATGTTAGTTAAGATCAAATATATGTATTCAGAACTGCTGTTCTATAAGTATTACTTTTGTATGTATAAAGGCCGTCGTGGCGCAGTGGGACTGTAAGCGCGATTGGTTGTGGGTTCGATTCCCGCTCAGGCAAATGTTTATTTATAAATTATTTTCATTTCTCCTGCTTTGGTAAGTAAAATGGGGTTGCATTTCACCACTGTACAAGGACCGTCTTAAATTTGGGCGAAAAGAGGCGAACGTAGTGTTTTGACACTAGGTTCTCTCAGACTACCCTGATATGCAGGATATAGAATGAAGCTAGAAAAATATCTAGATATGTATATATATATAAAACGCTTACGTTACTAAGTGGCTGACAGACAACGTGCACAAGAAACTTCTGGTCATAGAAAGATGAATTTTGGCAAATAGGCTTCATGGGGAATGTTGTCTCTAAGAGAGGATATCTCCAGATTCTTGAAAAAACTGAAAGAAACGTAATTTTCAATTTAATAGTCCACGCAAACGAAGTCACAAAATACAGCTAGTACTCAATATATACATGGTCGTAAATAATTCTTTTCCTAGGTTAATCGCATTTAAATTCGTAGACAATACAATACGTTATTGTCACATAATTTAAGAAATGGGGGATTAATTTGACTGTATACTTTATAACCGAGGTGGTTTATTTTTGAAAAGTATTTATCTCGTTTATTTGGCGGGTGGCATTTTTCATGGCTTTCGACCTTCGCGTGTTTTGTCATAGCTTATTTTTATACTTCTTTTTTAGTTTATTTTTATTTATCTTCCGTATTTTTTGAATGAATGTAGTGTTAAAACACTCCACTTTTTACTTCCTGTTCATTTTTAAGATTTTTTAAATATGAATACTTTTTAACAAAATTAAGTAGAAGTAGGAACTTGTATAACAAATTAATTGAGAGTACAATTTTCTCTCTTTTAAAAATGTATATTAATAAAATTCTCTTATTTTTCGATTTGATCTAAAAGGCGGGGTTAAACTCCGCAGTTTAACACACGTCTTCTAAAGCTGCGGAAAATGACAAGATACCCTAAAACCGGAAATTAAAAAACCTAAAGCGAAAATCGAACCCACAACCGTCGTTTATAACCTTTACGTTAAATGTAATATTAACGTAAATTATATTAATTTAAAATCATGATTCATTTACATAAATCTTCTATGAGAGACATCACTTCTGTAAGTAGTATTATCTAAAGTAACTTTAGGTTTAATCCACATAGCAGCATAGGCAGAGAGAACCGAGTGTTAAAATACTCTGGTCTCCGCCTTCCAACCGAATTCAAGTCATTGCGAGCTAAGAAGCGGAAACCTGCGCTTTTTCTTACCATATCGTGAGTGTCTCCGAGTAGGAATCGAACCCACAACCAATCGCCTTTATCAGACACTGTTCCACTGTATCACTATGGACTCTAAATAAATTAAATCAATTTAAAATCATGGTTCATTTGCATGAATCTTTTATATGAGACATCACTTCATAAAATTATATTATAAAGCTGAGATTTTCCTTACTATCAATTTGTGTCGTATCTCCAAGTCCGTTTGATCTCAGCGTAAGTCATAAATTTAGTAAATTTATGACTATAATATAAATATATATTTTTAAAAGTCACTTTTTTATTATTTTTTTTAAATATATTATTTTTAAATTATATGTGTCAACGTTTTCATTATAGCAGAGACTTGTTATGTTTGAAGTAAATGCTATATTTTATTACTGGTCATCGTATATATAGAAGCATGCTACTGTAAACGCGATAGGTTGTGGGTTCGATTCCCACTCCAGTAAATGTAAAAGTTTAGTATTTTTATTTCTTGGGTTTGGTAACAAGGCAAAGTGAGGCGTTGAGTTTCGCCACTCAGCACACAATGCCTCGATTCGGCGGAAAGTAGGGAAAGGTGTGTCTTAACACTAGGTTCTCAAGTTCCCTCTATCTACCCTGCTATATACGGGATACAGCATGAAGCTAAAAAAAAAAAACTGACCTCATAAAATGCACAAAGAAGTAACATTATGACGAATAACTAAAAACTACTTGTTATATCTTAACTAAAATTAAATGGGACCATATCACAGACACTAGCTATCATATAAAAATAGAATCATCAAAATTAGTTCACCCATTAAAAAGTAATACGGAAGAAAAAAATGAAAACCTACTTTGTTATCTACAGTAACTAGTGTCCCCGTGGACGCGTTAACAACACGTTGTCTTTAGCAATGTATATTTCACTTTATATAAATATGGATGTCAAACCATGGTAGTGTGTGTAACATTTATTTTATTAATTTAATATACTTTTTATGCATTATTTAAAAAAAAATGTTATCATTCTGCACTCCTTCTCTATATAAGCTATAAGCGTGCCAAATTTCATGCTTCTCTGTCCGCGTAATTTTGGTAAAAAGGGTACAATGTTCTTGCTTCAGGTATTTATTTATATTTACTATAGTCATTAAACATTTACAGAAACAACTAACCAAAAGCGCTGGATCGCTTAACGCATTAATCTAAGTGTTTAAGCTAACACTTTTATAATTAGACTGCTAACAAATCACAGCAACATTAGTGATGTACTGACAAGATTAACGACTGGTCGGGATAAGGGAATTATCCCGGGACTCGGGATTGAAGGACTTCAGGGTATAGTGTCCCGTGGGATGGAGCGCGATCAATGTAAGCGATTAAGTGAAAAATGTTGTTTTTGATTTTAAAATTGTTTTATTATTATGGTTTTGTGTTTTTGTTCAGTTTTCTTATTGATTATTGAACCCGATGTTACATCCAGGATATGTTTATCACATTTTTACCCCAATAGCAGGATAGGCAGAGGGAACCTGAGAACCTAGTGTTAAGACACTTCGTTCTCTTTTAACAGTTCCTCACATAAATATAGAGTGAAGCTAAGAAAGAAACGTATTTATGCTTCGTATGTCCTTACTGATATTTTAAATGTGAATGTAACTTTGTTTGTTACGCTTTCACGCCAACCACTGAACCGATTATCATGGAACTTTGCACACATATCCTTTGTGATATGGAAAAGCACATAGAATATATTTTATTACTATTTAATTTTTTTATTAATAAAACATTTTTTTTATTAACTTATATCTCTAAGCAATATCTAAACGCACTATAAATATTTTACAAGGGTGAGATACTTCATTAATTTCTTCTGCGTCCAAATGACAGTACCGCCATTTACTATTTTTTGTAGCTCAATGCCATTGACCATGCGAGCGCGGCCGCGGGCGACAAGTAGTATATAATAATTCTTCTATTTGGAATCGAACCTACAACCACCCCTTTACAGATATACACCGCTCTACTCCGCGATAATAGCGTAATGAATTTGTAAGGAATTTAAAAGGCCTTTTTACATTAGCATGTACACTAAAACAACATTTTCAATTGCCTCGTTTAAAATTATTCATATACACATTTTTATGAAAAATATAAAAAGGAGTAATTTATTCATATAACTACTGAATATGTCGTAAAGTCATTACATTTTTGACGTTACTAATGAGTGAATTGTAATCACCGCACATTGTCGAATTTTTGTTACGCTTGTGTATTATATGCCAAAAAAGCAGTTCCACGCTTTATCCCGCATAGCAGATTAGTAGGAGAGAGCCTAGTTCAAGACTCTCCATTCGCCACTTTCCGCCTGAATTCGAGACATTGATATGTGGTGGAATTCAACGCCGCGCATTGCTTTGTTAACTCAACATGCAATGTATCAATTTGGTGCAGAAAGTAAAAACTAGAGGGTTTTTCCCTTTCCGCCTGAATTCGAGGCATTGATATGTGGTGGAATTCAACGCCACGCTTTTTCTTGCCAGAGCGAAGAATTGGAAGCAATTTAAATATAATTAATCACCCACGTGGAAATCGAACTTAAAACAAATTGCGGTATGCAAAAAATATAAGTTTGCCTTAAGCCTTGTTAAGAGAAAGAACGTGGCGTTGAGTTCCGAAAATTAATAAGCTATGTCTCAAAACTAAATTACTAGGCTGCTTTCTAGGTCTGATTTGAGAAGAGTGTGCCAGTCTCGGTTATTCAGTAGGTGATGTGTCTAAAGAATGTTGAAAGCAGTGACATAATATGTGTATAAGATTGTCTTTTATTTCTTTACCCATTTCAAAAAATGGAGGTTCTCAATTTGAGTGTATTTTTTTAATGTGATAGCTATTATATGTTTTTGATTTAGTTTTATTTAAATTTAGCTAAGATATAACTAGTAGTTTATGAATTATTCGCAATAATGTTACTTTTTAGTACATTTTGTTTGAAATCGATTTCCCTTTTAATTGAAATTATAATTATCGTACATTGCAGATATATTTTATATATTACCTCCATTTTCAACCAGTAATTTATTTATTAAATTAACCTTTATTTCCAAACCAAAAAATCACCAATATCCGACAAACATAACACCAACGTATTGTAAATTACGCAAGTGGCTTGACACATTTTCGTTCCAACAGGAAACATTGAAACGCGCAGAAATAAAGTTATTAACACAAATTGTTTTATAAATCGCCTCAATCACGAAATGTTTGGTTGTAGACATCGTTATTTTGCAATTATATTACTTAATTATTCTGAGTAAGCTTCATTAAAATTTTACGATCTTAAACTGATTGCTGATAAGAAAGTAGTAAGTGATTATGGGGTTGTGGTACAGTGGTTGTAAGTATATGTTAGGTATGGGTTTGAATCTTAATTGGGCAAAAAAAAACTTGAGGAGGATACCGTTGGGTAGTGGGATAGTATCTATAAATGCGGTAGTGGTTTGTTCGATCTACACTTAGGGTAATAAATATAATTAAACATTTTTTTTCCGCTCTGGTAAGACAAAGTGCGGTGTTGAGTTCCGCCATCCAAATCGTAATATCTCGAGAAATGTGTGTTATGAATTAAAAAATCGATTTTAAAATAGTATTTCAAGTTAAAAAAATACTTTTTAGACAATAAACATTTTGACAACTAATGTCTCGAAAGTCGTCGGAAAGAAATTAACTTACAAAAGTATTTCAAAAATAATGATGTTTTATAAGCAAACTAACTGAATTCTCCGATCTGCGCTTTCGTGCCGAATTTAAAATATAGCAGCAGAAAATAAAAATAATTTTAATACATTCAATTATTCCTATGAGTCGGAACGAACCCATAACCAATTGCGGTTGCGGTCATACGCTATGCCACTGTGCCACGATGGCCTGCTCTTCCTCGAATAGAAAACGGAGTGTTCCTTCTCTATTGTCCTGCTATTGGAAAAAAAAACAAAACTACTACTAACTAAATATATAAAAAAAACAAATACAGTAAATTTGTCATTATAATAGTGATCGTGACAAAACCGACACGGCCGGGGACGTGGGGGTGTCATGACGTAACAGATAACGCGGTGGCGAGCGGCACGTCGTTTGGGAATTAACAAAAAATAATTAATTGCCCAACTAATGAATACGCCGACTTTACAGAGCTCTGTGGGTCGGTAGGGTTTGCAAAAAAATTGAGTTTTGTAATATATTTTTTATTTAATAAATAAGGACGAATATGACACTCGAGATAAACCTGAGTGGTTTTTTGTAGTGTTATTAGTTATAAAATAATATTTGTAAATTTATTAAATAATAATAAATAAAAGAAAAAATAATAACTATTGTCTTGTTATTTAATACTTTTTTCTTTACTAATGTTTCGCTTTTTTGACAAAATCGACAATCACTATGTGATAAAATCACATGTATGTCACATAATATGTATATGTGATATGTACTATTTGACATAAATTAAGTTACACACAAAATACCTAAAGGATACCAAGTTGCTGGAAGTAACTAGCATTACGTAATTGCTGTGTGCATGAATCCACCTAATCCATTTTGGAAGAAATTTATATTCATTTTTTTGTTTTCCTCAAGTAATAAGACAAGTACAGCATCTAATTTCAGTATCAGTCACCCCCAATTTTTAACTGTGCGTGGTGTGTCAGTCACTCAATAACGCAAGCACTTTATATCTATGAAAGCATTGTATAGAGAACTTCTACCTAGTTAATATAAGAAATGCTTAAAAATAATATTTTCCTAAAAATGTTTCTGCACACCGTACATCATTCCCCGAGGGTGGGGTTAGCTCTGATTTATTCGGATCATTTCCGCCACTCTTGCGGCTGTTTAGACGACTCGCTGCTAAATTAACCGACGATTCAACACTTATATATGTATTTGTATATTTATTATGAATTACTGTAATATACTTTTTACCCTTAATTATATTATTACATGCAAAATTCTAGGAAATTAATTAAATTTCAGCTTCACCTACAACAAGGTGGTATATATGTAAGTATAAACAGCGTCAAGATAGTCCACTCACCGCTGGAATTCATGACATTGCGTTTTAAGGGACGGAAATCAACACTGCGCTTTGTCTCATGAGAGTAAATGAAAAATAATCATTTTTAAATGTTTGTTTTCATTTTTGAGTGTATTCATTTCCGACGGAACTAGTAATTTGCTAGAACTTACCAGCACATTACACGTATTCTGATCTGGATGACAAACCAACCAACAAAATAATATTCGAGATTCTTATCGTTATACCATGGCCAAATTACATAAATTTTAAACTGTGTTATTGTGATGTATAAGCTATATTAATGTACAGTTTTAAGAAGATCCATTCAGTATTTGTTGGGTTAAAGATTAACAAAAATTCATTCATCCGTTTCGTTTAGTTTCGTATTTATAATATTACTAGAATGAAAAAATATAGGTAGAGAGAACCTAGTGTTAAAACACTTCGTTATCTATAAAAGACTAGATATATTATAACGGTAAAAACATACATGAATATTATATTTCTTATTAAAGTAACTGACTCCACGAACAGGTGAGTATTATGCGAAGCTCGTTATGAAAACGAATGGAATTTACAGTTTTGTAGATAATAATTGTGTATCCCTTACTAATTGCACTTATTGCCCTGAGACGTCGTACATTAAAACCTATAATAATATGCTCAGCTGAACTGTTTATTATCGTATTATTGAATATATGGATTTAAGTATTTCAAAGGTCAATATTTAAAAAGGTATTAGATGTCTTATTTATTAAGTTTCACACTTTTTCTCACATAGAAGGGTAACCAAAATAACTAATATCAAGACACTCCATTCTTCACTTTCAGCCTGAATTAGACATATCGTCTATCTTTTTGCCTACCAGAGTATAGAAATTAAAATGTTTTTATAGAGTTATTTCCTAGAGTAGGTATCAAACTCGTAATCAATTGCACTTACAATGAGACTACGCCTAATGAGGCTTCAATATGACTTAAACATTTTTTTATATATATTTATATGCATATCTTATATTTTTGCTAGCGCACTTAACATTGAATTTGTTGACATTCAGTTATATCTATGTTAGAATAATGTTAATTAAATTCCGTACCAAGTGACGTATTCCATTAATACGTCGATTTTCACATACAATTTTTTAATGTTAAAAGACTACTAGGCAATAGAATAGATTTGGATTTATATTCTAAAACTTACAGTTATATTTTGGCTAAATAAGAAAATAATTATTGTAAAGTTTCATTTCATCCATTCAGTAGTTTCTGGGTGAAAGAGTATCAAACAACCATCCATGCTAATAAACAAACACATTTAGGACATTAGCACAATATAATTTTTTTTGAAAAGAAATCAAACCTACAAATATCGTCTAATATCACGTATTTCTCAACTACACTAGCATTCAAGTCGAACATAAAGACGTAATTTGTGTAGCAGTTAGCGGTGGCTTAAGAGCCTATGCTCTGTTTGCACAGGCTGTTTACAGTCTTGTTAGTCGAGGATTGCCTAAGCTATTTATTTGGGATCACCCTGATATATGTCGGGATTAACTTCGCGGGTATATCCGTTTGATTTCTAATACTTTGTATATTTTGAGAAAATTGGTGAATTTTTGCATTTTAGGTGTTATGTGGTACATATGTCCCTAGCTTCCCACGGTACGGTTTTTATTTATATTGAAAAAAAAGTATTTTCATTTCCTGGGTTTGGTAACAAGGCAAAGCGCGGCGTTGAGTTTCGCCGCTCAGCACGCAATGCCTTCATTGGGCGGAAAATGGGGAAAGGAATTGTTGTAAGAGAACGGAGTGTCTTAACACTAGGCTTAAAAAAAATTATAATTAAAAGAAAAAAAAAATGTACATATAAATTTTTGTTTTTTTAACCGACTTCAAAAAAGGAGAAGGTTTTCAATTTGACTGAAATTTTTTAAATGTTTGACTATTTAGCCTTTTTACTGAATGAATCATTTTTGATGATTATTTTTTATTTGATAGCTAGTGCTTCTGATATGGTCTCATTTAAATTAATCTGACGAGTTTTTACGTAGTTTTTGAGTATTTTGTAACAATGTTATGTTTTATTACATTTTTTTTAAATCGTTTTTTTGTGAAATGTTTTCTTTTATTTATATATTTTGTGGTGTACAATAATAAACGTTAAATCTTAATTTTTTCAGTAAATATCATATTTACATATGTTATAAATGCGATTTTTATAAAGATCAATGCATGATTGTTGCACACAAGAACTACTCAACGGATCTACATATATACAATGTAGCTGCATATTCTAGTAGTTAAAGATAATCTAGTGTAAACACTCCGCTCTCCATTTTCCACCTCAATTCAAGACTTTGTTTTAGAGTGGCGGAACTCAACACTGCGTTTTGCCTAATCATATAAATAGGCGGTTACTGAAAGCAATATCATATGTACATACATACATAGCTTCACACTGTATCCCGCATATAGCAGGGTAGGCAGAGGGAACCTAGTGTTAAGATTTTTTTTTTTGTATCCCGCATATAGCAGGGTAGGCAGAGGGAACCTAGTGTTAAGACACTGCGTTCCCTCCTTCGTAGTCGTTGTCTTCATTACTGAAGGTCGCGTCTGTGAAAGTCATGCGATGCATTGGTGGTTCTCTTTTTCCACTTCGTCCGGTCTTCGGCTTCTCTCAACGCAGAAGTTAGTGAGAGTCTAATAATAGCGGATACCTGGTCACACCAGCGGCTAGGTGGACAGCCGCAGGGTCTTTTTCCATTTACGTTGCCCGTTACAATAAGTTTTTCAAGGCCGTTGCTTGAACTTCGACGGGCGACGTGACCGAAGTATGCAAGAATCCTACTATAGCTTATTGTTGACAATCTACATTTTACATTTAGTTGTTCCAATATAGACTTATTGGTCCTCTTAGCAGTCCATGGGATGCGAAGCATTCTTCTCCAACACCACATCACTAACGCATCAATCCTTTTCCGGTCTATTGCCCGAATTGAAACTCCGTTCCCTACTGTACGTTTTTTTTATAAATTAAATTACATCGACGGGCTCAGACTTGCCCGTGCCTTTTGTTAGTTTTTTTTATTTATTAGAGTTACTTTGCAGAATACTTATACAGTAGAATGTATGGTGTATGGTGAGATCCTCACCGACTGACATTTTTTTTTGTTATTTAGGTTGCTTATGTTTTAGTTAGTCAATATTTTTTACATATTATATTTTTTACATATTATACAATATTATTATTACTATAAATTATATTTAACAACTATCCCTACTGTATGTTATAAATAGATGTTTTAGCTTTATATACTAATCCCGAATTTAAAGCCGTTAATGTCATTGAGTTCTATCTGCGGGATACGGGATGAAACATAATGGTACAGGTTAGGCGAATAGAACCTAGTGTCAATACTCTTCGTCCGCCGCTTTTTGCCAGAAATCAAGGCATTGCTTTCCCTGTCTACCCTCCTATATGCGGGATACAGCGAGAAGCTTTTTCTTGGGTAATGTAGGGGAGCATTAAGAGAGGATTTCTCAAGATTCCTACGGGAAAAACGGGATTTTAGCTTTCACAGCCCACGGAAACGAAGTAACAGGATACATCTAGTAGTATATACGCCACTTGTAAATTCCACAGATGCTATATTGACGTATGTCCTTCACTTGTCATTCTGTCACTGACATCTCTGTCAATTAGCGTTGTGTTGAATTCGCTTTTTTACGAGCGCAACAATTGATAAGCGCTTTTTTCATCTTTTGTTTTGAATGCAAATAAGTTCGTGGAATATAATAGTTGTATGTAGGTGTAATGCTTATTTGTGAATAACGGTGGTTGAACGATGGTTGTGGGGTTCAAATCTTAATTGAGGATTATTTTTTAGTTGTATTTTTTACATAGAAAGAAGATACTCCATTCTACATTTTGTGGCTGAGTTTTTGACTATTTCGTGTTGGAATTTAACGTCCTGTGTGTAGGATATGTTTAATTCTTATATATATTAATTTTTTTATTTTGCTAGCATCCTTGTAGAGAGATTTTCTAAAGATTATTTATACGAATTATTTTTATTGGTCATTTTATTAGTACGCGACAGGTTGTGGGTTCGATTCCTCCAAGAAACGTTAGTATTTTCATTTCCTGGGTTTGGTAACAAGGCAAAGCGCGGCGGTGTGTCCCGCCACTCAGCACGCTATGCTCAAATCATCGGAAAGTGAGGATCGTAATTGTTGTAAGAGAACGGAGTGTCCTAACACTAGGTTCTCAGGTTTCCTGTTCCTATCCTGCTATATGCGGGACACAGCGTGAAGTTTAAAAAAAAGAAAAAGGAAAAAATATATTAGTTGTTAAGAATATTTAGAAAATGTAAAGAATTTTATGGAAATTTAAACCTCTTGGTATTAATAAATTAGCAAAATAACCGATTTCTTCTTAAATTATATATATTTTCCAATCATGGATAGTACGGTTAGACCAACATTTACATCCAAGGAGTCCATTTACCATAATTTTTTCATCCATTCAATAGATAATATTAAGACGCACAGACACTTCTCACATTTTAACGACATACTAAAACAACCGAGTTACTTAAAACTCAAGCGCCAGCACTTAACTATGTTAAAACATATGCATGAAACTGAAACACTTTTAAGTTTCAACTTCCGTAGATACGTATGGGATTTAACTTTGAAATAACAAAGTCAAAATTTTGCGAAAATCATTAAATTTATGGTATTTTCGTCTTAATTGTATGGTAATAGGGCTTAAGGTTGTTTCAAATTGCTTTAAGCATCGACTAAGTGCCGATATCCTGACCATCCTGTCAGGAAGTCATAAATAACGGGTAACAAGTGGCGAATTACTTACGCTTTAGATTTTATGTGCAAGAATTCATGGTATTGTGGTGCTGTTTGCATGTATTTGAAGGGTGTGGGTTCGGATCCTTCTGTGAGGACGTTATTAGAGCTGAGGTGATAATAATTTTTATTTCTTCTTAGGAGACCTTTTTTGGAAGAAAGTAGTTCTTATAGTTCACGTAAACGAAGTTGATCTTTAGCTTGTAATCATATAAGTATTTAACTGAATTTAAAGATGATATTTAACATTCATATTTACCGCCTGTCGTGGCACAGAAGCAGAAGCGTGCGACTATAAACACGACAGGTTGTAGGTTCGTGTCCCACTCCAGGAAATATAATTTTTCATTTCCTGGGTTTGGTAACAAGGCAAAACGCGGTGTTGAGTTCCGCCACTCAGCACGCAGTGCCTCAATTCGGCCGGAAGTGGGAAACGGAGTGTGTTATCACTAGGTTCCCTCTGTCTACCCTGCTATATGCGGGATACAGCGTGAAGCTATGTATGTATGTATCTATTCTATGTGCTGATCTGATATATATAAGCTACATTACTGTATTTGTTAACATTAAGTTTCATGTAAATCAGTTCAGTAGTTTTTACGAGAAAGAGTAACAAACATTCCTCCTCACAAGTTTTCATATTTATAATATATATTTTTCTCAAATAGTTATCGAACCCACAACCTATATATTCAAATGCTTTGCAACTGCGCCACAATATCGTCACGTCAAGTTAAAAATTCAAAAAGTTTTTTAATTTGTCCACATAGCATTGACAGTCGACATCGAGTGACAGATGTATCGCTTCGTTAGCTACTATTTAATTTAATAATAAATAAATAATGAATACAATTGGATTGGAATTATATTAGATTCGAGTGAGAATTGAATGTCAATTAACTAGACATTGAATGATATAATTTAAAATAATGTTGCTATGCTTTTCTGCTCCTATAGTTGGGTAGTTAGAAAGAACCTGTGTTATGATGTATCACATTCCGCTTAAAATTAAATTATTACGGAACTCAACGCCGCTCTTTGTCTTACTAGAACTGAGGAATGGAAATAATTTGAATATTATCCATACCCAAACAGGAATAGAACTTACAAACACTCGCGTTTACAGTCAGTCATAGTAGCCAGAGAGAGTCTAGAGTCAAGTCACTGGTTTTCACTTACCAATTAAATTCGAGATAATGCGGCTTGAAATCGAGATGCATGTTTTTTTTGAAATGGTGGAACTCAACGCCGCGCTTTGCTTACTTAGAAATCCATTAAAATCGATTGAGGAGCATTAAGAGCGTGCGACTGTACACGCGACTGGTTGTGAGTTCGATGCCTACTCCAGGAAATGAAAATATTAGTTATTAATATTTTTATTTCCTCGCTCTGGTAACAAGGCAAAGCGCGGCTGAATTCCATCACTCAGCACGCAATGGCTCAATACGGAGGAAAGGTAAAAAAGAACGGAGTGTACATTAGGTTCTTAGGCTACCTTGTCTTGCTATGTGCGGAATACAGCGAGAAGGTAACTAACATCTGAGGCTCTATTATATTAAATTATATTAAATATTACGGAACTCAACGCCTGTCGTGGCGCAGAGGCACAAGCGTGTGACTGTAAACGCGAAAGGTTGTGGGTTCGATTCCCACTCCAGGAAATATAAAATTTGTTTGTTTTCATTTCTTGGGTTTGGTAATAAGGCAAAGCGCGGCGTTGAGTTCTGCCACTCAACACGCCACAATTTGGCGGAAAGTGGGGAACGGAAATGTTGAAAGAGAATGGAGTGTCTTAACACTAGGTTCTCTTGTTCCCTCTGCCTACCCCGCTATATGCGGGATAAAGCGTGAAATTAATAAAAATATATATATTAAATATTATATAGTATGAAATTGATCCTAAGCTATTATAAAATGTAGTGAACAATTATTTATAAACGCGGCTCCATAAAGCATGACAGTGCGTTATACATAAAGAATGAAAAATGATACGTACATTAACAGTCATGTCGGAGTCGTCAACGAAGAAGACTTATGAATACAGTGGCCGGCCTTTTGTGACATACTAAATATAATGGATGACCCAAATAAGTTGTTTTACTTAATAATTATTATTATTTTTCTTTATTTTAACACGTGTCCTGTTATTTCTTACATTCTAATATGTTAGAAAAGCAAATTTAGATAGAATCTAGTGTTAAGGCACTCCGTTTCCTACTTTCCGTCCGAATTGACTCTACAACATTGCAATGCAATGCCTCAATTCGGCGGAAAGTGGCGAACGGAGTAACTTAACACCAGGTTCTCAGGTTCCCTCTGCCTATCCTGTTATATGCGGGATAATGTTGTTCCTCTGAGTGGGAATCGAATCAATACCCATAATTATTTTATTTTGAATTCAAATGCATCTTCAAAGTCAAAGTCAAATAATTTTATTCAAAATAAGAAGTTACAAGCTTCATTTTTTGAACGTCAAATAATTTACCACCGGTTCACTAAATTTAATGCCTCAGACCTGAGAAGAACCGGCGCAAGAAACTCAGCGGGACTTTTTATTTTTTATATTAAATAAAATTGACAAATTACTTTATTTGTTTTTTTTATTATTATTCTTAGCGTTTTTACAACAAAGACTTTTGTATATGCAATTTAATACTTACACTTGGGATTTGAACCTATAACCATTCGATGCAGTACATTATTGGTTGGGCACGTCCCAAGTGACCTATGAAAGCTACTAGCTACGATGTACGTATATTACATACATATAAAATAGTAACTTTTTTATGTTTAAATTTATATATGGAATTTTTAAAGATAATACAGCTTTTCAGAGAGAATTTAGTGTTAAGGCACTCCGTTTTTCACTGTCCAGAGAGGATATTACGTCTTGAGTAGCGTGTACTGCGTGTACTATCTTTTTTCGGTTTGCATGAAATGTTTACTTTCAATATGTTGTTGTTGTACGCATAGATTTTAAGTGTATGGTATTGTATTTTTTTTTGTTTTTTGTTGTCTAACAAATATTGGCAAACCAAATAAATAAATAAAAATAAAAATTATTAATTAAAACTATTTTATAATAGTTTCGCCGATCTAATTACATAAAAGGTGTTTTAAGTTCTGCACTCAGGACACATTTTTTTAAAGGCTTGGAAAAACGGAGTGTCTTAACAATTTCTTTAAAATATAACAAATAGCTTGTATCAGGTCAACCAATGTTAAATTGTTAATACTTATAAAACGTATATCTTTTCAGCTGCACGCTTTAACAGGGTAGACAGAAACAATCTTGACACGACACTCCGTACTCCCATTTCCCCTCGAATTCGAAGATATTGTGTGCTAAGTGGTAGGAATCAACGCCGCGCTCTTCATTTTACTAGAGCGAATAAATGTAAACAAACTAAACATATTTTTTTTCTTAAGTGGGAATCGAACCCACGACCGATGTTTACCAAGAAACGTTGTTCCACTGCGCTATGATGGCCTCATAATGTAAAATGTGAACAATTAATCTGAAACAGGCATCTGCGTCAGTTCACAGCGAGGTCCGTATAAATTAACCCTACTGAGGTACACCGCACTGATTAATATACTGTGAAATCTCTATGGAAAGTAAAATTAAAGTTATTAAATAATAGTTTTGAATATATTTTCTTAGAAATTACAAAAAATATTAGAATGGAATAATGACTTCTCAATCATTTAAAAATTAAAATTGAAAATCGATCAGAGTAACGTCAGCTATGTTTCCTAGTTGATAGTCGACGGCAAAAGGGGCGAGGGTAATTTCGATCGCTTTTATATACCCTCGCTATATATTATGGTTTCTGGTAAAAATAGTAGTCAATGAGTGTCAAGACATTTCGTTCTCTGTTTTGTACTCGAATTCGTGGCAGGTGTTCAGTGGCGGAACTCAACGCCACAATTGTCTGTTATTATGTTTTCTTAATTAGCTTGAAGCTGTCTGTGTTCCATTTTATATATAGTATAGAGATTGCACGTTGAGAATCATTAATATTAATTAGTAGAAACCACGTAAATTGCAGCAAAATAAAAATGTCAATAGATTTACAAGTAGCATCACGCTTTGTTTCGTAAAGCAAGGTAGTCAGAATACCTAGTGTTAAGACACTCCGTTCTCTATTTTTTACCCGAATTCAAGGCATCGTGTGTTACGTGGCGGAACTCAACGCTGCAGACACATTACGGGAGGAGAATTTTTTTGTAGTTTCATGCTTTACCCCTCATATAGCAGGGTAGGCAGAGGGAACCCGAGAGCCTAGTGTTAAGACACTTCTTTCTAATTCAAAAATTCCGTTTCTCACTTTCCGCTCTATTATATATAAATAGGAGAATTTATATATAAACATTTCCCCAAGTGGGTATTCAACCCACAACCAATCTTGCTTATAACTAGATGCTATCTCACTGCGCCGCGATGACCTCTAAGAGTAAACTATTTGACGTTTTGTTTTCACTAGAGCGAAAAAAATTAAAATAATGTATATATAATTATTTTCGAAAGTGGGAATCGAACGCCTCTCGTGGCGCAGAGGCACAAGCGTGCGAATAAAACGCGGCAGGTTGTGGGTTCGATTCCCACTCCAAGAAATGGATTTTATCATTTCCTGGGTTTGACAACAAGGCAAAGCGCGGTGTAGAGTTCTGCCACTCAACACGCAATGCCTCAATTCGGCAGAAAGTGGGGAAGGAAGTGTCTTAACACTAGGTTCCCCCTGCCTACCCTGCTATATGTGAGATACAGCGTGAAGCTATGTATGTATGGGAATCGAATCTACGACCAATCGCGTTTATAGTCAGCCGTTACGGCCTAATATTATTCCATACATTTTACAAGAAAACTAAATCTCAACACAACAATCTGTACACGTCTATCCAATACAAACTGACAATAGAGTCGTTGATCATTGACAAGTGGCCGATTGTGAACAATACAAAATAACAATTTATATCTATCATTAATATTTATATACGAACGAATAGGAGTAAATTAGCAGTGACAACCGTCGACTGACATAGCTTTACTGACAGCGTTGATTGATTAATGCGCTTGTACTTGCAGCAAAGCTATTGATGTTTAGTGGAAATTGTGTTCGAATGTAGGGATTTTTCTCTATGTTTT
>JAKGSA010000230.1:471907-499706 GCA_033558755.1 Philaethria dido | reverse complement strand
GTGTCCCATTTCACCACGATAGCTTTTTCTTATAAATAAACATTTTTTCATACAAAATATCCAAGATGAATAGATGGAACTGCCGCTAAAACACATTTAAGGTACACAACGTCCTAACGACGTCGTCTCTCATATTTTGAATACTTAGTAGAGTTATAAGAATTTACGTCGCACTTAGTCGGGGTAATGGCGCGTATAAAATGTTATGACCACTCCGATCTCGCGTATTGAGTTTGGCCTTTTCATGTAACCGTTTTAGGGGTGGTTTTTATATTAATGTTCTTTTTGTTTGGTGTGCTAGTAAAGGATTGATTTATGTAAGATTTTTTGTTATATATTTGAATCATAAATTATTTTTAATATTCTGTTCTGGTATGATAAAACGCGGCGTTAAGTTTCGCCAACGATGATATCTAGATTTAGAATGGAAAGCGAAGAACGAGGGCTGTCATGGCACAGAGTCACAAACGTGCGAATGTGACTGTAAACTCGACAAGATTGTGGGTTCAATATCTACTTCAGGTAATGGAAATATTAACCAATTTTTAGTATTTTCATGTCCTCGCTTACCAAAGCGAACAAACAAGGCAAAGCGCGACGTTTAGTCCGCCACTCAGCACGCAATGCCTTAATCCGGGGAAAGTGGGGAACGGAAATGTTAAAAGAGAACGAAGTGTTGCACATAAAAAAAGCAAAGAACGGAATTTTTGATGTCAGGTTCTCAACGCTGCTGTGCTGTGCTGCTGCAACGACAATATTTCGATTTAGGGTGGAAAGTGAAGAAGTGTTTCGATACTTTTTAAGCAGTAAAACTTTTTAAATTTTTTCTAAATTGTCACTGTACAATGTAACGAAAATGCGTCACGATAAAGAAAATAAAATTTACAAATATATGATTAAATAAGCGAGAGAATGAGATTAAAAATTCGTTACGCATTACTTATTCATTTGTTCCAACACAGAGATTGAATAATACGAGTATATAACATTACATATCTTAAATATGTAGATACCTTATATTACATTAAAATAAAAAAAAAATCTAGCACAGCTGTACAAATTTCAGATAAAAATAAAATAGGTAAACTTTTAAAAGAAAAAAAGACTAGCTAGTCTACATTTTGGCTTTAAAACAAGTTTGAACCTGATATCTTCACTATGTAGAAAACATATTAACCAGAGAGCCACAATAGTCAACACCTATTCAATTCAGTTGTCAATGTCATTTCATTAACTAACAATAATGGGAGTCTATTATCTATAAAGCCTAGTACACATGCTTGTATGTTACAAAAAGATACTAATTACTGGTAAAACTGGTAATTAAAGGTAAATCTATATTAACCTCTATATATTACTACATACATACATAACTTCACGATGTATCCCGCATATAGCAGGGTAGGCAGAGGTAACCTAGTGTTAAGACACTTCGTTCCCCACTTTCCGCCGAATTGAGGCATATTATTAGGTTATCAGTAACAATATATGATATTACGTACTTGAAAGTTAAAAAATAATACCAAATCTCTAGACATTTAGTAAATGAGTGAGTCAGTGTGTGAGTGGTGGGTAAGTAAGATGTAAGAAAAAGACGTGTCCCACGTACACTGGTACAAGTGCAAAAACACAAATTTACAGGAGAGGAATTTAGAAGTTCTTAAGGTTGTTATTACATTTATTGTATAATATACACGTGCTGTATAATATAATATAATAAATATTTTTTCTTTTTTTATTTTTCTTAGCTTGACGCTGTATCCCACATATAGCAGAGTAGGCAGAGGAGACTTCAGAACCTAGTGTTAAGACACTCCGTTCTCCAAAATGTTAGTATTTTTAATTCCTGGGTTTGGTAACAAGGCAAAGCGCGCCGTTGAGTTCCGCCACTCAACAAGCAATGCCTCAATTCGGCGGAAAGTGGGGAACGGAAATGTTGTAAGAGAACAGAGTGTCTTAACACTAGGTTCTCAGGTTCCCTCTGCCTACCCTGCTATTTGCGGGATACAGCGTGAAGCTAAAAGAAAAAAAAATATTATGAAATATAATATTTTAATTTCCTGGAATGAGAATCAAACCTGTCGCGTGTGACACATTTGTGCCTCTGCGCCACAAGAGGCCTCATATTTAATATATATTTTCTCTAATATAGTGTATAACAGGCTTAAAGCAAACAAGCACACTACAACGATTGAGCAATAAATTTCAATGAGTTTAATGTTCCCGCGCAACATGTGATAACTGTCAAACAGGACGCCATGTTGGACGACATGATTTATGACGTTTCATTGTGAACTGTCAATACTTGGAGCAACGAAACTCGATGCTAAATATTTATAGTCTATGGTCTGCACTTTGATTGTGGCCGGTGGTGTTATTTATGGAGCGTGTTAGTTTATAAATAGGTTGATGTGTTAAATATTAGTTGGTTGGTAGTGAGTTCGATTTGTGTGAATGATATGGAAAGGACTTTATTTTTAGATTAAAATTTGCAAAATGAAAAATATTAAAAAGAATTCCTATACCTAGGAATTCTATTTATTGAAAACGAAAATAAATAAATTATTTTGACTGTCTGATCAACGTGTGACCACAGATTTCTGTAAAATATTCGAAACTTCGAGTTTTCCAGAGTGTATTTTCGAATACACGATATACACTGCGATAGACACGATTAATGTAGTTAAAATAATTTTATTTAAGTTGTAAAAAGCCCAATACATAATCCATTAAAAATTAATATACAACAATTACTATTTAAAAAAATCATATTCTAGAGAAGCCACATCGAAATATCGATATTAAAAATAAAATATCATTCCAAAAGTGTCGATTAAATTATATAAAAATGTCAGCTTCACGCTTTACCCCGCATAACAGATAAATCTAAAAAACCTAGAGTAAAAAACTCCATGGCGAAGTATTAGTCCAAAAAAACAAACAAAAAAAAATGGTTTTGTTGATTTTATTAAGGGATTATTAAAATACAAAAATTTGTATTATTATTAATAAATAATAGCTCAAATTTGTGTTTTAGTTACTTATTAATAATTTTACAATTCAGAAAGTTATAAAGAAGTAAAATAATTGTTTAAATTTGTATTAAAAAATTATGTTGAAAATTGAGCACCTCTAAGGCGTATGTTTATCTTTTCAGTACCAAAAAATAACGTTATCTTTTTAAAAAAGCCTTAAGAGCCGAATAATAAAAAAGCTGTTTTACGTTTAATCTCATATAGCATGTTAACCAGAGAGAACCTAGAGTTCAGACACTCCGTTTGCTGCCTAAAAAAAATAAAAAAGAGACATAAAATAATAAAAAACAAAAAACATAATAAAACAGTGTTCGTGGCTCGATACTATCCGGCGAGTGCTGTCGACGCGGTAATGCCTTCGTAACTTTCAATTGATTCCACGGCTTTCTGTCAGCGACGTATTTAGTGTTATGACCTGAGATGCTTCCGTTGAAACCTTTTATGTTGGCGATATCTGTTAGATAGCGCTTGTTATGGGTTAGTGGTTACTATATAAATATATATATATATATATATATATATATATATATATATATATATGAGTGTATATATATGTACATACATACATACATACATAGCTTCACGCTGTATCCCGCATATAGCAGGGTAGGCAGAGGGAACCTATTTTTGAAACACTTCGTTCCCCACTTTGCACCGAATTGAGACATTGCGTGCTGCAACTGCTACTGAGTGGCGGAACTGTACGCCGCGCTTTGCCTTGTTACCAAGCCCAGGAAATAAAAATTCCATCTCCTCGAGTGGGAACCGAACTCACAACCTGTCGCGTTTAGAGTCACACGGTTATGCCTCTGCGCCACGAAAGCCGTTATACCTATATCTATATATATTATAAAGTTAAATTATTGTAAATAATTCAAAAAGTGCTCGTAAAACTAAATTTAAATGGGTAGTACCAATTCATCAGAAGCACTAGCTAAGCTAATAAAAGAAGAATCATCAAAATTGGTTCGTCCAATAAAAAGTTATGTGGTAGCACAAAAAATATATACTAATTAAGAACCTCTTCTTTTTTTAAGTTGGTATATAAGGGAAAAACACAATATTTATTATTGCGGCTTCACGTTTTTTCCTGAGAATCTGGTATCAGATATCACAATACACTCCGTTTATCGCTTTCCGCATAAATTCGAGACGTGGTAATAGGTGAAATTAATCAAATCAGGGCGCAGAAATGAAAATAATGTCAATATTATCATTTCCCCGAATCAGAATCGAACCCAGAACCAAATTAAAACAAAATAATAATTAACAAATATCTCTATCTCTACACCCACAGGTATTAGTTAAGCAACCATTGGATAGTTCTCAGGTAATTAATTCGATAGTGTTGTACAATAATCAAATATCGATTAATAGATATCTAATTTGAATATTTTATACATTTACCTTATCACATCACTAGTTAACATCTAAGATTCTTATTATACGGCCATAAATTCTAATCGTGTGATTATTTATATATATATAAAACGCTTACGTTACTGTGTGACTGACAGACAACGTACAGGCGAAACTATTGGACATAGAAAGGTGAAGTTTGGCATGTGGGCTCATTGGGGAGTGTAAGCACTAAGAGAGGATTTCTTGAAATTTTTACGGAAACTGGGGACAACGAGATTTTGGGTTTTGTAGTCTAAGGCCTGTCGTGGCAGAGGCATAAGCGTGCGAATGTATACGCGACAATTTGTGGGCTGGCTTGCTCTCTCTAGTAATAAGGCAAAGCGCGGCGTTGAGTTTCGCCACTCAGAAATAATGCCTCAAATTTGTGGAAAGTTAGGGACGGAAATGTGAAAAAGAGGATGGAGTGTCTTAAGACTAGGTTTCCTCTGCCTACCCTGCTATGTGCGGGATACAGCGTGAAGCTAAAAAGGTATTATAATTCCGCCTCTTAACACGCAATGCCTCGAATTCGGACGGACAGCGGTGAACGGAGAGTCTTGACATTACGTTCATTCTGCTGCTTACACGCAAACGAAATCGCGGGATATGGCTAGTTTTACATACATTTTAATTTTCAAGTAGGTAGTAAGTAGATAGTATTTTGTTAATTCCAGATTATATCTATACATTAACATATTGCAACCGGCGTTATTTGAATAAGAGAGAGTCAGTTTTATAGTTAACAGTAAATTATACAATGTTTACGATGTAGATGCAAATAAAAAATCATTATGGTTCAGTGGAATGCTTGTATGTAAGCTGTATGGAGCGGGTTCAAATTTGGTGGTGTTATTTTTTTAAATGCCTTTTTTATTTGTAGGGTGGATAGAAAAAAATGTTTTTAGAAAACTTTTTCTCTGTATAATATCTGTTTTTAATATTCTTAAAGTGTCATTTACATATTTATGCTAGTATTTTTCGAAAACGTGTAAAAATTTGAACGTAGCGGACATGATACAGTGCCTCATAGAAGTCGTCCAAGCGCTTAAGCCTCTAAGCCATACCTTTTAATGTACTCCATAATTTTTTTACATACATATATCTTAGATCACATCTTCTAAAAAATATGTTTTCCACAATTTAGTTTGAAATAATGAAAATAAAATAAAAATTCAATTTCGCCACTCAGCACGCAACTCATCAATTCTGCGAAAAGTGGGGAACGGAAATGTTAAAAGAGAACGGAGTGTCTTAACGATAGGTTCTCAGGTTTCCTCTGCCTACCCTGCTATGAACGGTATACAGCGTGAAACAAAGAAAAAGAAAAATGTTGACATAAAAACTGGATCATATGTCCATGCTTCATTAATGACACAAATTAAAAAAGCGACCGACCAAATGTCACTCCACGTAAATCGTAATTTATTAAGACATTCATATTTTTCCCAAATAATTAACATTTGATGGATTAATTAACAATTCAATCTGAAGGCTAATAGATAGTGTTGTAATAAATTATTCACTTCGATCATAAATTTGTCGTCGCAAAGGTTACGCTTATCGCGAATAAAAATGTAATGGCGGTCCCTCGTATATTATTGTTAATGAGGTATAATAAAAAATAATGATACATTACTCACTTATAATTTATTTGTGTATGAAATTAACCTAGTTGTCGACCGCGGTTTCGTTTGCGTGGACTTTACTAGCCAGAAAAGAAACCTTTCAGCATTCCATGAATTCACAGTGGACATCCATCCATCGCATTGCAGAGAGTGGTGCTCGAGGCATTGCCTGGGCGTTGCTACCCAAGTGTAGGCAAAGGGCTCCCTTAAAGCTATTGAACGGATGTAATCAGGCCTTGAGGTCTCTGTTCGAGTTACTCTCTCAAACTCTACAAAATTTCATTAAAACTTGGAAAGACCCTACTCATTACTAGGATCTATTTGTACGTGCTGAAATGAACTGATGATAGTTCTAGGCAGACCGAAGTCTTTTAGATGGTTATAGAACTATTTTTATTTCTATCCTTTTTAGATTCGATTGTAAAACTAAATTTCTCGTACCCGTAGGAATTTCGGGAAATACTCTTTCAGTGCTTCTCTACATCCCCAAGGACCCTCCATGCCTAGTCTCTAGCCCATTAATCTTTGTTGAGTGCGTGCTTGGGTGGTGGTGGGTTCAATTCCCTTTTCGGGGGAATGATTATATTTTTATTATAGTTATTTCAGTTCCGGTACGACAAAACCACAAATTAAACACACAATCTCTCAATATTGGGGAGTAGAAACGCGAGTATCTTAATAACTCTTTTGTATAAGAGAGATGTGCGAATTCTAAAATATAGACATTCTTATTTCAGCTTCACATTTTTTTCCACATAACAGAGCAGTCAAAGAGAATTTCGAGCTAAGACACTCCGTTCTCTACTTTCTACCCAAAACCGAAACATTATGTGACTGGCGGAAACCAACGCCGCGTTTCTAATGAACCTTAGATATTACATATTAAAAAAACCGATCAGGCCTCCCATATCTTTTGCCAATAAAAATCTAATCTTGTAGTCTCAATATCTGGTGAAAAGCAAGTTTATTGTTGCAACGTTGATTTACAACTGATTTCCGAACGTACCAGCATAAAATTATAACGCCCTGTCCGATTGATTGATGACTTTACGAATAAACTTTATTGCTTCCAACAAATAAAAATCGATCGTCAATTCTGAAAATAAATATTAATGTGTGTATGTATTTTTGTTATGTAGGTGAAAGGGGGTTTGCTTTTTTGCGTACCTAAGTACTAGCGTCCCTGTTGACGCGTTAAAAGCGCGTTGTCTTTAGCAATGTTCATGCCACTTTATATATACATGGATATCAAACGCATGGTAGTGTGTGTAACATTTATTTTGTTACTTTAATATACTTTTTATGCATTATTTAAATAAAATATTTGCGTTCTGCACTCCTTCTCTATATAAACTGTAAGTGTACCAAGTTAAATGCTCTTCTGTCCGCGTAATTTTCGTAAAATAGGATATAAAGTTATTGCTTTACGTAGTTATGTACAGATATAAAAACTCATACAGTAACATAAGCGGCGTTACTGAGTGACTGTCAGACAACGTACAGGTGAAGCTACTAGTCATAGAATGCTGAAACTTGGCATGTAAGCACCTTGAAGTGGCTAGGGAAGCAATAAGAGAGGATTTCTCGAAATTCCTCTTACAAAAACGGAAAGAAATTTTGTGTGTGATAAAAAATATTCGATCTAATTTTACTTTTAATATTGAATAAACACTTATTATTTATAATAGTAAGTAGTTCGTTATTGGCAAAAAAAAAATAGCAGCTTCATGCCTTATTCCGTATATCAGGGTACACCCAGGTTCACTCCAACTACCCTACCAATCCTACAATGCCTGTCAATACACTTTGTTCACTGTTTTCCGAATCGATCTATATAGATTAAATATATTTAAATATACTCAACAAAATGGCCGAGCAGAACAAACGCTTAGAGCTTAAAAAGCTCAAAATTTCCGTTCGCTCATTAAGCGACCGTTATTGTTCGCAAAATGTTTCAATATTAAATTTAAAAGCTGTCACTGGCCTGTCGTGATCGTCTCGTGTCGACACCGTCAAACTTTTTCTATTAACTTTCTCATTGTAATATGACAGGGTATTCATAACGACTTTGATGAATGGAGTGGGGGGAAATCTATTTCAAATTTTTATTAATTTATTAATATGTCCTAGTGGCGTAATGGTGCAAGGGTGGATTGTGCTTCGAGTGGTTGTAGCTTCACTCTGTATCCCACACATAACAGGGTAGCTAGAGGGAACCTGAGAACATAGTGTTAAGACACTCCGTTTTCTTTTAACGTTTTACAATTGTTTGGTTGCAAGTTCGATCTTAATAGGGAGATATGATTGAGTTTAAATTATTTTATATCTCCTGCTCTGATATGACTAATCGTGGTATAGAATTCCACCTTTCAACACGGCACAATGTGTCAAATTTGGGGAAGTGAAAAACGGAGAGTCATTACACTAGGCTCTCTCTGACCTTACAACGCGGAAAGTGTGAAGCCAAGTGTGAAGTATATCCACCATAACATAACTAAACTACCATCGTGGCTTAGTTATGTTCTCTGTATAAGCGATGTTTGTAGCTTTTGCTCGTTTGCCATCCTTTATCAATATAAAAAAAATCGATTTAAACTCGGGAACTTTCTTATTTGAAAATATATTCTGTCCTCGAGTCACCTCAACAAAAAGTGGACGGCAGCTAGTACATAAAATCTCTAAAGTTGATGAAAAGTAAAGAACTCTAACTTGGACGGTTACCAAGAGCCTCAGATTCAAATCCTGCTACGATCAAGATTTTATATTACTAAAAATGTCTCTCATAAAGATTATTGTCACAAGATTCTTGTCTAAACATTAAATGCAGTCCGAATTACGCCAAAGCGTGAACATTAAAAAACTAAATTTGTGAAGAAAAATGTAAATAACACTAATACGTTTTAAAACGAACCCGTTTAGCTTCAAAACATCGAAACAGACGAACAGATTATTTAAATTTATGGATGAATAAAACCGCTAGGTGTATCGTAAAAATTTTAATTACCCTCTGTTCCATCGCTATCGGGTTACGAATGCTAGTACATATCACCCTACTCTCCCCTTCTATAGAAAATTTCAAAGAAAATTCACCTTTATTGGTATTAATTTAAAGAACAGATTGTTATACATATATTTTATATTGAAAATAATTTAATGGTACACTGTACATATAAACACTTTTTATTACAGTTTCATTAACTACGTACATAATCTTTATTGTAGTTCAGGGTCGTATAAAACATGCTGGTGCTATTTTTTTTTGTTCTCAATTAGCTAAAGTAATCAACATTTATATAAATGATACATAAATTATAGTCATAAATTAAATACAAAAATGTGTAAAAATTGAATATTTGTTACTAAATGTTAAATTAAAATATTAACTGGATTAATGGCGTACATTTAGGTATTTGCTAATATGTTTTGGAAAACCCGACGTTTTTCACTTTACAGTAGTTACAGGCAAACAGGTGTTTGTTTTTGCGAATACTAAAATATTCGCGATTAATCCGGTTAAAGTAATTTCGTTTAATATGTCTAAAAATCGAAAATCATGGTTTTCATTCAAATGTTGTTTTATAAATCGTTGAAATTTTCATACTATTTGAGATTGTAACATCTCAAACCATGTCGTGTTTTTAGATATTTAATTATATTAATAATTGTATGTCAATCTGTAGAATGATAATAAATATAAAAAATATATATATAAAGATAGTGAATACTCGCAGAATAATGTATCAAAGACTTAGAAAGTTTAAAAATAAGTTGGAAGGGGTAAAATGGAGAATATTATTAGGGAGATTTCATTCTTATCTTTATTTCTTACGTAAAAAGTGAAAGATTAATATGTTGTAGTTTTCTGATATTGGTATATACTAACTCTCTGTACAATCCTATTAATATTTTGAATGCTAAAGTTTGTAACGATATTTGCTACTTTTTCAAAAACTACTGAACGGTTTTAAATTAAATTTCGCAGTAGTAAAGTTTACATATTAGAATAACACATAATTTACAATTATAGTAAGTAATTATAGAGTTTTATAACTAAGCCATAATAATTATAAAACGCGACGTCAACGCTGTCTAATAAAACGCTGAAATGATTATTCGTTTATTTTATTTTCAAGAATTAGTATTAAAATAATACTTTCAACACACTTTTGTGTAACTAATTATTAAATTACATACATAAATTATATAAAATATTAATATAAATTAGTTTTCCTCGTATTACTGAATTGGGTCACAAAAAACAATAAAATAAAAGACAGTACAATTAACCCCTCTCTCCCTTTACGTGACCAAATGTCAATTTAATTTATTCCATTAATAACAATACCGTGTAATGTTTATTTGAAGGCACCGTGGCGGATAGTCGACAGGCGATGGTCATAGGTTCAAATTTCTTAATGGGTAATAAATATAAAATACGACATATTGTTTTAGTAATTTTTAATATGTTAGTTCATATTTCATAACGCCTGTCGTGGCGCAGAGTCACAAGCGTGCGACTGTAAACGCTAAAATGTTGTGGGTTCGATTCCCACTCCAGGAAATAGAATTTTTCATTTCCTAGGTTTGGTGACAAGGAAAAGCGCGGCGTTGAGTTCCACATATCAGCACGCATTGCCTCAATTTGGCGGAAAGTGAGGAACGGAAATGTTGAAAGAGAATGGAGTGTCTTAACACTAAAAAAAGAAAAAAAAAAGTATTAATCTTATTCTTTATTAATTTTCTTCAATAACACTGAAAACCTGTAGTAATATAATAAATAGAAAAGTGTGTTTGATTTTCGTCTTTCTTTCACGTCGCGATGCAACGATTTTTTTTAGCTTCACGCTTTTATCTCGCATCGCAAGATGGACAAAGAGAACCTAGAGTCAAGATACTCTATTCTCTTCTTTTTAACAGAATTCTAAACATTACGTGTTGAATATCGATACTAAAAGCCGCGTTATGTCTTACCAGAGCGAGGAAATTGAAATTTTTTAAATGTCTTACAGCCCTCCGAGTGACAATCGAATCCACAGCCATTCGCGTTAACGGTTAGAAAGTGTTCTACTGCACCATGAGGTCCTCAACTGTATAAGATTTTTTAATACGGGAAAAGGATAGAGATAAATCACATTTTTTTGATTGTAGGGAAGATAATAATAGAGTAAATAATCCATACATTTTTCCATATAATGTAAGCGTTAAATAAATAAAACAAAATTTACGACGGCCATGCCTAATATATGATCGTGTAAATTCATTCCGCGAACAATAAAGTCGCGTTTAATACAATTACTTAAGGATATATCGGTGTTTATTTTGCGAGGCGCGAGTATTTGACCCCGTATGTTATGGCCTAAGTTATAAGCGTTTGAGATTTGAACTGCGTTTTAAAAAATATTCTGTAAAATTATAAATAGAGACTTTAATCGCGATTAGAAGACTAGAAGAATTGATACTAGTGCCTTCATTGACGCGTTAACAATGCGTTGCCTTTTGTAATGTATATGTCACATGGATGTCAAGCAATGGTAGTATGTGTAACATTTATTTTATTAATTTAATATACTTTTTATGCATTATTTTAAAAAAATTATATTAGCATTCTGCACTCATTATCTATATAAACTATAAGTGTGCCAAGTTTCATGCTCCTCCCCCCGCGTAATTTTCGTATAAAGAAACCCAAAGTTTTTGCTTCACGTATTTATATATAGATTCATAGATTCCAATTATTTTCTTTTCCCCGTTCTGCCAATATAAAATGCGGCGTTGAGTTAACGACATTTAACACGCAATGTTTCGAATTCAGATGAAAGTTTTAATGAAATTTATAATGTTATAGATATATTAGAGTCCGTCACAGCACAGTAGGACAAAGTTTGACTAAACACGTTTGGTTGTGAGTTCGATATTATTGAATTATTTTAATTTCTCTGCTCTGGTGTAATAGTTTAGCGGACGCATTGATGTTTGTTATCCTATCACACAAGAATAAGTAGATAATCATATAAATATTATAACTTATACACCAGAATAAGAAATAGGCTAAAATTTATAAAAAAAATGTGTTATTAGATAAAACGATGACTATCTAGTTTATAATATACTTAGGTTTTTTATCTCGATTTCGATAAAGACAAGTCTTAGGATTATAGGATAGATTATCTCCGCTAATAACTACAAAATATATAACATTATTTTATTTTTTGTACTACAATCACAAAATATAAAAATAAAAACATACATATTCCAAACACACTTTTTATACACAGCGCCATCCCAAACAGTCGATCCATTAGCCCACAGCATCCCAAATCCCATAACCTCATCTCAATTGCCACCCCGCATATAAATACCTTGTTTTTGTAAGGAAGCGCTATAAACTTATGGCAAACACCGAAACGTCGCTATTAACGTACATCAATGTTATTTGTGGGAGTCATTCTGTAAGCGAGAGACGACTACTAAGAAACTAAACTAGCGAGATGAGCTACTTGTTTGTGTGTACTTATGTTGAATTATTTATAGATTGATAGATTGATTCGTTGTTTTTTTTTAATACGTTTAATGGAAATCTTATGAGAACGGAGTGTCATAACACTAGTTTCTCTGTTTTCCTCTGTCTACCCTGCTATGTGCGGGATACAGCGTGACGCTGTACTTTATTAAAGCGTTATTAAGAAGAAAACTTCAGCTTCACTCTTATTCCTATATAACTGTGTAGGCAATGATAACTAAGTGTCAAGACTTTCCGTTCTCCTCTTTCCTCTCCTCATACTGATATCATAAGCGTTGCGTAATAATATTGGATTTTTAGGTAGAAAAATTTAAGATATTTTTTTGTCAGCCTTAATAATAAAAAAATCGGTTTCTTCCTTTTTTCCATATATATTAGGCAGAGAGAACCTAGTGTCAAAATTCTCCGTCCTCCGCTTTCCTCACATCATATATATTTATGATCACAAAATTATAAATGACTGTAAATTCTTTAATACTTAGTCAAAAAACTAAAATAACTATCATATGAGGTTCTAAGATAACTTTTATGGGACCACCTCGAAATATTGCTTCTAAGAAAATAAACATAAATACTAGCCATATGTTAACACAAATGTTAATCTTTAAAGTGACAACTTTAACCCCATAGTACAGTCAAGTAACTTAGACGTGATAGTAATTGATTCGATTAAGTAATTCTTTTCGTTTCCTGGATTTGGTAAGAAGGTAAAGCGCGGCGTTGAGTTCCGCCACTCAACACGCAATGCTCAATTCGGCGGAAAATGGGGAACGGAGTGTCTTAACACTAGATTCCCTCTGTCTACCCTACTATATACGGGATACAGCATGAAGCTATGTATGTATGTGTATGTGATAGTACTGGGTTCGATTACTACTTGATGAGGACTTAGTAGCGACTGAATATTTTTCTAATATACTCAAGGTTTATTAACGATCCAAATACAAAGGATATAAGTACAAACAAATATTGAATTGCTTTCTACAAATTGCAAGCTTATTCTGTATTTCGGAATAAAATTAGTAAAAATTAAGATTTTACATAAAAAAGAAACCAACTTAATGAAATTAACTAAAAAGTACCATAATTACGAATACTAAAAAGGCTATAGGTGCGTTAGATCTTATTTAAATTTAAATATGATCACATTAGAAGCACTAACTATCATATACCTATATTTTTTTTAACTTCACGCAGTATCCCGCATATAGCAGGGTACGCAGAGGGAACCTGTATAAAAAATAAATAAAATGCTAATATAAAATAAATAAAAAGAACCCTTTCAACATATTAAACAAAACAAAATCTGGCTATTTGTAACAACATCTGTCGTGAATCCATCTAAAATGCGCATTGACACGACAACTTTACGATTGTGACGATGAAAATATAGCATTGCGATAGCACAGTGAATAACTTGCTAACTCTTACCGAATAATTTATTGGCGCGTCGAGTGAGAGCGGCAAGTGAAACGGTTGGAGGGATTATTTATTGTTTGTCTTTTTGAAATAGTATGGACTAGGTGTATCCGGTGACTACGCTTGTGTAAGCTGTGAAGGCTGAAGTATCGTTTTTTTCCCGTTTTTATAGGAATTTCGGGAAATCCTCTCTATAAAAAAAGATTTCCAAATTTTAGCCAAGTTTATACTTTCCAAGGAGCCATAGACACTTGGCCTTAGAAGCTTAAAATTAAATTATTATAGGTATTTTAGCAAGTCTTTTTGTAGAGTATTTCTCATTTTTTCCATATATAATATATAGGGATTTCCTGAAATTCTCTCTTAATGCTTTCGTAAATTTTCCAAAAAATCTCATTTGCTAAATTTAGATTTTCCGTGCGTTGTCTATTATTCAGGTTGCGTCGTTTACATATGTTATATTTCTTTGAACCATATCACATATTTTCTTTATTGTATTTTTCTGCTGCTTCTCACTTTTCCGCACGAAATGGAAAGAGGGTAGGAAATGTTCAGATATTCTGTTCATCTCTTGTCTAAACCGAGCCAATATGTGTTTGCTGGCGGAATTTAACGGCATTCTTCTTCTACAAAAGTCGAAAAATGATGTCTTGCGTCTCTCAAGTAATTTTTTTTTATTGCGCTGAACTTTAATCCCGCTAGCTGATCCCGCTTCCATTTCCACAGGTTGACTGGAGGAGATCTCTTCTAGAGATAAGTCCACCTTTGTCGATGCTATGTGCAGTCAAGAATATTATAAATCATCCCTTAATGGGAATCGAATCCACAACCATCGCAATTACACTCTGTCTTACTTCTCTTTTCTTTTTTAAATAAAAAAAAAAAAACTTATTACACCAATATGTTTATTATATTGAGGTAAACATAAAAATGATTTCACATTTTATTTGCCAGACGGTGTCATCCCTTACATTGGCATTGTCATGTCTCTGCCCTGTCGGCGACACGCGTCAGTTGCTACTGTTAACAAGCTGGCGATATGTTTGGTGCTAGGTTATTATGGAGAAGGATTTTTTATATAGACAACAAATGTTTTTTTTATGTTATACAATTTTTTTGTCAACTTTTATACTGCATAGCAGGATAGTCACAGTAAATCAACCCAAATGTTAAGACACTCTGTTTCGCCAAGTTTCGAGACACACTGTGCTAAGTAGCGGATGACAACACCTTGTCTTGTTTTACCAAAGAGGATAAATGAAAAGAATTTATTTAAGTATTATTATTCCTCCTAGTGGGATTCAAACTCAAAACCATCATGTTTATAACCAGATGGCATTCCACTGCGCCACAACGGCCTTTTTATGTCGATACCGTGTTTTTCTACCCATATTATATATCTTATTAAAATTTTTGTTAATCAATCGCGGCGCGGTAACTAAAACATCTACATCTACTTGAAAATAAATAATTTGAACAAAAAAAGAAAGTCGAGTTTTCCTACGTTACTCAAAAACTACACGTCAGATCTTAACTAAGCACTACCCAGTAGCTATCATATAAAAAAAAACATCAAGACTTCGTTCTACAGTAAAAAGTTATGTGATAACACACATAAAAAATATAACAGGGTAGGCAGAGGGAACCTAATGTTAAGACACTCCGTTCCCCACTTTCCACCGGACCGAGGCATTGTGTGCTGAATGGCGGAACTCTTCGCCGCTACCCTGCTATATGCGGGATACAGCGTAAAGCTAAAAAAAATATAATCTAATTAAAATCCCCCCCCTTTTTTAGAAGTCGGTAAAAAAGCTTATTAATTATACAATAAAAAAAATTCTTTCCATATATTCATACCACTAAGACGCTTGTTACGGTACAAAGTTTGCATTCAATCAGCAATCCGCAGTCAGCGCCCACATCTGGACAATGATTCCGCACAATAGCACTGTGTGGAAAGAAATGACTATGACACGGCAAATTGAACCTGCCACGCTTGTTATTATGATAAATAATGAGCTTATTGGAATAAATATACTATACACATATATAAAATGCGTGCGTTACTGTTGTGACTGACAGACAACGCACAGGCAAAATTTCTGCCCCTGGTTGAGATTTGCCATGTAGGTTTTTTGTGAGTGTAGAGAAGCACTAAGAGAGGATTTCTTGTTGTTGCCATGAAAACGAAAAAAAAAAGGATTTTTTAGTTCTATTATCTACGCTATTGAAGTCGCGCAATACAGTTACTAATATTATAAATGCGAAAGTTTATGAGGATGGATTGATGTTTGTTACTGTTTAACGCAATAACTACTGAACGAACCGAGATAAAATTTTGAAGTAATAGTATAGCTTAAGCATTAGAATATAAGATATAATTTATAAAGATTTTGTGTGATATAACTATAAATTCCTATTTAGTAAAGAAATAACTTAAAAACTACCTTGATATCTATGAGGATGGATTTGGAACCAAATATTTTCAGAAATTTAGGAATGTTTGTCTATAAAATATTTATCTCCTTTGTGATAAGATTAAATGCAGTGTTGAGTTCCGCCATCTAACACATAATGACTCTAATATGACATACGAGATATATATGAACTAACTAATTTTGTTGGACCATTAAATCCACATCTGGACAATGTACGGTGGTTTGTAAAGAAATGAGTATGACATAGCAAATTGCGTTATTATGATTTATTATTGTTGGTAATGAGTTTATACTGATAGGTATAGTTAATAGAAAAAGATAGAGCATGAGTAAGTAGGAGATTGTGGCATAGTTAAGGTCGATTATAACTGGTATGTGACTTTTTTTTTCAGCTACACGTTTTGCTCCGCAAGCGTGGCAGAGAGAACCTAGTGTCAAATCAAAGTCAAAGTCAAATAATTTTATTCAAAATAAGAAGTTACAAGCTTCATTTTTTGAACGTCAAATAATTTACCACCGGTTGACTAAATTTAACGCCTCAGACCTGAGAAGAACCGGCGCAAGAAACTCAGTGGGATTTTTTTTTATTCGTCAATGGGTTACAATTATTTATTACGGCCAATCTCAATCTCAAGACACTCCATTTTCCACTTTCTGCTTGAATTCGAGACATTGATAATGTTTATATAATTATCATTCCTTGAGTGCGAACCGCATACACAACCATCGCGTTTACGCGAAAGGCCACAATTTGATTCTCTTTTCTAAATAATTAAGAATTTAACAAAAAAGAAAACTGACTTTGAATAAAATGCACCCAAAAAGTAATATTATCACGTATAATACTAACAAATGTGGCAAAGTCCTGCTAATAAATTTTACAAAATACTGATAACAATGATCCTTGTAATGTTATTTGCATGTTATATATATACTTTTAGTTGTATTTCGTTAAGTATAACTTCGATATAGTTTATTTTAATCTATATATCGCCTGTCGTGGCGCAGAGGCACAAGAGTGCGACTGTAAACGCGACACGTTGTGGGTTCGATTCCCACTCCAGGAAATGTTAGTGTTTTCATTTCCTGGGTTTGGTAACAAGGCAAAGCGCGACGTTGAGTTTCGCCACTGAGCACGCAATGCCTCAATTCGGCGGAAAGTGGGGAACGGAGGATCTTAACACTAAATTCCCTATGCCTACCCTTCTATATGCGGGATACAGCGTGAAGCTAAATAAATAAGTAAGTAAAAATATATATTTCACATTCCAAACACTCTGTAATTGGTGAAAACGAATACATGTGCAGTGTTGAACGTGAAAGCGGATTTCGTCACACGTCAAGTTGGTAAACATTGTTAGTTCGCGTTAGTCGTGTTTGTGAGTTTAGCCCAATCGCGATTTGTCTTTGACAGCAGCTTTTTGCTGTTCTATTTATGTTTTCTATTTTACTGTAACTGTAAATGAAACGTGTGACATTTTACTGTAAAATGTAATTGAATCATTGAAATACGTGAAAATATAGAAATATATAGATTTTCGAATAAAATATTAAACATCAAACGCCTGTCGTGGCGCAGAGGCACAAGGGTGCGACTGTAAACGTGACAGGTTGTGGGTTCGATTCCCACTACAGGAAATGTAAAAAAGTTTAGAAATTTCATTTCCTGGGCTTGGTAACAGGGCAAAGCGCGGCGTTGAGTTCTGCCACACAACACGCAATGCCTCAATTCGGCGGAAAGTGGGGAACGGAGTCTTTTAACACTAGGTTCTCAGGTTCCCTCTGAAGGTAAAAAAAATCATTCCGTGGAGTGGGAATCGAAACCCACAACCCATCGCGTACAAACAATGCTTTATAATAATTTGAACACAATTATTTCCCCAAATGGGAAGCGAACTTACACTAATCGCCTTTAAATTATATACCGTTCCACTGCACCAAAACTCAAAACTGTAAACACTCCTTATTTCTCAATTTGTGAATAAAATATTAATTACAAATACACATACCTAAATGTTAGCACCTGCGCTACACAGTTCAAGTCATTTAATAAAGTTATACTGTAATATGAAATCCATGAATCTATAAATTGTCAGTTTTAAACACATGTTTACGATGTTGTCAGCATTGTTGTTATGGTTAATGGTTATGTTTAATAGTGAGGTATAATAACCGATTTTAAAATAGGAGGTTATAGTGATTGTATTTTTTTATATATATTAGCATAAATTTCTTTTTTAGCTTCACGCTGTATCCCGCATATAGCAGGGTGGGCAGAGGGAACCTGAGAACCTAGTGTTAAGACACTCCGTTCCCCACTTTTCGCTGAATTGAGGCATTATGTGCTGAGTGGCGGAACTCAAAGCCGCGCTTTACCTTGTTACCAAACTCAGGGAATGAAACTTTTACATTTCCTGGAGTGTCTGGAGTGGGAATCGAACCCACAACTTGTCGCATTTACAGTCGCACGCTTCTGCCTCTGCGCCACGATAGGCGTTGACTGACTGTTGAGACTTTTTACGGGGTAAATCAATTTTGAGGTTTTTTGTTTGAAATGATGACTAGTGCTCTTTTTCAGCTTCACGCTGTATCCGGCATATAGCAGGGTAGGCAGAGGAAACCTGAGAACCTAGTGTTAAGACACTCCGATCTCTTTTAACATCTTCGTTCCCTATTTTCCGCGCGAATTAAGGCATCCTATTTATTTATTTTTCATATATTCCTACCTATATTTTAAATTTTAACAAAACAGAAAACTTATTTCAAATAAAATGCACTAAAGAGTACAATTATTGCGAACATAACATATACAGAAACTATTCGTCAGATCTTAACTAATTGAAATTTAAATGAGACCACATAAGAAGCGTTAACTTTCATATGAAAAAATCCATCAAAAATGGTTCACCCAGTAAAAAGTTATGCAGTCACACACATTAAAAAAACATTTGTATTGTTAGCTCTTTCTTTTTTGAAGTCGGTTAAAATACATGTACGTACAGACAGTCTGTTTATTCCTCTATATACAGTCATAGATATACTAAAAAAAATTGTATTCATATGGATTGTATTAACAAAAAGCTCACATACCCATATATATGCTCATATTTAATATTAATATATGACGAAATAGGCAAAGACCTTATACGTTCTGCCTTACATTTATTGGTAATAGATAAAAAATAGTGTTTACTCACAAACATATTAATTTATTTCAACTTACGGCTTGTAACTAATTGCGAACCTCCTTTTTTAGACGTTGGCTCGGAAATAAATCTTTAACAGTTCGAGTAAAGTTGAGTATTTTATGATTATTTCTTGTTTGCCAAAGATAAGTTATATATAGTTCCTCCTTTTTTATTTTTTATTTTTAATTAGTGAAAGAAAGACTTGACGTTTTATGACTTTGACAATGACATTGACATTCCGTGATTTTTTTTCCTGTAGTAACGTTAAAAACGATCCCCCTGCTTTGTGCTTTACTAGTACCTTCGAGGCGCTATATGATATCTATAAAGATCCAAACCAAAATAGCGCCATAATTAAAAAAATGAAAACTAAAAACAAAATTAAAGTATTTTTATATGCATAAATAATTAGCAACTTCAATAAAAAGTCAATGTAGTTTCTTAACACGGAATATTTTCCGAACGCAAAAATGCATACATACATACATAGCTTCACGCTGTATCCCGCATATAACAGGGTTGGCAGAGGGAACCTAGTGTTAAGACACTCCGTTCCCCACTTTCCGCCGAATTGAGGCATTGCGTGCTGAGTGATGGAACTCAACGCCGCGCTCTGCTTTGCTACCAAATCCAGGAAAAGAAAAATTCCATTTCCTGGAGTGGGAATCGAACCCACAACCTTTCGCGCTTATAGTCGCACGCTTGTGCCTCTGCGCCACGACAGGCGCAAAACTGCAAACATATTATAATATTATTTATTATATACATATCAGTTATTGTCACTTTATTCTATTTTTCTCAAAATATTTCATACATACATAGCTTCACGCTGTGTTCCGCATATAGCAGGATAGGCAGAGGGAACCTAGTGTTAAGACACTTCGTTCCCCAATATATTTCACTTTATCATATTATATATTACATACTTATCGTTATGTTATTTAATTACACAAAAACTATAAATTGTACACTATATAATGCGACAGGTTGTGGGCTGGTGGTTTCCAACGGAAATGTTGAGAGAGAATGGAGTGTCTTGACACTAGGTTCTCTGGTTCCCTCTGCCTACCCCGCTATATGCGGGATACAGCGTGAAGTTAAAAGAAAAAAAAACTATATCACTTTAGAGTTTCATCTAAATTAATTCAGTAGTTGTAGCGTAAAAGACTAACACACATCCTCACAAACATTGGCATTTATAATATTAATAGAATATTGTCAAAGAACATATAATTAATGCCTCAACACATAATTCAACATATTTTATTAACAAAACAAAACGATTGCTCAAGCAAAATAAGTTACAGTAATAAAAAATAACATTTGACACATCTATATAGGTTAATCTATGACTGAGTAAGACTGCCATTCTATTAGATTTACAACTCAGCCGACGTTTTAACGATAATACGCATTTACGACTATTTATACCTATTTACGTATATTTACGGGCGTCGGGAAAGGTCGGTTTAATTGCGGTATAAAATTCAATTTACAATCACTGATTTATGTTTGAGCGATACGTTATGTTTGTTATGATTTATGGGGAAGTGGAATGGTTTTAACCCATTCTCATTGTACACGGTGGTTGTGGGTTCAAAAGAGTTCAAAATATAATATTTTTTAGGTTCACGCTGTATCCCGCATATAGTGGGGTAGGGAACCATAGAACGTAGTGTTTTCGTTGCCCACATTCCGCTGGATTGAGGTGTTTTATGCTGAGTAGCGGAACTCAACGCCGCACTTTGCCTTGTTACCAGATCAAGGAAATGAAAATACTAAGTACTTTTTAATATTTTCATTACCTGGAGTGGGAATCGAATCCACAACCAGTCGTGTTTATAGTCGCACGCTTGTGGTTTTGCAAAATATACTAGAAGAATAAAAAGCTTTACATTTTTTGTCGCATAGCAGGAAAGTAAGAGAGATCCTGGTGTCAAGATATTCCGCTCTCCATTTTAAGCATATTTTATAATACGTGCAGAATCTCTACAGGTTATTATTAATTAGGTTGTCGACCAAGTACGTTTTGTGGGATTACTTTTGTAACTGTTACTACTTGTGTAAGGTTAGATGTAAATGATTTTATATAACTAGTTGTTTCCCATTTCTTCAGTTTTCATTGGAATTTCGAAAAAATCTTACTTAGTGCTATCCAAGGAACCCACATGCCCAAGTTCACCTTAATATGGCCAGTAGTTTCGCCCGTACGTTGTCTGTCAGTCACTCAATAACGCAAGCTTTTTACATACATATGTAGTTATTAAAAAAAAACAGCTTCAACCTTTTTCCCGCACTGCAGGGTTTGGCAGAAAGTGGGGAACGGAAATGTTAAAAAGAACGGAGTGTCTTAACACTAAGTTCTCTGGTTCCCTCGGGATACAGGATGAAGCTTAAAAAAATCATCATATTGTTTCCTAAGTATATGATTAACACTTTAAAAGCAAAATAAAATAATTAATATATATGTAATGCGAAAACGTAATAATAAATCTTATAAAATGTACTCTGAAATAGAATGGTATTAGTGGAAATACTCGCTGTTTCAATTCTGCGCTTAACACTTAATCATGCGCCAACGCAATTAAATTGTATGTAGGTTTATTTGAAAGTAATGGTTGCCGATTTCGCATATATTGTTTTATTTATTACTACACACTTATTGTTATATTATGGCCAAATTAAATGAAATCTATGCAAATTGTAACCTATGGTAATTCTTATGTATAAGCTGTTTTTTTTTTAACTTCACGCTGTATATCCCGCATATAGCAGGGTAGGCAGAGGAAATCAGAGAACCTAGTATTAATACACTCCATTCTCTTTCAACAATTCCGTTCCCCATTTTCCGCTGAAGTGAGGCATTGTGTGTTGAGTGGCGGAACTCAACGCCGCGCCTTGCTTTATTACCAAACCCAAGAAATGACAATACTAAATTTTACATTTCCTGGAGTGGAAATCGAACCCACAACCTGTCGCGTTTACAGACGCACGCTTGTGCATCCGCGCCACGACAGGCGTTATAAAAAGGCGGTATAAGCTGTTACAATGTTAAATTTCATCTACGTCTATTTAGTAGGTTTTGCATGAAAAAATAACAAACATTCGTTCACTGTCAAAACCTTTTATAGCAATAGAAGAAATACCTTTTGGTGGAAAGATAGCACTTTCCATTAAACTTAAAAAACTATAAACTATGTCAAATTTATTCCACAACTATTAAAAATTATTCAATTCATTGCAACTAAATAACTAAGACCATCGTAGCTCAGTGGAAGGCGATCTGATCTAAATACGATAGTTGTATGTTATTTAAATTTCCACATATATTCGCTCTGGAAGACGCGAAAGCTCTAGAAAAAGCGACGTTGCGTTCCGCCACCTAACACAAAATGTTAGTCAAAAAGATACAGGACAAGGGAGTGTGAAACTATGTTCTTTTTATTTATTTATTTATTTATTAGATTCACCAGTGGTAATTACATCGGATATAATTTTACAATAGTTTGTTTTTATTCTTATAGCTAAATGTAAAAAAATCACCTTTTAAGGTTCACCTTAAAAGGTGATTTTTTTGGTATTCATACCACATCCAATTATAAGGACAAGACATACTTTTTTTACAAAATTAGTTTTAAAATGTTATTAAATTACAATCAATGAATAGAAAAGAATACTAAAAAGAAAAAAATATTAAAATTACTTATTATTTATGTGAAATAAGGCGTATAGCTATTTAATTTTATAGCTGTAAAAAAAAACTTCACAGCTAAGGCGTTTCTAACTAACACTTATTAATACAACTATGTATTACTAGTTTTTATTCTTCTTGTAATTCTAGGCACTACTAGATATTATCATATAAAGGGCTTAACGTATCATTACATTCTTGAAGGCATTTTAGAATATTTATAAATGCTAAACGCAACTTAAATTGGTAATGTTGGCCATATATTGTCAATGTTGATGAGTAGCGGAGTGTAGTAAGATGGATGTGGTAGTAATAAATTTGTATTAGACGTGTATTGTTTGGTAAATCGATAATATTTAAATTTTCTGTGTAAATTCGATTTTTATTTTTTTTTAACTCCACGCATATAGCAGGGTAGGCAGAGGGAGCCAGAGAACCTAGTGTTAAGATATTCCATTCTCTTTCAACAATTCCGTTCCCCACTTTCCGCCGAATTGGGGCATTGCGTGTTGAGTTTTATATTATTTGTGTATATATATATATTTTAATTAAAAGTAATAGATTTGTATAATATTGTTGCAGTTTTAGTAATTTATTCGTTTTATAATAAAATAAATTCTAATGCCAATTCATATTTTAAAAATGTATATGTAGGTTATTAAGGTTTTGACAACAATTAAATTTTTTTCCCTTATATTGAAAGCGGAGAACGGAGTGTCCCGACACTAGCTTTTCTGTGTATGCAACTGTTTGATCTATTTATTGACCTTTAACTTACATTGAAGTTTATACACGTGTCTATCGAGTGTACTTGACTAAAAAAAATTAAACATTCCTTTTAAATTCGATTTTCAAGTGATTTAAATTTAAATCGCAGTACATTTTCATACATAATTTATTTTAGTATTATAAAAATACCACCTCCATAATTTCGCACATGAACACGCACCGGTACTATCAAGTTCCTGGCATGACTGCGTGCCCGTCCGCAACTATTTTAATTGATATGTCTGTCATTTCACAGGCATTCAATTAGGACTAGTTAGAAGTTTTATGGGGAAATTCAATAAAAAGCTACTTTGTACTTTTTCCCTCATAGGAAGGTAGTTAGAGAGAGTTTAGTGTCTAGACACTCCGTTCTCTACTCGTTGAGTGAAATTGAGATATTCTGTGTAGAATGGTGGAACTTTTTTTTTTATTTATTATATATATTCACTGATTGCAAATGGGCATAAAATAAAAACACTTTTTTAACTTAACTATTATATTTATCTGTTATTTTTGTTTTTCCAACATGACTTAGGAAGCGACCTATATGACTAAATATATAGTTTCTATAAGTTACTTAGTTTTTAGATTCACGCTGTATCCCGTATATGCCTAGCAGGGTAGGCAGAGGAGAACTTAGTGAAAGGCGGAACTCAACGCCGCGTTTTGCCTTGTTACCAAACCCAGGAAATGAAAATATTAAGATTTTACAATTCCTGGAGTGGGAATCGAACCCGCAACCAAATATTAATTACTATTTACTATCCCAAATGGACATCGAATCCATAACCGTTGAGCTTAAATCCAGATTCTTTACCACTGCACCACTATAGCCAACTTTTTAAAAATCATTAACCCGCTACTGGTTTTAAATCGTACCATCAAATACATGCCGATGCGAGATTTTATCTTATTCTCTTATTTATTTAAAGAAGAATCCATGTTTACGAGCTGCCGACGAAATGATCGGATCTTATCAGTATTGTCACTGTTATGTGTCAAATGTGTTAATGTTTTCTACTGGTTGAGGTTATCCATATATTATGTTTGGATTTTATGACTTGCCGTGCTCGCGACTTTGTCTGCATCGAATTTAACAAAAAAGTTATATTGTATTAAAGTTATGATATAAGATTTTTTTTATATAATAATAGTAGCTTAACTCACTCCTTATTACATTAGCTATCTGCCAGTGAAAATCCCGTCAAAATTGGTCCAGTTATTTCGGAGATTAGCCGTAACAAACTAACAAACTGACAGACAAAAATTGTATTTTGGTATATATACCATATTAAAAGCGGTTATTTTTATATTACAAACAGGCACTCCAATTTTAATTATATATATAGATTTTGACGGTATAGTTTTTTGATTTTGAAATTTTAGTTGGAATTCCTTTACTTTGGTGTTTAACATTTATTGTTTTTTTAGTTTTTTTTTGTTACGTTATGTGGGTGTATGTTTCTGTGTTAATTGTAAGTATTTAAAATTTATAGGAAGCCAACATGGCGACTAACTGGGTTCGATCTCTGATCGAATTATTTTATTTCAGAGAGAACCAGAGAGAGACAGAGAGAACCTAGTGTCAAGACACTCCGTTCTTCACTTTGGGACTGAAATCATTTCCAATCAAACATATTGCATATTGAGTAGCAGAACTCAACGTTGCTATTTGTATTTCCAGAGCGGAGAAAATAAAAATTAAATATAATAATGCCCTCGAGTGGGAGTCGAACCCACACTCACGTTTACTGTCACACTGTACCACGGTGGCTTTTTCAAATGAAATATAATATTTATATTAATATGATTATTTTGTGCTCTATATTGAGACAAAAACACGATACTGAGGTCCGCCACTCAATGAATTCAAACGCATAATGGGGAACGGAGTGTTTTGACACTAGGTTTCCTTAATATCTAGAAACTATAAAAAAAACATCTCTCTCATTCTCCTCTCTCCTCTAAAACCTGACAACATAAATTCATATCACAAAAAGCTCACAAAAGCTCTTAACACAAAACACATAACTAAAATATTTCTTACAATAAATTTTATAAAGTTCCACACATAAACATAAACATGAACAGAAAAGAGCAACCGTTTGCTTCGACCACGTTATAATTATCATTTAAATTATACGAACAACGTTACTACTTGACAGTTGACAAATGTAATGACGATAGAGGGGCAAAGACAGCGCTTTGAGAATTTTTATGACCTCATATCCAATGTTTTATATGATCATGTCAACTCCTCCTTAGTTGCTTCGCTTATTTCGCTCAATTATTAGAATAAAAACTCTAAATTTATAAGGAATAAAGCTCAAAATACGATTTTTCAACTCAATAAGTAGCTTGTATATTTTTATATCAAAACAAAATTAGTTATGCGTTGAATTTATATTATATATACCTTAATTTATAAGTGATAAGGTCGAAATTGGTACAACAAGTAGTTTTTAAGTTATTTTGTTAAGTAACGCTGTCAATGCCTCAGTCGTAAAAGCGAGTCGATACCTAATTGCGCGTATAGATACCGCTCTATTTAATTTTCGCTTTATTTGTATATTTTATAGCGTCTTTATTGTTATGAATTGTTTTGCACTTAAATTTTTTGTTGTAACTATTATTGTTTTGTTCGCTTCAAGTAATTTTTATTAATTGCTCCTCATATATGTGTAAGAAGTAATAAATAAACCATATAAGGCCACATCCATCTGTTAGTTCGCATTGTAATGGGAAAATTATGTTTTTGTTTTTGTTACAATGTTACAATTGAAATGTAAAGAAATTCTTATAAAATTTTATATTGAATTATGATATTTGATAGAGCCCATTTCTATTACACTATTTGATTGTAAGCGCTATTGGTCGTGGGTTCGAGTCCCACTTGAAGGAATAATCGTATTTAATTTTTTTTTCTCCATTTTGGTAAGACTTAGTGCAGTGTTGAGTTTCGCAATCATCACGCAATCTCTGAAGCTCGGGCGGAAAATGAAGATCATCCTCCATCCTTATATACTATGGGGTTTATAGTTCTCAACTTTCTGCCCGATTGGAGACATTGCATGCAACTACTAGTTTATTTAGTAAATTATAATCAGATAATATCTTATATTTATATTCAATATCTAATATATAACGCCTGTGTTTGGTAACAAGGCAAAGTGCGGCGTTGAGTTCCGCCACTCAGCACGCAATGCCTCAATTCGGCGGAAAGTGAGGAACGGAGTGTCTTAACACCAGATGCCCTCTGGCTACCCTGCTATATGCGGTATACATCGTGAAGCTACGTATGTGTGTAAGTTTGTATGAAAAATATGTAAAGTGACTCCTAAGACAGTCCAAAATATTTTTCTTGCCTTTTTCAATCTAACTAAACGATACAATTAACAATAAAGAATAATCAAACATTAAAACCATATAAATAATTCCAACTTTAAAGCAATCACAGCAGTTAAGCGAACAAACCGCTTCCGATAGTAATCGTAGAGGCAACGCGTAAATATCGTAACGTCGATCGCAGATAACTACCGCGTGTTTTACGTTCGACCGTTCGAACTCTGATCGAGATATGACGATTTATATGAACCGCTACGAGGGATCGCGGCTACTTGAGATGTTTGTGGCAAAGAATAGGGAAATAAGGAGAAATGCGATGAAATAGGGAGAAATCATATATATATATATATATATATATATATATATATA
>JAKGSA010000230.1:382869-461906 GCA_033558755.1 Philaethria dido | reverse complement strand
ACATATTATATTCACGCTGTGTCCCGCATATAGCGGGGTAGGCAGAGGGAACCAGAGAACCTAGTGTTAGTGTCTTAACACTAGGTTCTCTGGTTCCATTCTCTATTAACATTTCCGTTCCCCACTTTCCGCCAAATTGCGGCATTGCGTGTTGAGTGGCGGAGCTCAACGCCGCGCTTTGCCTTGTTACCAAACCCAAGAAATTAAAATACTAAATTTTACATTTCCTGGAGTGGGAATCGAACCCACAACTTGCCGCGTTTACAGTTGCACGCCACGACAGGCGCAGACATAATATTATATAATATTATTTTGAACTTTAATAACAAAAACGCAGCTTTTTCGCCCCATGAGATAAGAAATGACCTAGTGCTCACTTTAAATTTAAAGGCATGGATCATCACTGGATGATACAACCTAAAACTGTATTTTATCTAACAATACTTTATGGAGAATAGACAAGAATTACTGAACCTAAACTTTTCTTTTCAGCTTTTTACCTCGTAGCAAGGTAGTTAAAGAGAAAAAAGTAGCTTTATGTATGTATTATCCTGCATATCATGGCGTTCGGAGAAGACCTAGTGTCAAGGCACCCTATATTTTCAAACAAAATCGAGACATAACGTTTTAAGTGGCGTATCCCAGTGCCGCCCTTCGTCGTTCAAAAGAGAAAAAATGAAAATAGTTTAAAAATAAACATACTCTTAAGTGGGAATCGAGCCCACAACAATCGCGTTACAGTCACAATTTACGATAGCATATAAATATAAAACCCGCTATATTATAAACTGGCGAGAATAATTAATTTAAATAGTAATAAATAGTAATAAGGTGTAATAAATTCTGATAATTTTGAACACACAAACACACACTTCGGTAATTTACCATATCAATAATGCTTAGCGGAAACCATTAGTTTAGATTATATATATTTTGTATATTATACTGGCATTGAACTCAATTTTTTATTTTTATTACTGTATTTTCTCGTAACGCCTGTTGTGGCGCATAGGCACAAGCGTGCGACTGTAATCGTGACAGGTTGTGAATTTGATTCCCACTCCAGGAAATGGAATTTTTCATTTACTGGGTTTGGTCACAAGGTAAAAGCGCAGCGTTGATTTCCGCCACTCAGCACGCAATGCCTCAATTCGGTAGTGCTCGTCAACATTTGGAAAGTGGGGAACGGAGTCTCTTAACTATAGGTTCCCTCTGCCTACCCTGCTATATGCAGGATACAGCGTGAAGCTATGTATGTATGTATGTATTTTCTCCTTTATATAGAAAATTATATTTAATTAATATAAAAAAACGTAATTGTAGAATGTTATTGTTGGTTATGGGTTCGATTCTCACTCAGGGGACTATTTTTTTTCCATTACTGCGCTCTCTATAAGAGAGAGTATGTCATAGAGTTTTGCCACTCGACACACAATGTCTCGATTTCAAGTGGTAAGTGGAAGGAGTGTCTGGCCACTAGATTGTCTACTACCAAGGTAAAAAAATCATGATAAACCGAACACAAGATAATTTTGTTTTTATATACTTACTCTTACTTTATATAACTCACTTTATAATGCAAAAGAGTTAAACATATTTCAAATCTGTCCATGATTAAAACAAAATTGAATTACAAAGAAAAAATGAATAAAATAATTTCATAATATCTATATAGATATTCAAAATGGAGAACGGAGACACTAAACTCCCTCCAGCCATCTTATTATGCAAGAGACAGCTCAAAGCTGCTATAAAATAAAATATTTAATCATTTTTCGACCATAATAACTAAAATAACACTACAAAACGAAACTATTATCAAAAATAAATCAAAATAATAACCCAAGAGACTAGAACTGATATAAAAGTCAACGTATCGCCAACATTCACAATATTTCAACGCCGGCCAAAGCTCATGATGTATGGTGACAGACGGACAGATAAATTGCGCATAATTTATTATATAGAAGCTGGTTCGTTCCTAATTATGGGTGTTGCAACTTGACTCAGTAAGATTTGTGTTTATACTATGTTTATTATGAAAGCTATATTACTGCGAAATAATATTTTATATGTATGTAGATGATTTAGTTGTTCATTTTAAACAGTTTATTGTTTGTGTTTATTGTTCATTATTTATGTTTAAATGATAGTGAATGTACTAACTATTACAATATGAACTGTATTTATTGTCCATTATTTATATTTTTATGAAAATTTACAAAACAGTGTATTATAATTATTGTGAACTAGTTTAGATATATTGATAACTTTATGGTTGCAAGTTTAATTATTATTTTTTTTTTAACTTCACGCTGTAACCCGTACATTGCAAGGTAGGCAGAGGCAACCAGAGAACCTAGTGTTAAGACACTACATTCTCTTTCAACAATTCTGTTCCCCACTTTCCGCCGAATTGAGGCATTGTGTGTTGAGTGGCGGAACTCAACGCCGCGCTTTGCCTTGTTGCCAAACCCAAGAAATGAAAATACTTAATATATATATTTTTTTTTTTTCACTTTTATAATGATAGCCTGGTGTTACACTCCATTCTCCAATTTCCACCTATTTTATTTTTCTCATTGCTACGCCTTTAATAAGGCTAACCAAATGAAAATATTTCTAAATTTTACATTTCCTGGAGTGGGAATCGAACCTACAACCTGTCGCGCTTACAGTCGCGCGCTTGTGCCTCTGCGCCACGAAGGGCGTAATTAATTTATTAATTAATGTATACAACTAATAATATTAAAATAGTAAAAAAAAAAGAAATAAATATTATGGACGCCCCACATGGGCGAGTTTTATCGATAGTAAGCTTTCTTTACCAGAAAACACTCATTCCCGGAAATATTTCGTCTCCCAGGTAGAGTAAATTCCATGATAATATGACTTTAAGCTATGTTATATGTATCAATAAAATTTTTTTCACTGTTCATATTGCGAGAGAAAAAATGATATACTTACTATAGTAGAGGTTCAAGGAAAAATCGAAACGAAATCAAATCAAATTAAATATTTACGTATATTTTCCATTTTTATGTACTTTTTAACAACAAATTGTAAACAGATATTGCAGCTATTACAATGATATATTCTACGCACAATTCAATTCTGTGATAAAATATGTATTGGGCATATACTTGTATCTTATGAATATTAATTTCTTAAACTGTGCTTTTAGTTTAAAAGCTTTATGTTCTGGACATTTAAAATTTTACGACAAGAAAATTGGTGCAAACAAAATGGGCCACAAATCATTAAAGGTTAACATTTAAGAGTATTTAGCGTACATTAAACAAAATACGTGTAACTCGCCAAATAATATTCAAAAATATTTTAAGTAATACAAACACATTTAACAATCACTAATCGTAACAACTTAAATTATAAAGTATTTAAATTACGTCACTATAGATTTGGTACATAAAAATTGAGTTAGTCTAACTAGAAAATACCGCACCGAAGCGATAGCGGGCTCAGAGTGTGCACTACGAATATTACAAGTTAGAGATCACAGCTGTCGCGCCCCGCGGGGCATCGTTCGATGATATGAGCCGACTAGAAACTCAAGAACTCTACCATATATTTACACTGTCCTCAGTTTCAAATGTCCTTTTGGCATGGGCGTTAATGGTCGGCGCCCCCCTTCTTGTTCTCGTGGAGCGCCGACGGTCCTCAAGGATGAAGCGGCCGCGGCCCGAACAATGGATATGATGGGAAATACGCAGCGAGCGACGGATGTGGAGGCAGGGGGAACGGTAGCGGCGGTGATGACATCAAGTGAGACGGCTTGCTGTATGGATGGAATCGAGGAGTTAATGGCGACAGAGGAGGTGTTGGGTACGTCCTCTGCAGAAGAGGATGTGTGGCGCTCAACATAGATAAGCTTGGACTTGACTCGCCACTCGCAGTGTGCGATCTTAAATGTTGCAAAAGTTCTTCGGATGTTGCAAACCTCTTTCCACAGTATGCAGAGTCACCTGCCATCCAGCTGCATACAAAGGGTAGTTGAGATGCAGCAGCTAAAGCGGCTAGTTGTGCATGTGCGTATGCCGCAGCAGCGGGATGACCACTTTGTAAAGGAAACGGTGTTTTGGCATGGTCACACTGTGCACAGCCGGCTGGACAAACTGCCGACTTGAGTAAATGAGAACTGAGTGAACATCCTGTACAATACGGATCTCTACAAATGCCTAAATCACTGCCCGGCGCCTTCATTCTTGCATATGCCAAATATGGATTTAAGCCATTTTTTAAAGCGTGATGTTGCGCTGCCATCAGACTGCTTGTCATTAGATCCATGGGTAGCGGGAACCCAGTAGGGGGCAGTCCGCCAAGAAAAGCTGACGAAGTGACAGGTACACTCGGTTTGAAGCTGGATGTTTCTTTGGTATCAGCGGACGGTAATGCACTTGGGTATGGTAACTTGGATGATGTATTACTCGAGTCAGAATTTGATTTGGCTTGAGCAGGTGAGTGTAAAGGACTGTTTCTTTCGTCAGATTTCTCCGAGGGAGTTTTACGGTGAGCCGATGGTGAGGTCCTTTGGGAGGATGAGCTTTGGTTGCTGTTGCATCTCGCTTGGACTGGTGTAGTCGAAGCACTTCCTTTCGAAGACGGAGTTTTAGAGTGAGCGTTCACTGAAGACGCTCTATCCTCCGGCGTTCTAGTCTTTTCTCTCGTTAGGCACGATTCATAAGGCTTAAAACTGGGTTTATTATCCACATGCATTGGTTTATCGTCGTATTTCTTACTAGCTTTTTCCGCAGCGGAGATGAGCTTGGGGTTCGGCGTGTCAGCTCCAATCGCACTGCAGGTCTGCGCCAGTAGCGCCAGCGGGCTCTTTTTCGCGTCGAGCTGCAACAAAGAGGTTTATGAAATGAAACGTCGGTGCGAGTGACGGCACAAAGGCGAGGGAGGCAGGGGGGTCCAATCACGCGGCCGATGCGCCATTATCCGCGCGTCTGGCAGCCGTCGGCCCCGCTTGACATTTCACTCGGCTCCCGCATGATGTAATCTCGCAGTGAAAAGGCCAATTTGTGCCGCTGAATTTGCGGCGCGCCTGTACTTGCCGCGCTGTCACGTCTATTATCACGAAGCGTTAGTTTGAGTATTTGGGGGAGGATTTTGTTTTATGTTTGGCATGTGTTGCTCGCACGGAAAAAATCAATTTCCATTTAGTCTAACACGATTCTAACAAGACTTCAATAAATATATATATTTGAACGATTATTTAAAAGTTTTTTAAGCATTATAAATAATTATATAAACTATAAATTAACGATATTGCAAATCCTATAATAAAGATAGCGTCGGACCATTAAGTTTTATATAATATACCAAGTACAAAGCAATTATGATAAATTAACTACAATAAAAGTTTTAATGTTCAAAGCCAAACTAATTAAGTGACTAATTTCTGATAATTGCTATTCTCAACTAAATAATTATAATGTCATATTTATTATCTAATTTGAGTCAATCATTTAGTTGATTTGCATAAAAAACTACTTAAAACTAGTCGACTAATATTAGAGTCGACTAATTTATCATGAAAATAACGTTTCGCTTTATAATGCAATTAATCATTTTAAATTGAATGTCTCAGTTTGAGTGTTGCGTGTTTTATAGCCTTGTTTATCGTCTTGAAAAATTATTTTCTTTGGATTTTTGAACCAACACTTTAATTAATCGTTTGAATTTATTTACAAAACTATTTTATATTTAATATGAAAGGTTATTTAATCGATTATATTCTTTTACGGAATTTATAGAGCAACAGTAGTTAGTATACTAAGCTTTATGCGCCACAAAAGTTTAGATTTAAGTAAGGGAAATGTAAAAATTATAGTAATAAAATAAATATGAATTATGAATAAAAGATATATTAACAATAATAATTAATAAAATAACGGTTCAAATTAATGTTTCTTATTAATATAAATAGAAAAAGATTGAAATATGGATCAAAAAATGTTAAATTAATATTTATTTTTGATATATTCTTATATAATAAAGTAACAGTTGTAAATAAATATAAATATATTACCAACATTTGGTGAAATAAACTTTTATATCGTCTTTGTTAGGAATTTATTCAGTTTTTATTTTCTTTAATTTAAATAAATTTATATTATATTTTAATATAATATTTGATTTTTTTATTAAATACATTTTATTTTATTTAATAAACTTTTTTTAAGCATATTTTATTAGGTTTGTTGTTAAATGTGAAGATAAATTACTTTTACATGTTATAACTAAGTTATATATTGAATTTCCTTTTTCAAATTCTAGTATTTTTTGTAACTTTACAAACGTTTATTTTTCAAAATAAAATAGTTGTCTTTATTATTAATACTTATGTATATTTTCTTTAGCAAAGAATTGAGAATATTTTTATTAACTTATTTAAAAAATAAAAACGTTAGACGTAAAAGAAATTTAAGAATGAAAAATAAACCAAAGTATGTATTTTGAAAGGAATTAATTTATTTCATAAAAAGTTAAAATTATATTCCTATTTTAATTCAATTTGAAAAGTGACGATAACTTTTAAAAATCAAATTTTTTCAATAAGAAATAATAAAACTTAATAATAAATAATACCTTTTCTAATAAAAACAAAACTATTATTTAACTAATAGAATAAAAACGATTATTTGAACCCGAACGGCCTTAACAATTTCGCGGCACAATATAAAAGTATTTCAATTAAATAATAATAAAAAATAAAATTAATTCAAAATTTAATTTTCAAAACCTTAACTATACATATTTAACAAAATATTTCACTTTTTAATATAAAAAAAACAATCAAAACCTACCGTAGTCGGCAAAGGCGATAAATAATCCGGTCTTAAATACTGATTGCTTGACGTGAGCATTGTGCTCCACAATATATTATCCTTCTCCAGTTTTATAATCACTAACACGAGCACGCAATCACATCACTTCACACACGTCTTAACTGTGCGACGGTCGGCGTTCAACTGAGCTTGCCCTGTCCCCCCCTCCTGACACGTTGTCACTCTTGTCGCCATTTTTGCATTTTGTATACTTTGCGGGAGCTTACCGCCTTATGCCCCACTACTTGACACCCTGTTAAATGTCTGAATGTTTCACTGTCTCACTCTAGCGGTGTAAAGGATTTTATATGTGAAATATGTATGGTTTTGTGGTTATTGTGGTGTAAAACGACTGGTAAGAGAGTGGTTGCGGGTTCAATAATTTCAATTTTTATATACTGGAATGATAAAGCGTGGTGTTAAGTTTCAGTGATATAGTGAAAAACGGAGTGTCTTAACTCTAAGTTTTCTTTGGTTATTCTGTTATGCGGGAAATAACGTGAAGCTTTATATGGTTATATGATTTTGTTAATAAGCTTTGTTGAACTTTTGTGTTTAATTTATTTTTTTTTTAAATAAATAGTCGTAAATGAAAGAAAGCTTAATTTTGTGTTATTATGCTGAAATCTGTATATAGGTAAATATTTCAGATTATTTCACATTAATTTAAATTAATTTATACAAATTTTCAATAATTATTTATATTTTGTTCATAAAATGATTTATATTTTAATAGGTTATGTCAATTTCATCTAAAATTATTTCAAGAATTGTATTTTTGTAATAATATTTACGGAGCTTTCGAAAAGCTTTCATAGATGTCGCTAGTATTTCATGTACACATCTTTTAGCTTACAAATGTTATTGAAAATTGTAAAAGATACTAAGTATTATAGTACATTAATTGTGATAGCTTTAAAGGTCACAGGTTCAATTTCATAAAAATAGATGATTTTATTTAATATATTTTTTAAATTTATCTCTCTATATTCTATTATTCTATTTACATTCTTAACCAACTTCAAGAAAACGAAGAGATTTTCAATTCTATAGTATTTTATATATAATATATTACCGCATAACTTTTTACTGAGTGAAGCAGTTTTATGATTCTTTTTTAACATAATAGTTAGTGCTTCTAGTGTGGTTCCATTTTAATTGAATCGGACAAGTAGTTTTCGAGTTATTCGTAATAGTTTTAGTAAATTTTACTTATTTTTATAAAACAAATGTAAAATATGATTATTTAATATTTTTATTGCGTAATTGCCTCAGGTAGTGATATTTTCAATTATTTCCGACCACCCCAGTGGAAGAGAAATGCCGTCTCATTGTTTAGTTAACAAATAGACCCTCGTTTTAATAATCACTTGGGTTAGTGCAATCATGACTTACAATTTTGATTTTTTCATAGAAAATAAGAATTATTTGACGCTTGTCGTGGCGCAGAGGCACAAGCGTGCGACTGTAAAGGCGACGGGTTGTGGGTTCGATTCCTATTCCAGGAAATGGAATTTTTTATTTCCTGGGTTTGGTAACACGGCAAAGTGCGGCGTTGAGTTCCGCCACTCAGCACGCAATGTCTCAATAAAAACTTTGTACAAACTTTTACGAAAATTACTTGGTCAGAGCACTTGTTTGTACACTTATAGTAAATATAGCGAAGGATTGCAGAATGCTAATATTATTTTAAAATAATGCATAAAAAGTATTTTAAACTAATAAAATAAATGTTACACACACTACCATGGTTTGACGTCCATGTTATATAAAGTGACATATACATTGCTAAAGATAACGCGTTGTTAACGCATCAACGGGGACACAAGTATTTATTATATTATGAACGGAGTGTCTTCATACTAGGTTCACTCTGAATACTGTGCTATGCGGCATAAAGCGTTAAGAAGCCACTTTTTAATATATATTTTAACTTCACACTTATACAGAAGAACTTAGTGTCAAGATACTCCGTTCTCGAGATATTACGTCTTAAGTAGCGAGATTTATCGTTGTAATTTGTCTTACAAGAGCGTGTATATGATAATAGTTTAAATATAATTCCGTTTAGGCACTGAACTGACAACCATCATGTTTACAATCAGACGCTTACAACTTCGCCACAGTGGCCTCAATGTTAGGTACAATGTTACATATATATGTAACTATATAATTCTAACAGAATTAACTCATTACAGACCCAAAAAAATAATCGTCAGATCTAAACTAAATTCAAATAAGACTTGATCAGAAGCACTAGCTATCATATAGAATAAGAGTTATCAAAATTGGTTAATTCAGTAAAAAGTTATGCGGTAATACACTAAAAAAACACAGTCGAATCAAGAAAGAACCTCCTTTTCTAAGGCAGTTAAAAATATAAAACGTTCATATATTTAAAGTTACAAAAATTGTCATTATGAATCAGTGGGACAGCATCTGCCTGAACAAGACGATTACGGGTTCGATTCCCTTACGAGGAAATTATTAAAATTAAATTATTGTCACTTCTTCGCTGTCGTAAAATAAAAAGTGGCGTTGAGTTCCATATTAGAACACGTAAAGCGTCTCAATTTTGAACGCAAGAGAATGGAATACCTTAGCACTAAATTTTCTCTTGACAGCGAAATATAATATTATCATACATTAACAAATTAACTTATATAAAATTCAATAAAGAAAAAGTCAAAAATAATTTTGGCTATATTTTCCCAAACACACATAAATTTACATCAACCGGACATTGAACCGCACATAAGCAATAATAATATAAAAGATCGTTCACAGTTTCATTACTTATAATTAAGATATAAAGACCCTTATCTCCATCTAAGTATTTAAGATAATTTAATGAGTATCCCCGTGATAAACTATCTAGGACTTATCATTCGTATATATTATATTAATTAAAAATAATATGTTATCTTAATGCTTTACAGGTTTTTAATTACAAAGATATATTATAAAGATATGAACTAAGTAAAAGCCGTTTTCGAATTTATATTTAGCGGTTAGGGAAATATGATGAGAGTAAAGTTTTACGATGGACACCGTCACGAAAAATCGACACCATGAAGTTGTTATGTATAGAAATTCGAAGGTTGCTTAGCAACGTAATGAATGTTTGTTGTCAAATATATATTTTTTAACTTCACACTGTATCTCGCACATAGCAGGGTAGGGAGGGACCCTGAGAACCGAATGTTAAGACACTCCGTTCTCTTAAAATTTCCGTTCCCCACTTTCCGCCCAATCGAAGCAGAGCATGCTGAGTGACTGAACTCAATGACTTTGTCAACAGAGCGAGGAAATGAAAATAATAAATCTTATATTTTCATTCCCTGGAGTTGGGATCGAACACACAGCTTGTGTCTCTGCGCCGGGTCTGGCCTTAACTTTTTTTTTAACTTCACGCTGTATCCTGCATAAATCAGGGTAGGCAGAGGGCTTACAAAAACTCCGTTTCCCACTTTCCGTCGAATTGAGGCATTGCGTTTTGAATGGTGGAACTCAACGCCGCGCTTTGCCTTGTTACTAAACCCAGAAAATGAAAATACTAACATTTCCTGGAGTAGGCAAGACACGTTAAACGATACATTCCACGACAGGCAAGGCCTTAACTGTAAAATAATAAATAACGAAAATGAAAGAAGAAAAATAGTTCAAATATAATATTTACCCCGAATGGGAATTGAATCCACAACCGATCATGTTTACAGTTTTAAATCGCACCGTGCCACGATGGCTCAATATAATGATCTTTTGAGATAATTACAGGTGGTATTAATCAAGGGTCGGCTAGTCGGCCGCGAATGGGTAACGGCGCCGCGGTCGGTTTCACGCTGCCCGCTAGCCGTAATAGCTGACATTTTACACGCCGTGTTTTAGGGATGCGAATTGTAAATATTTATATGTTGTATTATAGATATATTGTGACGAGATGGTTTTAGGTTCGATTCTCAGTTGAAGTAATATTTTAATTATCTTCGTTTTCCATTTAAGACTTTCTTATACTACTTTAAAATGTATATGTCCATATGAAAGATTGTGAGGATGATTGTTAATCTTTAATGCAAAAACTACAGAACGGATCTAGATTTTTAAAGTAACACTCCAACAATTTATAAAAAAATGTGTAATTTAACTATAGTATAACGGTAAATATCTATTAAGTACTTATGTACCTAATACATTTTCTTTAACTCTTTCAAAAATGACTGCTTATTCTGGTTCTTTATTTTTTTATGGTCTACTATATGTAACAGCGTAGACAAAGAGTACTTACATTTTAGACACTCTATTTTCCACTTCCCATCTATTATAATATATAAATAAATAAAGTCACTTTTTCTCAAATCCCACATAATATAAAATATTTTTGGAAATTTAGACAATTTTCTAGTGGCGCGGGTTCGAGTCCCGCTACGTTCAAATTTTAATAGGTTTTCCAAAAATATTTTTCCTATCCTAAGTCCATGTCACATATATTACTTTTCTAAAAACTAATAAATAATAATAATAACGCTTATCGTGGCGCAGATTCATAAGCGTGCGACTGTAAACGCGACAGGTTGTAGGTTCGATTCCCACTCCAGGAAATGGAAATTTTCATTTTCTGTATCCTTGTTACCAACAAGGCAAAGCGCGGCGTTGAGTTCTGCACGCAATGCCTCAATTCGGCGGAAAGTGGGGAACGGAGTGTCTTAACACTAGGTTTCCTCTGCCTACCCTGCTATATGCGGGATACAACGTGAAGCTATTTATGTATGTAATAATAATAAAACTAAAATTTATTAATATTATGAATACCACATAGTGGTAACCCTGTAACATAAAACAGCCGCCGACATCCAACTGTCACGCTCGTCGGCTACCGTGTCTTCAAAGGCGGCCGGCGTCTTTAACGTAATTTGCTATGTCATTCTCGCATTGCTTGTTAACTTTAAATTCTATAAATTGGGGTGAGAATAATAAGCTTTTAGACTAGATATTGTTTAAGGGTATAATTATAGACTTTTTTTGAATATATTTTGTTGATATTTTTCATAGTGGACAGAGCCTAATAAGTCAAAGTGTGTTTTCTGCTACAACTAGCTGTATCCTGCGACTGCGTTTGTCCATATAGAATCTAAAATCCCTTTTCCCTGTTTTTATAGAAATTTCGAAATTTTCTCTCCTAAGAGAGAAATTCCCTGCACTCCCCAAGGAATGGACACGCCAAAATATATATTTAAAATAAATATAAATCTCATTGTGGCGCCTAGTTAAAACGTCGCATTTTACGGTGGTTGTGGGTTCAATCTGCACTCGGGGAATGATTATGCTTTTTATTTTCAAGGCAAAACGCGGCGTTGAGTTCCGCCACTTAGCACGCAATGCCTCAATTCGGCGGATAGTGGGGAACGGAGTGTCTTAACACTAGGTTCTTTCTGCCTACCCTATCTGTCATATGCGGGATACAGCGTGAAGCTATGTATGTATGTATGTATTTTCATTTCTCCGCTCTGGTAGGACAAATCGCGATATTGAGTTCCGTTAGATAACATGTCGGACGGATATTGGAGAAGGAGTGTATTGATACTAGGTTCTCGCTTTAAATAAATACCCCTCATTGAAATTTGAAGTCACGACCATAGCTTTCAGGTACATACCTATTTCGCCACGATGATAATAAAATACATAGATAGCTATATGATATATATTTTTTTAGTGATAAAGTATGGCAAATGAGCAGATGGACCACCTGATGGTAAGTGCTAGGTAACACGATCAACGCCACTATTTTGGTAGTTGTATTTTTTCATTATGTATTTACTATTTGTTACAAAATAAACTTGTTTCATAATACTGTACTGCATACGAATTTTTATCAACAAAGCAATTTTCTCTTTAGTACAACGCTGTACTTTAGAAGTAGATAGCATCAACGTTCCCAATCGAGACTTGCGATCTTTGAACAAACTACGTTTGAAGGAAAAGATTACAATATGTTACAGATTAAACTAATAAAAATAAATAATATATAATATAAGTATTATATAGTATAATACATACACATACATAACTTCACGGTGTATCCCGCATATAGCAGGGTAGGCAGAGGGAACCTAGTGTTAAGACACTTCGTTCCCTACTTTTCGCCGAATTGAGGCATTACATGCTGAGTGGCGGAACTCAAAGCCGCACTTTACCTTATTACCAAATCCAGGAAATGAAAAAGAAACCATTTCTTGGAGTAGGAATCGAACCTACAACCTGTCGCGTTTACAGTCACACTCTTGTGCCTCCGCGCATTATATAGTATAAGAACGGCGGTAAGTTCCGCCAAAATATCAAATTCGGGCGACATTTAAAGAACAAAGTGTCTTGACACTATATTCTGTCTGATTATTCAGGAAAAAAATATAAAAAATATATTTTCTGTTATTTATTTTTTTGATATTACACATTTAAACAAACATTTTTATATGGGATTTTATGGGACATGGGGCTCTGATTGTACCTTAACATGATTTGTTCTGGGTTTGATTTCCACTCGGAGGAAGGTTTATATTTAAATTTTTTTCATATCTCCACTTTGAGACACAGCACAGTGTTGAATACCACCTCAATATGGAACACTTACCACGGAACGGAGAACGGAGACTCTTAATACTAGGTTGTCTACCTATCCTGCTATGCACGATAAAGCATGAAGCTCAGAGAGAACAAGTATTTTTATCTAAAACAAATAAATATTTTAAATTTTCTTAAAGCTTTGAGTTAAACAGCTAACAAATGTTAAGCTTATCTCGTGCTGGCATTAGCTAAATACGATACTACGATCAGCTGTAACCGTGCCAAGACTACTCTTAACACTGTCTGTTCACTTTTATATGTAACTATATATATTTAAAACTTATAAAAATTCTAACCAACTTCAAAGATAGAGGAGGTTCTCAATTTGACTGTATGTTTTATGTGTTATACCTCATAACTTTTCACTAAGGGAGCCAACTTTGATGATTTTTATATGATAGCTGGTGCTTCTGATATGATCCTCTTTAAAATTAGCCATATCACGTCACATGATTTCATTTTCTTTGAAGTCGTATTTTTTAATTGATAAAATTTCAATTAGTTGGACCAAATATTTTAGTATCCGGATAGACATTTTAGAAAGACTGGCAGAAAATGTGTTATATGCATGGTAGGCCATCTTGTCCGCTCTCTTCTGTTAAAATGTTCCGTGAAATGGAAAATGTAACATCACACTTATACGAGGTTATCTAAATTAATGAACCTCCAACGATAATATAGCATACATACATACATACATAGCTTAGAGGGAACCTAGTGTTAAGACACTCCTTTCCCCGCTTTCCGCCGAATTGAAGCATTGCCTGCTGAGTGGCGGAACTCTACGCCGCGCTTTGCCATGTTACCAAACCCAGGAAATAAAAATTCCATTTCCTGGAGTGGGAATCGAACCCACAACCTGTCGCGTTTACAGTCGCACGCCTGTGCCTCTGCGCCACAACAAGTGTTACTATTAGGTTTTAATATAATAATATAGCATAGCAGGGTAAACAGAGAGAAGCTAGAGTTGAGACTATATTTCGTCAGAAATCTGAACATTATATATTGTGTAGCGGAACTTAACGCTGAGTCTATAATAGATAATAATTTGATCTATAACAAATAATAACCTTACAATTTAATTACCTAACGAGCTAATTAAAATTTTCACAAAAAAGGAAAACCGACCATAAATAAAATGTACAAAAAAAATTATTTATTGCGAATAATTCAAAAACCACTAACTAGATGTCATTTAAATTTAAATGAAATTACATCAGAAGCACTAGCTATCATATGAAAAAATAATTATCAAAATTGGTTCATCCAGTATAAAGTTATGAGGTAACAGTATAGATAAATTAATCCTCTTTTATTCAAGTCGGCTAAAACCTTAATATTTCACATAGTTATCATAAAATCTAAACGTCGCACAACATTATGCATAATACAGGGTATAGGTTTCAGGCAAGATGGGTGTTCGTGTCAAGCGAGAGCTATCTACGGAAGTCACACGGTGACTTGCTTTCAGCGATCTCTTAGACCATAGAGTTAGTAATGTATTTATAGATATGTTTTACGGTTTTTTTTTGGGGAACGGAGTGTCTTAACACTAGGTTCCCTCTGCCTACCCTGCTATATGCGGGATACAGGATGAAGCTATGTATGTATTTATGTATGTATTTTTTTTTTTAGATAGGCAGAGAGAGATGCTACTGTTAAGACACCCTTTCTAAACTTTCTGTTATATATCTGGATATTGGCTAATATGTGATGGAAATTTTGTGCTTTGTCTTTTGTGTGGAAATGATAATAATCTAAATTATTTTTTTTGTGCTCCCTAGTGCTGATCCAATCAATTGTACCTATTCATGATTAATTTAAGAATCACACAACACAAGTCAAAACAAGAAAACAGAAAACAAATGTCAAAACAAGAAAACAAATAAACGGAATTTTACATTTTATAAACTAAGCAAACGAACTTTCGCCCGAATAGTTAGATCTATTACGCATTGTCAACTAGTCGCCCGCAATTTGGTCGACGAAGACCGAAATATGGGCAACTATGACCAGAAGACCAAGCCGAGGGACAATATTACAAGTATCATTACGATTAGCATATTCGTCACTCGATAAATCCCAAATACCTTTACGAGATTCTATTTTCATTCTTCAGTTTCAAAAGACTTCATCATTTTTGTGAGTGGTATCTGGTCATTACGACAGTTGCTCGCAGTACGAACGCTTCCATTTGTAGCCGTACTCCTAATGGTCTCCGGCGCCACTCCGGGGCGAGTCATCGAGTTGCCCAGGCGAATGACGACCCAGTGCGTAAGCACCTATATAAACTATAGTAAGTTCGGCGACTAAGTTGCCGACGAACAGTCGACAGTGCATAATAGCTGTTAAAGAAGAAAAAAAAAGCGACTCCACACTTTGTCCCACATAGCAGAGGGTAGCTAGAGTGAATCTAGTGTAAAGACACTCCATTCGCCGCTAAATAAGAACGAGACGAAGAAGACATTGCGTGTTAAGTGGCAGAACTAAACGCTGCCCTATAACCCGTTATTAATGTAAATTATATAATTTTAATCTATATATAAATATACATAGCTTCATGCTGTATCCCGCATATAGCAGGGTAGGCAGAGGGAGCCTAGTGTTAAGACACTCCGTTCCCCTCTTTCCGCTGAACTGTGGCATTATGTGCTGAGTGGCGGAACTCAACGCCGCTATATATAAATATGCGCTATTTAATATCATCGCATAGAAAACTATATACATATTTCATATATTTATTATTTAAAAATAACTATATCATTCGCCATATCTAAAAATTACAATACCCAGACGCTATAGGAACGCGAGGAGCACAATAAAGCCACTAAGTGGTTGTCGGCCGTCGCCAGCTTGAATCGCTTCTGCGATGTATTTGTTGAGGACAGTGGAACTTAAACTTGCATTATGTTTTAGTTCAAGTGTTTTATTCAATTTAATTTTCAATTAAAATTGAATTGATTGGATTGAAAGGCGCAGTGGGATAACTGACTGTAAATGTAATTGACTGTTGGTTCGATTAACTTTATGACGGAAAAATTATGCATAAATTATTTTCATTTCTGTCTAAATTCGGTTGAAAGTGGGGAACGGAGTGTCTTAACACTAGGTTCCCTCTGCCTACCCTGCTATATGCGGGATACAGTGTGAAGCTATGTATGTATGTATTTTTGTCCCTTTGGTATTATAAAACGCGGCGTTGAGTTCCACAGAACACCCAATGTCATAAGTTTAGGTGGAAAGTAGATAACGTGTTTTGACATTACCTTAGGTTAGCTTCTATACGGGATAAAAATCTTGGACATACATACATAGCTTCACGCTGTACTCCGCATATAGCAGGGTAGCCAGCGGAAATGTAGTGTCAAGACACTCCGTTCCCCACTTTCCACCGAATTGATGCATAGCGTGCTGAGTGGCGGAACTCAACGCCGCGCTTTGCCTTGTTACCGAACCCAAGAAATGAAAACTTAAAAAAAAATTATGTACGTATGCATATTGGTAAAGCCTTTCGAAAAAATATTTTAAAGTACACATAGTTTTTTAGAAAATCATTTTCAGTAACAGAAAATGTACCGAGTATCCCTGCGTTCAAATTTTCATACATTTTGTGAAAAGAAGATTTTATTTTCACTTACTATTTTTATATATCATAGTGTCTTAGTACAAAGCTAAATATTTGAGAAGCTCAGTCCTACCGGAACGTCTAGATAGCATGTCGGCAACTGTTTGCTTCGCTCCAGATAGAATAATTGTACTATACTACACTATGACACAGCTTCTACTATCTGTGTCACTTAGTGCTTACCTATTATGTACGCTGTTAGTTATGTTAATGTTAAAATAATTTATATTCAAAATCATTATTTAATTAATTGTATTTTTTATACATAACTCCACTTTTAACTTTTAGCATCTTATTTTGGTATTAGGTCCATTCTTTCATGTTTTTTAATAATTTATAAAAAAAATACTTATGGCCTCCGCTCCCTGTCAGCTTAAATCAAGACATGACTTTTAACTTGACTATTAACCTTTGTTAAGATTATATATATAAAGTCTACTTGATATGTGATTCTTTTAATAATTCCATCAATCATCAATCATCAATCACTGTAGGAAATGTAGTATTTTCATTTCTTGGGTTTGGTAACAAGGTCAAAGCGCGGCGTTGAGTACCGCCACTCAACACGCAATGCCTCAATTTGGCGGAAAGTAGGGAACAGAAATGTTGAAAGAGAATGGAGAAATAAGAGTGAAGCTTAAAAAAAAAGAAGAACTTTTAATTACGCCGCGCTTTGCCTTATTACCAAACCCAGGAAATGAAATTACTAACATTTCCTGGAGTGGAAGTGATTAAAAGTTAATATTATATATAAAAAGTCCATTTAATATGTGATTTTTTCAATAATTCTATCAATCACCAAACTATTAAACATAAAAATAACTTACATTTTTACAATAGAAAAGGTTAGTTTTAAACACCTAACTACAGAGGCACGTTATCAATTCACAATAACATTTCGCCTTAGAGTCCACACGGAACGCTGACTGGAAGACAGATGGCCGCCAGTGATTTATTGAAGCATCAGCCACTCCTATTTATGCACTTATTGTGAAGGAAAAGCGATCATAATTCATAACGTCATCGTCCCAAAATGTTAGATGATAGCGATTTTGTGTTAACTAAAGAACAATTATTACGAATAACTCAAAAACTACTCGTCAGATTTTAACTTAGCTTACATGGGGCATCATTAGAAGCACTAGCTATCATATAAAAAAAAATCATCAAAATAGGTTCACCCAGTAAAAAGTTATGTTGTAACACACTTTAAAAAATTCCTTGGAATTAATAACTTTCTCAAACTTTCTCAAATATTATAATTTTTTTATAAACATTATTGTATATATACTACTAAACAACTGTCAAAAATTTCGTAAATATATCTACATACACGTATAAGGCGTAAATAAGTCGATAAATCGAAAATACGTATCAAGCAGGCATTTACAACTTCAAGTCTTCTCTCTCTTTGTAAGTTAATTGTGTTTTTTAAATACTTGTTAACCTTAAAGCGTTTAATGTGTTATATTTTTAAGTAATAATTTATTCATAAGTTAAAAACTATTAATATTTAAAATATTTATTACAGTTCTTTTCCATACGTTCGCTATTTCCTTATAACTTGGACAGTGTCAATAAGACGGCTCCAGAGCTCATTAGGCGAAAGATAATCAATCATAGTGAATTAACGCGGCTGAGGCCCTCTTACTTATTACATACATTAAGTAAACAACAACCTAACTATTTTAAATTTAAGCAACATTTTATGTGTATGGCTATTGGCAACTTTTTAAAGATAAATATGTCACTATACTCTATCTTTTAAATTATTAGAGAACATATATATATATATATATATATATATATATATGTGTGTCTTAGTTTAATTTTTTTTATTTTATTACATAATTATCGTTATATTATGGGCTTACAAACATACATACATACATACATACATACATAGCTTCACGTTGTATAACGCATATAGCAGGGTAGGCAGAGGGAACCTGGTATTAAGACACTCCGTTCCCCACTTTTCACGGAATTGAGGCATCGCGCTCTGAGTGGTGGAACTTAACGCCGCGCTTTGCCTTGTTACCATACCCAAATATTATATATATTTAACAACATTTTATTATGTTGTAAATTAAATATTTATTGTTGTAAAGTTACATCTAGATTCGTTCAATACTTTTTGCGTTTCAGAGCCACAAACGTTCTTCAAATATGAGAAGAATTCAAAGAAAAAAAAAACTTAAATAAAGTATACCTTCACCTGTCTTCTTGTCATCAATGTCTTCCAGACAGAAAATGGAAAACGGAGTGTCTTAACACTACTTTATATGTAACTTCTCTGCGATACAAGGCAAAGAGTATAACTTTTTTTATTGAACAAAGCAGAGAAACGAGCAGAAGGACCATCTGATGGTAAGTAGTTACCTTCATCCATAGACATCTACAACACCAGAGGGGTTGTAGAAGCGTTGGCGACCTAGAGAATACCGATGAAAGGGAGAGGAGACAATGCAGTGGCCACAGCAGTACGCCATACCACCACCATCATGAACTACCACATTCTGGGGAAAGGATGGGTGGGAAAAGGGAAAACCTAGTTTACATGCCATCGAATCGGAACACATTATTAGATATTTGGCAGTTCGTCTTTAACATGATAGTGGTCGCGAGCCAGTCGGAGGACGAACTTCCTATCACCAAACTACTGGAACTACGGCCTGTTACGGGACGCTACCCTGCGGCGGAGGAGAATTGTATTCTAACTCCGTCCCCTCATAGAGTAAAACCTACTTAACTACAGATCTACCAGCCAACAAATAAACAAACTAACTTACAAACTATATATTAAAAGAAATAAAGAAAAATAGGACACTATATATACCCAATTAGGGATCCACAGGCAATACAATATGCTATTCTCTTCATAATGAAAGCAGAACAACAAATTGTAACAACGCGTGCGGTAAATGAGGGTAGGACCTTATTACGTGTATGGGATTTAATAGAATGTATATAGACTAGATATTGCTTTTTTTTTGATTTGTTAACTGACTTCTAAAAAAGGAGGTTTTTTGGACTGTATTTTCTTTTTTTTTTTTAACTTCACGCTGTATCCCGCATATAGCGGGGTAGATAGAGGGAACCAGAGAACCTAGTGTTAAGACACTTCATTCTCTTACAACAACTTTCCGCCAAATTGAGGCATTGCGTGTTGAGTGGCGGAACTCAACGCCGTGATTTGTCGCGTTACCAAACCCAAGAAATGAAAATACTAAATTTTACATTTCCTGGAGTGGGAATCGAACCCACAACCTGACGCGTTTACAGTCGCACGCTTGTGCCTCTGCACCACGACAGGCGTTCTTTAATGTGTCAATCTTTAATGTGTGTTACTGGGTGACTTTTTACTGTGTGAACCAATTTTGATGATCTTTTTACTTGAAATATGAAGATTAGTTTTTGAGTCATTCGTAATAAATATGCACTTTCTTTGAAGTCGGTCGGTTAGAAAATGGAGTGTTAACACTAACATCAACACTAAACTCTCTTTACCTAGTTAATTCCATATGGGATTCGTTTTTTATTCCATCGCTGTATATATATAAAAAAAATATTATACTTTTCGTTTCTTAGTCATATTTAATAAAATTGAATGAATTAAAACACTTAGAAATAAAATAAAATAAAGAAATAACTTTAAAATTTATGGCCATCGTGGTATAGTAGGACAATGTCTGACCGTAAGCACAATTAGTTGCGGTTCGATCCCATTTAGGGGTACGATTATAATAAAATTATTTTCCTTTCTCAACTCTGGTAAAGTCAAAGGGCGGCGTTGGGTTCCGTTACTTAACACATAACGTCTCATATTTGGAAAGTGGAGAACGGGGTGTCTTGAAATGTTCCATGTGACTACTTCACACTGCACAATGCGGAATATAGTATGAAGCTGTTTTATTTAAAATGAACACGTGAAACTCACAACCCATAATTTATTGATACTATGTATTTTGCAAGTTAATTTCTGAACCCCATTCTTCGATTAAGCGCGTATTTAGATCACACAAAACTAATGCTTTCAACAAATAATTAAGTTTTAAACAAAAAAAAAAACCTAATTCAGAGAAAATGTTCTAAAAATTATTTTTTTTACAAATAACTCAATAACCACTCATCACTCATCTTAACTATTATAACTTATTTAAATGGCATCTAAATCATATCTATCTTATAAAAAAAATATCATCAAAATTGGTTCACCCAGTAAAAAGTTAAGTGATAACACACATAAAAAATACAGTCAAATTAATAACATCCTTCTTTGAAGTAGGTTAATTATTATTTTTAGCTTCACGTACAGCGTGACTCCGCACACTGCAGGGTAGGCAGAGGGAATCTAAGAACCTAGTGTTAAAACAGTCCGTTCTCTTAAATTCGAATCGAATCCTCAACCGGTCGCGTTTACTTACAGTCGCACGTTTTTGCCTCTGCGCTACAATTGGCCTAAAATGTAAAGATACAGGCCACAATTTGGTAATACCATATATTTTGTTAGTAAAGAGAACCCCATTTCGATCACACGCCACTAACCATACGCTAACCAGTCCACTGACAACTTCTGTACGAAATGAATGCTTGTCAACGAATAATAGGTAATTATAACGATGTATAGAATTTATTTAATGGAACGTCTCAAAAACGGGGTTGTATTCTTTGGAAGTCAAGTAGAAAATAGGTTTACCATATTTTTTATTTCTTGCTGGGATCTGTTATGATATAGATAAATTGGATAATAAATAAAAAATAATTATAATTGCAATTTTTTCAGATTTGAATATGAATTAAAGACAGCCATCGTGGCGCAATTAGACAGCGATTTTATTGTAATTGTGGGTGGTTGTGGGTTCAATTCACACTCGGGAATAGGATTTAAATTATTTTCATTTTCCCGCTCTGGTGAAACAAAATGCGATGTTGCGATTGACAGTATGTTAAATTCGGTGAGAAAAAGGACTATGTTTAATTTAAATGCGCAAAAGGCGGACTTAACGCTAAATAGCATTCTCTACCAGCCAACCTTGTCATGTGGGAAATAATTAAGCTTTTCAAGTGCTTAAAGACTAAATATAAAGTATATATATTTTATTGAAATTGATAAAAAATAAACGTAAAAATACAATACTATCAAATCAAAAATACAATACAATACAGTACTTTAAATATATAAAAAATATACTAAAAAAAATGCATAAATAGTTTGATGGTCGTCCCAGTCGTGGCGTAGAGGCACAAGCGTGCGACTGTAATATATTTTTTCTGGGTTTGGTAACAAGGCAAAACGCGGCGTTGAGTTCCGCCACTCAGCACGTAATGCCTCAATTCGGCGGAAAGTGGGGAACGGATTTGTTGTAAGAGAACGGAGTGTCTTGACACTAGGTTTTCAGGTTCCCTCTGCCTACCCTGCTATATGTGGAATACAGCGTGAAGTTAAAAAAAAAACAAAAAAATGATGATAATTTTGAAAGGTAAACGCTTAAATTAGTAACAGAACGTCACAGAAGCGTACACCATGTTACATGTATGCAATCCTTCACCACTCTTAGACATTTGTATGGAACGTGTTATTACATGCTCGGTTTACGAGTACTTCGTATTCTAACGATATAATCGTTTGTTTGCTTTGGTTACTATTGTCATTAGCTCTTTAGCTGTTTTACGGTGGAATGACGCTTGTGGGACAGTGTATGATTATGCGTGATGGTTATAGGTTCGATTCCCACTCGTAGAGAGTGGAACCTGTATACATTGTCTATATATTAATATATCTATATATTAATATTTTTATATATAAACAAATGAAACAAAAACTTTGTATCCCTTTTTACGAAAATAACGCGGACGAAGGAGCGTGAAACTTGGCACACTTATAGTGTATACAGCGAAAGAGTGCAGAATGACAATATCTTTTAAAAAAAAAAGAAAAAGAAAAATATAGTTTTTCTTTTTCTTTTTTTTTTTAACTTCACGCTGTATCCCGCATAAAGCGAGGTAGGCAGAGGGAATCAGAGAACCTAGTGTTAAGACACTCCATTCTCTTTCAACATTTTCGTTCCCCACTTTCCGCCAAATTGAGGAAAAAAATATAGTAAATTCATACAATAAATGTTACACACACTACCATGGTTTGACATCCATGTTTATATAAAGTGAGTTATACGTTGTTAGACAACGCGTTGTTAACGCGTCAAAGAGGGCACTAGTATACATAATTTGGTGATACCACGTATTTTGTGACACCATCGTGACGTAGTGGGACAGCGTTTGACCCGAAACGCAATTGGTTGTGTTTCGATTCTCAGTGTAAGAATTTGGTTATGTTTAAATTATTTTCATTTCCCTTTCTTATAAAACAGAGTGCGGTGTAGAATTCCATTATATCATTTTAGACAATATCCCGAATTTAGGCGGAATGGAGTGTCTGGACACTAGCTTCTGTCTCTCTACCCTGCTATGCAGGCCAAACCGAGAAAAAGTAATTTACATTCATCCTTGCATCCTCTTGAACTTTCTTTCTTTTTTGTTTTTTTTTACTTCACGCTGTATCTCACATACAGCAGGGTAGGCAGAGGGAACCTGAGAACCTAGTATTAAGACACTCCGTTCTCTTACAAATTGAGGCATTGCGTGTTGAGTGGCGGAACTCAACGCCGCGCTTTGCCTTGTTACCAAACCCAGGAAATGACTAACATTTCCTGGAGTGGGAATCGAACCCACAACCTGTTGTATTTACAGTCGCATGCTTGTGCCGCTGCGCCACGACAGGTGTTGACAGTTGACAGGCTCTTGAACTTTCAGAGGATGCTTATCATTCTTTCACGCAAAAACTACTGACCTAATTTAGATGAAATTAAACAGTAATATAGTTACATGAAAATAACACATAGGCTACAAATTATAAAGATATTGAGTAAATTTAGCAGATTTTAACGATAAATGTCTTGTAAAAAATAAAAAAATGTTGTTATATTCTTTACTGCTCTTAAAAATACATGAGAGAGAGAGTAAATACGATTTTTAGTTACTTATCTCTAGAAAAAAATCTTCCAGTCAACCTATGTATTCATTACCACAACCAAAACTAAAAACAAAGGAACCCGCTACCTCCGCCTCATTACCCAAAACCTCCATAATATTTCGCACAATTATAATTCATTTGATGTGAATACGAATCAAAGGAAATGTAAATTAGCTATGAATTACATCAATTTCTTTTAATCGTTCGCAACTGGCGTAATGATGCGACAAAGACGGATGGCTCTACTCAACGATTGTCAGGAAATGAACCAGTTTTTAGTTTACAAACAGACTGACATGACCATTTAAACGATTTTGAACCCAAAACGTATTGAAATAGAGTAATTTTTGCTATAATAATACAATTTTAAGATTAATTTGCCTAAAAATAACCGTATTCAAGAAGATTCGCGATGCGTGAAGCGATTAAACGCTTTGTTAGGTGGGTATAGACGTTTGATTGATCAACGTTTTTTATAAAAATATCGTGTTAAAATGGTTTTTGAAGTATAACGTAATAAAAAAACTATAGTTAAATGATACTAAGTAAAGTTAAATAACTATAACTATAGTAAATTAAATAATAATATAAACGCGTATCATGGCGCAGAGGCACAAGCGTGCGACTGTAAACGCGACAGGTTGTGGGTTCGATTCCCACTCCAGGAAATGTAAAATTTAGTATTTTCATTTCTTGGGTTGGTAACAAGGCAAAGCGCGGCGTTGAGTTCCGCCACTCAACACGCAATGCCTTAATTCTGCGCAAAGTGGGGAACGGAATTGTTGAAAGAGAATGGAGTGTCTTAACACTAGGTTCTCTGGTTCCCTCTACCTACCCTGCTATATGCGGGTTACAGCGTGAAGTTAAAGAAAAAAAAATAATATTATAAATCTATATATTAATACGTGAAGGAAAAAGTTCGTTCCGTTTTTACGAAAAATAAGCGGACGGAGGAGCATGAATTTTGACACTATCATAGTTTATATAGAGAAGAATGCAGAATGATAATATCTTTTAAAATAATGCTTTAAAAGTATATTAAATTAACAAAATAAATGTTACACACACTACCACGGTTTGACATCCATGTTTATATAAAGTTATATGTCACTTCGCTAAAGACAACGCATTGTTAACGCGTCAACGGGGACACTAGTTAATATATCTTCGATTACAGCGGGCATAGTGGCATAATGTTATAGCATAGGACTGTAATCACGATTCGATGTAGATGTAGGTTCGTTTTTGGGGGAATCATCATATTTAAATCATTTGAGGTTTTTAAATCAGTTGATGGTACCTCTGGTGCAGTAAACGTACATGGGCAGCGGTAATCACTTAACATCAGGTGACCCGCTAGCTCGTTTGCCCGGTCTTAATACATAAAAAAAGAACAAAAGATTTTTTTTCATTCTGGTAAGACAAAAGGCGGCGTTCAGTTCCGCCACTCAACACAATATCTCGATTACGGACGTTATGTGGAGAAAGAAGTGATTCAATACTAGGAGCTCAGAGAGAATTTGACTACTTTATTATGCTGGATAAAGCTCTTTGGTATATTTTAAACAGACTGAAAATCCGACCGATTGAAAATCGAACCTACAACCGTTATACATTCAACTTACCATCCGAGCTCTATCAGAATCATAATTTTAAAAAGCCCACTAACCTCTAAGACCACCTTGTCAGCGTTTAAATTAACATGGAAACGTCATACAATGGTAACCCTTCGCCGCCGCATAATAAAGTGTACTAAACGATATCCCGCTGAGCGCCTCCGAGACGCCCATTCAAATGACCTGCCTATACCATAAATATTATGGGTATTTATTCAGATTTCGGTCACAAACAATTCAATTCACGCACCAACAACTAATTGGACATAAATCGTGATAAAAATATTTAATAAATAATTTAATGGGGTTTTCATTTGGATTCGTGTTAACCGATGCATCAATAATGAACCGATAAGTCGATTCACCGTAAATATGTTTTGTTCTATACCAATTATTTCATTCACAAACGCTTTTTATTTTTATTTATATGCTGATTCATTTGTTTTTTCTTTATTTCACTGAGCGTGTATATTATTTGTTTTCATAAATTCATAGTTTGTGAACATGCTGTATAACGTCGTAATGCATAAATAGGCCTAAATACCTGTAATTATTCATAAACTTAATAAATAAATGAAATATATTAATTAGTATTTTCATTTCCTCGCTTTTGTAACAAGACAAAGGGTTTTAGTGTTGCCATTTAGCACGTAATGCCTCAATTCGGTAGAAAGTATCGAACAGAAATCTTAATAGAACGGAGTGTCTTAACATTAGGTTCTCAAGCTCCGTCTACCTAAGCTGCTATTTGCGGGAAACAGCGTAAAGTTAAAAAAATATATTAATATAAATTATAATCGAGCGTGAAATAAAATATTTATTGAGAAACAGGTTAGAATAAGAAAAAAATTAAATAAGCAACTTTATAATAGAAATACTAATAGAGGTATGAATTATTGCCTACATTTTACTTTAAATTGTATGTAAATGAAGCCGCAACACGTTCACAATAACATAATACTAGATTTGTAAGTCACGTTAGTTGTTAGTATGTATTTAACCCTTTATCACGACACGCACTGTGTACGTGAGATCATTACTAGGGGTCATGTCGGTGCCTTTCTTTCTTTCTTGTCTTTGAAATCGTAGATTTGGATGTATAATTTTATACCATGACATGTTTTTATTTTTTTTATTAAAATACTAGTTTTTTTTTTTAAATGACAATAGATGTTTGTTGCATTTGGAGGGTTTGAAGGCTGGTTTACTGGTTTTGGATTAACATAAGAATGGGTAGTTATAATATTTTAATTTGTTATAATTTGACGATTAATTTAATGTAAATATAATTTGAAGTCACATTTTAAGCTGTTTTGTATTAAAATATCATTTTGTTTGGTCCCATCTTTTTGTGAAGTAAGCAGAAAGAACGAGTTATTTGGATCTTTATTTAACTTTTAGGTCTACTTTTCGAACTTACATACATACATACATAGCTTCACGCTGTATCCCGCATATAGTAGGGTAGGCAGATGGAACCTAACGTTAAGACACTCCGTTCCCTATTTTTCGCCGAATTGAGGCATTGCGTGCTGAGTGGTGGAACTCAACGCCGCGCTTTGCTTTGTTACCAATCCCAAGAAATGAAAAATCCCAATTTCTAGAGTGGGGATTGAACCCACAACCTGTCGCGTTTACAGTCGCACGCTTGTGCCTTTGCGTTACGACAGGCGTTAACTTGTTTCAAACTTCAAATTCATGTTTTAAGTTTTCAAATTCAGTTTACTTATTATATTTTAGTAATCTTTTGAAAAGGAGGACAACTGAGAAGTTCAATAAATTGATATATTGAATAAATAAATTTAATGAGTAAAAGAATATATAGTCTAAATATCTATATAGAATAATATTAGAGTCAGCTCAAAACATTACATGCTCCTGTGCAATATTTTTTTCCTAGAGTCCAACCAACCTTTCTACCTGGATTCGAGTATTGCGTGTTAAATGGAGAAATGAAAATAATTTAAATATAGTCATTTTAACATAATATTTAGTGTTTTCATTTCCTGGCCCTGGTAACAAGGCAAAACGCGGCTTGGAGTTCCACTATTCAGCACGCAATGCCTCCATTTGACAGAAAGTGGGTCACAGAAATGTTAAAAAAGAACGGAGTGTCTTAACACTAGGTTCTCTGGTACTCTCTGCCTACCTTGCTATATGCGGGATACAGCTGAAGTTAATAAAAAGTAAAAAAAAAATCCTCCGAGTGGGAATCGAATCTATAACCAAACGTTTACAGTCGCACTATCCCACTGCGCCAAAATGACCTCATATACAGGATGTAGCCAAATTTACTATTAAATTGGAATTTAGTAGACCAAACGATATTAGGTCCACAATGTTTTACCTCCACGCCCACTCATTCGGGAAGAATCACCCGAGGCACGGAAATTGCTCCTCTGTAGTCTGTTCACTGTAAATACTAAAAATTATACACCCTGTATAGCGTCTGCCCTGAGGCGATATGTAGCCGCTAGCGCATGAGTAATTCAATTTTTGAACTGTTTGTATATTGTGATATTTTTTTCTTATGGTGTGGGGTTGGTTTTAAAACATAAAGATTAAATTTTCTATAACTGTTTTGGTGAATTAGGATTATCTTGATTATACGTAGGGTGGTTTTGGGTACGAATCCTTCTTTTAAAGTAATAATTTATATATTATTTTATATTGTCTACTCTTTTAAGCAGCGTTGAGATCTGACATTCAACATACAATGTCTCGAAATTATAAGAAAATGGGGAATGCAGTGTCTTTATACATTTGAGCTCGCCTAATTTTTAAGTTTTAAATTCTGAGTACGGCAAATGTAATGAAATTCTGAAGATGAAGGTTGCCGCAAACTTGTACCGTCAAGGGGAAGATAAAAAGTATAAAATTTATTTTGAAATATTAATAAAAAAAGTATAATTTGAAATGACGTGAATTCTCGTCATCGCCAACCAGGAATTCCTACCACCATTGATGACTTACCGTCTGGCTCGCGACCACTATTATGTCAAAGACGAACTGCCTTATCTTAAATATCTTATGATGTGTTCCGGTTCAATGGCATATAAGCCATGTTTTACCCTTTCCCACCCATTCTTTCCCCAAAATGTGGTGGTTTCGATAGCGGACTACTACATTGTCCTCCCCTTCCATCTATATCCTCTAGGTTGGCAACGCATCTACAATACCTCTGGTGTTGTAGATGTTCGTGGGCGAAGGTAACCACTTACCATCAGGTGATCCTTCTTCTCGTTTGCCATCCGTTATCCATAAAAAAAAAATATATATTTTCTTTTTCGTTAAAATTTTAATTTATCTCATTTCAAGACACCTCACAGCTTAATAGCTTAATAAAGTTATTACAAACAGTCTAAGTATAAGGTAAGATAAAGAAAGTGAACTTTCACGACGCTGCTATTTTCACGTCCCTAAGATAAACTAATCCTTGGGATTACGAAAAACTCACGAAACGTGTTAACCATTGGAATAATAGTCGTTTCATGATATTTTAATAGAAATTTAGAATCAATGCAAGTTTTTTTTTAGTTTCACGCTGTATCACGCATATAACAGAGTAGGCAGAGGGAAACTGAGAAATTATTGTTAAGACACTTCGTTCTCCACTTTCCACTGAATTGAGTAGGGGAACTCAACGCCGCGCTTTGCCTTATTACCAGACTCAGAAAACGAAAACATTAAATATTATTTTAAAATTTTATTTTCCTGAAGTGGGAAACGAATCCACAACCTTTCGCGTTTATAGTTGCACTATTGTGCCTCTGACACCTGACCTGACCTCTGACAGGCGTTAATAAATTTTTTTGATAGCTTAAAATCATTATTCCTCGAAGGGGAATCGAACCCACAATCAATCACGTTTACAGCGTCTGAACGCTGTAAGATATAAGTCTCTGTTAGTTTTTACGAAATTCAATTCAAGAAACGTAAAGAAAAATAAACAAAAATTGTACAAACGTAATAACATGATCACAAAGACATTACCTCCAGCCGGTTTAGTTTAGCTTTTCATAATGGTTTATTATCATTAAGTAATTAGAGGTATCTTACGGCTCGCCAGTATTCATTGGCGCTTTGTTGAACTCGAAATGTGAGAGTACTTTACACAGTACAGTTTAGGTATAAACTTTATAATTAAAATTTTTACTAAAAGGAAAACCGTCAAATAAATTGCTCTAAAAAGTATACATTATTATGAATAACTCAAAAACTATTTGTTAGATCCTAGCTTAATTAAAATGGGACCACATTAAGAGTTCTAGCTATCATATGATAGCTAGAATATTGTTATATAACAAGAATCATCAAAATTGGTTCATCCAGTATAAAGTTTTGCGGTAACATGCTTCAAAAAATACAGTCGAATTTGCCTTTTTTGAACCTGACCTTTTTTGAACCTAACCTTAACTTAGTATATAACTATTATAAAAATATTGGAATTTTTAATTTTCCTGGGCTTGGTAACAAGGCAAAGCGCGGCGTTGACTTCCGCTACTCAGCACGCAATGCCTCAATTCGGTGGAAAGTGGGGAACGGATTGTCTAAACTCTAGGTTCCCTTTGCCTATCCTGCTATATGCGGGATACAGCGTGCAGCTATGTACGTATGTGTAATAATAATTTTAGAATGAACCCACTACCGTTGTTCATTCAAGCATATTACCCACCATTTTATTTTTCATATTAATCATTTAAAAATAATCTTCTAATATATATTTTCCTCTGTGATACTGTTGAATAGATACTTTATTGCACCGTACTGAGTAATTGGTGTAAATATGTCATCGTTCTTTGATTGGGTGCGGGGTCTGAGTTATGAATTGTGAAAATAGATGATGGGTTGTAGGGATGCTCCTTTTTGTGATAAATTAAATAAATTTATTTTTAGTTTTGAGAGATAATCTAGTGTCAAGTTTTTCAAGTCTTTCTCAGACTACCTTGCGGAAAAAGCGGGGAAAATTGAGAAAAAAATGAAAAAAAAACTATGGTAGTAATTACTGCTTATAAACTTAGATTTTGTTTTTCTTCTTTATTTTTCTATTTTCTCAGCGTACCATTATTTATTTAACTTGCCCCGTTACTTAATTTTGATGACAATACAATTATATATAATCAGTATTTTTTTTTCTTGGGGACCCGTTGGGGACTCGGACAGGTTATGTGGGACTTTTAAGCCGGCAGATGGTAGACCGACCCACTAAAACCTCACAGAGCTCCTCCTCGACCGCCACTAGCCGGGCCCACAGGAACTATCCCAGTCTTCTATGGAACTCGGTGGCATATATAATCAGTCTCAATCTAAAATAGCCGCCTTACAACCATCACGTGGACCTCAGACACTACTCAATTATATTATAAAAATAAAAAAATAGCTTCACGTTATCTTGCATACCAGAATAGTAGAATAGTCACAAAGGACCTAGTGTCAAGACACTCCATTATCCACTTTTCATCCGAATTTCAAACATTGCATGTTATATAGCGGATAGCAACTTCGCTCTAGTTTTTACCACAATACGACGTTGAGAACCACACATCAACATACAATATTTCGAAGTAAAGAGAAGAGCAGAGACACTATATTCTCGACCTGACAGTATATTCTCTCAGCTTATCTCAAGAACGATATTATGATAAGAATTTAGCGATTTTCATATTTTGGTAACAAGGCAAAGCGCGGCGTTGAGTTCCGCCACTCAGCAAGTAATGCTTCAATTCGTCGGAAAGTGGGGAACGGAGTGTCATAACACTAGGTTCCCTCTGCTTAACCTGCTATATGAGGGATATAGCGTGAAGATATGTATGTATGTACGTATATAATTTATCGATAAATCGTCTTCCCATCCCTAGCTATGCCACCTGTCCCTCATAAAGCATCCAAGAATAAATATAAAAGGGCGAAAATAACATTCTCTTTAATCTCCACTAACTCGCTCTAACGGTCGCATATAATTGACAAATAAAGATTTTGATCTCATTTATCATTGCATCTCTTGGCTTTGTAATGTGTTGAAACGTTATTGTTTGAATGAGTGACTGTTATGTAAGAGGTTCCAGGTTCAAAGTAAGTAATGTAAGGTAAGTAAGGTAAGTAGGTGAGTATAAAAAATATTTAACTATTTACCTTATTTACCTATGATTTTTTTTTTATTTTTAACTTCACGCTATATCTCGTATATCGGGGTAGGCAGAGGGAACCAGAGAACCTAGAGTTAAGACACTCCATTCTCTTTCAACATTTCCGTTCCCCACTTTCCGCCAAATTGAAGCACTGCGTGTTGAGCGGCGGAACTCAACACCGCGCTTTGCCTTGTTACCAAACCCAAGAAATGAAAATACTAAATTTTACATTTCCTGGAGTGGGAATCGAACCCACAACATGTCGCGTTTAAAGTAGCACGCTTGTGCCTCTGCGCCACGACATTACTTTACTGCAACTTTACTGCTTTTTATTAAAAAAAATATTTGAGTAGGAATCGAAATAGCAACCATTACATTTAAAATTAGTTATAACAACTGAGCCATAGCGGAATCTTCAATTACATGGTATATTTCAAGGAATATCTAATTTATGAATTATTGTTGCGAATGGCCGATCGTCATGCGAAGAGAACATTGAAAACTTTGCATAAATAGAATTGTATCGGGCCATCTATTAGAGTAGATAGATGTATGACAAACGAACACGCGAAGGCCTTATATCATGTTGAGTTATATACAAAGAAATATTTATAGGTAGGTAGGTAGGCAGAGAGAACCTAGTGTTGATACACTCCGTTTTACATTGTCCACCTGGATTTTCATTGCGTTGTTGTTGGCAGAACTTAGTACTCAAGTCCATGTTTTATGTTACCAGGAGTAATGAAAATAATTTAAATATATATTTTTTTCAATTATTCGAGTGTGAATCGAACCCACAACCTATTGCGTTTGCATCAACTAGGCTATGCTCTAAAAGAAGACCACAGCAAGAAAACGAAGTAAGACAAAGTTCGTCAATGAGTTTCAACACATGATTTTTTTTTTATGGATAATGGGGGCAAACGAGCGAAAGGACCACGTGGTGGTTACCTTCGCCCATGGACATCTTCAATACCGAGGTGTTGTAAACGCATTGCCGACCTAAGGGATACAGATAGATAGAAGAAGGGAGAACAATGCAGTAGTTCGCTATCGAAACCACCACATTCTGGGGAAAAGATGGGTGCGAATAGGGAAAACCTGGCTTATATGTCATCGAACCGGAACACATCATTAGATATTCTAACCCCGTCCCCTCACAGAGATATATATGACATCTTGATTTTGGGCGGTAAGTCTCAACACGAGGAACTTTCTGACTTCTCCTACAGGAAGCATAAAGCTGTATATATGTATAGGTCTGAAAGTCTAAAAGTCAAATAAAACGTTAAGTTAACCTGTTTCAAGGTATTAAAATATATTTTTACGTGGAAATGCCTCCCTCGGTATACTTAAATTGAGTTGCTCCCTAAATTCATAATTACCATGAAAAATTGTTCGTCGTTATCTAAAAGTGCATCAGATATCCCTATATCTGTGTGTGTGTTGAATTTTTGTTTTTAAATTAAGTGAAGGAGCTACTATAAACTTTTAAATATATGTTTTAAAGTAACCAAAAAGAACTTGTCAAATGGTTGTGGGTTTGATTCCCATTTGGGGGAATGATTTTATTTAAATTATTGACAATTCATCGCTCTGGCAAGAAGTGCAGTGTTGAGTTGCACCGCTCAACACGCAATGTCTCCAGCGGAAGGTAGAGAATGGAGTGTCTTAACACTAGGTTCTCTCTGACTACCCTGTTATGCGGGAATAGCATTAAGTAGTAGTACTATATATGTATGAAACAATAATTATTATAAGTATTTATTGGTTTCAGGTTTTTTGATCTATGTGCGGTTTGTGGAGGAAAGCTAAAATTATTTTTTTTATTTTGTATATTTTTTAACCGACTTCAATAAAAAGATGAGGTTATTAATTCTGTTATATTTTTATATGATATATATATGAAGCATAACTTCTTACTGGCTGAACAAATTTTCATTATACTTGTTTATATGATAGCTAGGTGCTTTTGTTAGTTAAGATATGACGAGTAATTTTTGAGTTATTCGTAATTATTATACTTTTTAATGCATTTATAACTAAATCGAACCCAGTACTTCCGCGTTTACATCCACATACATACATACATATACAAATAAACCAAGTAATCCTGTCAACAATGATGCCTGTACTAAGTACAATACAACACAAAAGCGGGAGAGGATAAAATCACCGAGACTCGTAAAACGCGCGCCTTACGACCAATTACTGTGGGAGATAAAGCCTTTGAAAGGCAGCTGCTTAGTTACAATGAATGTAAAGTGAATAGCTGAAAGCTAAGTTTTATAAAATTGTAAGGAAAATAAATACAAATAAGAAATGTTTTGGAAATTGTATTTTTATTTTTTGTATTTAATTTAGTTAAAAAAGGCAGAGAAAAAGAGATTCTTTTTTTAGCTTCACGCTGTTTCCTGCACATAGCAGAGGGAACCTGAGAACCTAGTGTTAAGACACTCCGTTCTATTGAAATTTCTGTTCCTCACTTTCTACCGAATTCAGGTATTGCGTGATGAGTGGCGGAACTCAACGCCGCTAACGCGTAAATCGCGTAAAAAGTAAAGACAGTGAGATAGAGTAAAAGTAATTCATTTTCTTACAATGATGCTCAATCAATATTTAGCTAACTATGTCTGTTTCACACAATAAGGATGTCAATAGGTTTATAATTTATAAAAAAAAAACCTGTACATAGCAGGGTAGGCAAAGGCAATCTGAGAACCTAGTGTTAAGTCTTGCCTTTGCCTTGTTACCAAAGCAAGGAAAATGAAAATACTATATATTTATTGTTCTATTATGACAAAATTACATATCATTTTTATGAATAGTAAATATCAGCTTACGTAGTTCTAGCCTAAAAGCTATATTACTGTAAAGTTTCATCTAGATTCGTTCAGTAGTTTTTATGTGAAAGAGTAACAAACATCCAACCTCACAAAGTTTCCCATTTACAACATTATTAGTTAAAAATATCGATACAGATATTTATTTTTTAGGCTACTTGCAAATTCTACTTCTAGTCTAGTAAAATTTGCTAAATTATTTTACATTTACATAAGTAATCCTAAACTATCCATATTTCTCCCTAAAAAGTTAAAACTGAAGTCAAATACACGTCACGCACTAACATCCTGTCACCATTTAAATTCATAAATCAAACAAACAACGTAGACAACCCAAAAAACTATATCAGTGTGCTATCAAGTGCACTCTACTGTCTCACGGGTCGTAACGTTACAATTTTATGGGCACTTTTATTACCAGACGCTTTCGTGCCCGATTACCCTCGAGAGTGAGTTTCGCTGTTAGACACTCCCTAACACGAAATTATATTCTTCCACATAATCCACATCTTCGTTTTACATACCATCCATTGCTTCTTATTCAAGAATGAAAAAAGTTTAAACGATGGAAAACGAGACATGGACATACCAAAAAATGACTCTACCTACCAAAATACAAGGGTTGTCAGCAATTACACTTTAATGTGTGTTTTATTATCACGCTCTAATGTTCTAGGGGTATTAATTTATCACCCCTGTTTACGTAACGTTTGACAATTGAAATGAATGTATGGAGAATTCAAAGAGCACACCGCCAGAATGTGTTGAGCTTCCGTTTTGTTCCATCATTGGGTGTTACAGATAACTGGTAATAGGTTGGGAGGTCTAGCTAGATTGGCTCCTGCACAATCGTCGGACAGACAAGCGATGGACGTTTCAAAGGCCTCGTGAAATGCAGTTGCAGTTTCGATTGCATCGAGACGTTTGCGGCGTGTGTCTGATGTTTTGGTTGATTGGAACATGTCGACATTGATACGTTGGAATGAAGCTTCTTCGATAGTTAGGTTTAACCAATATTTCCTTTGTAGCGTGTTGCTAAGGTTTGTTTGGTGAATTGATTTAATTAATTAGCTTTGTGCTTTGGCGGAGACCAATGTTTGTGTTTACGGTATAATTATATATTTTATTATTCGATATTTTTATGTAAATAAGCAAAAATAAAGCAATATTTCATTCACACATTTTTATTGAAATATAATTTTTCTTGTAAATCTATGTGTTTAAATATTAATATATTGTTCTGATGCATTTCAAACGTAGTTATCAATTTATATATATTTTGAGACATTTTCTACTAGAAAAAAGTACGTTTAGTCAGCTTTGATAGTTTACGATAGAGTTCAATCGCTCAGATACAAGAACAATGTCATGGATTAAAAGTGGCGAACGGAATAGTTATTAGTTACTAATCACATCTATCATCGGCAGGGCATATAAAGTATCCCACAAAATAGAAAAATTATATGAAGATATTAAGGCTCTCATAGCGCATTATGAGATCGTCTCTCTGCAAATACAAATTACTATATATAAATTATTTCATACCCAGCGTTGATTTAGGTTCTCAACCTATTCTTCTATGCGGAAAAAAGCAATCACCATGAAAATTAGAATACACACCAACTTGTCTAAATACCATTTCCATGTTACATATCAAACAAACTATTATACTGTCATAGTAATTGTAACGTCAACGGTGCATATATGTTATATGGGCGGTGAACCGTCGGTAACATGATGATTGTATGGAATGAGAAGCGATGCACGCGATTTATTTTGCTTTGTACATAATAACAAAAAAAAAAAACTCCATGTAATAGCTGAAAGGTAGTGTTAAGTTAGAGAGAACTAATATTAAGACACTTTGTTCGCCGCTTTCCATCCAAATTTAAGACATTGCGTATAGAGAGGCGGAACTCAACGCCGCGTTTTGTCTAACCAGAGCCGAGCAAAGAATGATGATCATAAATAAGTATTTTTAAATTATTTTTCTACTATTTTTCTGTAGACGTCAAGTAGCTTTTTACATTAAATGGTACCCTGTATACATTGAGACGTGACCGTTGCCAAACTTGTCCCGACGTTGCGAATGTATTAATTTTATTGTCACATAAATCGCGTGGATGTTTGCCGTTAACAAATTATTTCGTAAGTCATTTGTGTCTCCTTTGATATGTTTACAACATTGAAATGTGGGTAGGGAGTTATTGAGGCGTTTAGACGTTTATATTCAACCGATTTTGGGAACGGAGGTTCGCAGTTCAATTCCTTTTTTTGTGTGTGATGCGAAATGTTTTGATGTTTATGTGATTGGCAAAAAAAAAAAGATTGTGTTTTTTATTAATTATGGATAACGAATGGCAAACGAGCAGAAGGACCACCTGATGGCAAATGGTTACCTTCGCCCATGGACGTCTACAACAACAGAGATGTTGTAGATGCGTTGCCGACCTAGAGGATACAAATGGAAGAGGGAGAAAATGTAGTAGATGAGAAAAGACTTACATGCCATCCAACCGGAATACATCATTAGATATTTTGCGGATCGTCTTTGACATTATAGTGGTCGCGAGCCAGTCGGTGGACGAACCTCCGATAGCGGACAACTACACTTTCCTCCCCTTCCATCTTTATTCTCTAGGTCGGCGACGTATCTACAACATCTCTGGTGTTGTAGATGTCCATGGGCGAAGGTAACCACTTACCATCATGTGGTCCTTCTGCTCGTTTGCCATCCGTTATCCATAAAAAAGTATATGTTACTTTTTATTTATAGTCGGTTAAAATCTTAATTATTTAACAAAAAAAATATTTCTACGAAACACAACAGTTAAAAAAAACTAATTGTATATACTTTGATAAAGTGCTAAGTTATGAGTGACATTGTCATTCCTATCGCGTCCGACGTTCTGACGCGACGTAATTACTGTGCCTCATTAAAAATACATTTTTTGTGTCGTTTTTTCCTTTATTCACGAGTTTCTCGCATTTGTTAAGTGAAAAGAGTGCATTAGTGATGTGACACTCCGTTTTTAAGGTCATTGTGGAGGTATAGAGGTCATAGTGGTGTTTAACTGTAAATATAGGTCGTGGATTCGATTCCCACTCGATTTGTACTGTAAAATTATATTTAAATCATTTTCGTTTCTTAATCCACTTTTTGCCAATTTAAAAGTGTAGAAAATACCTAAGTGTAATCTCTACCTCGAATGGGAATCGAAGTCACAACCAATGGTTTTTTTTTTAATAATGACTATTTATATAACTACTTTTGTAGTTTTCATTCAACTTTTCATATTTATTTATATATATTTAATCTAAAGTTCAAGGGTCCCTACCCTTTGTCCCTACAATTACAACCATTGGTTGAACATTAGACTTTAAGCTTCCTGCTTCATTTTTACTTCATATCACTTTTATTTCATATTTAAAACATTACGTGAGATTCTTGAAAAAATATTTCCTTAAAGATCTAAATATAAACTTCTTGAAACGAAAATTGTGGGTTCACTTGTATTTACTGATATTTACGAATATTTACGAGTATTTACGTATATTTACGAATATTTACGAACATTTACGAATATTTACGTTAATCTGTTTAAATTTATTAATCTCTTTCAATAAGCGACGTGACAAATCACTCCACACTCCATCCCCCTTTCGCCTTCACTTAGTCTAAATATAATTTATTTTTTACAAGCAAAGAGTAATTGTACCTTTCAACGTTCAACAAACTTGACAATCTTGAGCAGAACCTCGTGTAATAATTAGCCATTTTTGGCAACAATCATCAATTTAAATGCCAGCACTCAATAAAATTTAATACTCATTAATTACGGACGCCTTATAAAGTATTCTTATGTTTACTGCGTTTATCATTTTTTTAACTTCATGCCATACTTTGGGAGAAAGGTGAATGTTAATTATGCCTTTTCTTAAACTATTATTTTTTAAATATTTCGTGATATATTTACATAATGATAAATTAAGCGGAACTGACAGGTACGTGTTATGTTCTTATTTTTTACCAATTTAGTTAAGTTTTTGAGTATTCGAAATAATTTTATTTTTGAGTGTATTTTTTTTAAAATCCTATTTCTTGTTTTTATATTTCAGTTAAGTGGGGAATGGAGTGTCTGAACACTAGGTTTCCTCTGCCTACCCTGCTATATGCGGGATACAGCGTGAAGCTAAGTAAATTTCATGTATGTGATTTTTAAATTCTACGTCTTTCAAGTTGAGTGAAGAGAGTGGTGTTCTTTATTTTAAGATTAAAAGCCCACATTCTCCTAATGCTATAAATGCGAAAGTTTGTGAGGATAGATATAGGACGCTTGTTACTCTGTCAGACAAAAACTACTGAATAGATCTGAGTAGATAACATTTTTACAGTAATATAATTTAAGTTTACAGTAATAATTTTTTTACAGTAATATAGCTTTATAGTTCACGCAACGATTAGAGGGCAAAAGAGAGTGCCACTATGTTCACTGACTACCCTGCAGTGTCGAGGCGTCCATATAAAACCTTTCTCACCGGCTTACCTTTTGTAAATGACAATATTTTTTTGGAAAAATTTCAGAGCGACTTTGTAAAAAAACAAGTACGAGACCTAAAAAAAGGTCGCTAGAAAAAAGTGGACCTTAAATTGTAATAAGTATATAATTGAGTTAAAAAATATATCTTCCCTAAATATATACATAAAGCATAAAGATAAAGCGTGAAGCTGCGATCAAAGTCGCGGGATACAACTAGTATATATAAAGTCATAGTCAAGACGATAAAAAAACATAATGGACGCTATAAAAGTTTGAAAGTCTAACAAATTGTTTTCGCTTCATAAATCTTCATTCGTACGTATTTATTCCTTGTTTTATTCTTAGTCTGGTGACGTCATAGTGACGCAGTGGCACATAGTCTGTGTAAGCTCGATAGTAGTAAAAAAACCTCATGCTTTTCCTCGCATAGCAGAGTGAAACGAGTGTCAAGTTATTTCATTCTTTATTTTCCGCCCAAAATTGATATATTACATGTGAAGTGGCGGAACTAAGCGCCATGCTTTGCTTATTACTGGAGCACATAATTTAATATATAGTAAGTACATATTTAAATATATTTTCAATCCTTAATTTGGTAAACAAAGTGTTGGAATTTAATTGCCTACGTCTGTCGTGGCGCAGAGGCACAAGCGTGCGACTGTAAACGCGACAGGTTGTGGGTTCGATTCCCACTCCAGGAAATGGAATTTTTCATTTCCTGGGTTTGGTAACAAGGCAAAGCGCGGCGTTGAGTTCCGCCTCGTCTGTTCGTGCGACCTTAAACGCGACAGGTTGTGGGTTCGATCAGGAAATGGAATTTTAATTTCCTGGGGTGGATAACAAAGCAATGTCCTTAAAATAAGTGAACAGTAGACGACATAGTGTCTTAACTCTTCGTAACGTTCTCTCTAGTTACAAACGTATATCATAACCCACATAACCATAACACATTTTGAAACTTTAAACAGAATAATAGATGATAAATTATGAAAATTTATCCGCCGGCATTAATCGCTCAACAGCTGCACATTTGCATAAGCGAGAGCCAATTAATTCTGACATAATTGTTTTATACTACTCTGGATGGAAGATTTATTACTAAAATATGGATTTAGATCGTAGATATATGAATTGATGGGTAACTAGGAGATATAGTTTCTTTTTTGTTTTATTTTAGTTTCACGCTGTATCCCGCATATAGCAGTACCTAGTGTTAAGACACTCTGTTCCCCACTTTCCGCCGAATTGAAGCATTGCGTGCTGAGTGGCGGAACTTAAAGCCGCGCTCTACGTCGTTACCAAACCCAGGAAATAAAAATACTAAACTTACATATCCTAGAGTGAGAATCGAACCCACAACTTATTGCGCTTACAGACACACGCTTGTGTTTCTGTATTACAACAGGTCTCTATATCTCATATATAATGAGATATTGAGAGCTGTCGTTCTTTTATATTTCCAAGAATTCTCGCACCATTCTCGCATATATATATATATATATATATATATATATATATATATATATATATAAAAAAAAAAAATATATATATATATATATATATATATATATATATATATATATATATATATATGACTGAGTGAACTAATTTTGATCATTTTTTGATCTTTTTGTATACGTATACTTCTGATGTGGTCCCATCTAAATTTAGTTAAAATCTGACGGGTAGTTTTTGAGTTATTCGTAATAATTTTACTTCTTAGTACATATTATTTGAAATCGTTTTTCTTTTTGTTAAATTTATAATATAAGCGCGGCGTTGAGTTCCGCCACTCAACACGCAATGCCTCAATTCGGCGAAAAGTGGGGAACGGAATTGTTGAAAGAGAATGGAGTGTCTTAACACTAGGTTCTCTGGTTTCCTCTGCCTACCCTGCTATATGCGGGATATAGCGTAAAGTTAAAAAAATATATAATTATATATTTCCAGGAACTCTCGCGTCAGCTAATTAGTTTTCAATATAAAGTCAATTAAGGCCATTACGACCAATTATAAGTTCATATATGTGCTTGGTAAATTTTTATATACATACTTACGTTCAACCCACCTTATTAGCAAAAATGACACTTTTTTATAATACACATGAAAATGTTCATTAATTATGCATTGTTAATTGTTGTTTTTTCGTTTAAAACTTTAAAATAAGGAGCTGTAATTAATATTTTTTGAGGAGTTTCACGCTTTTTCCGACTTACCTGAGCAGTCAGAGAGAAAATAGTGCCAAAACACTCAGTTCTCACTATGCCATATAATCTCTATGGCGTAGATGGAATATTTTTGAAGTTTTAAATTGTTAATCACACATTTAGGAAACAACATATTTAGAAAACGTATAAAAATTTGAACGCAACGGGACTCGAACCCGCGCCACTTGGAAACCGTCCAAGCTTGAATATGTTGTAATATTATCCTATTGTACTTAAAAAGGCAGCTGCAAAAATATTATGTCCCCTACAATAGTTAACATCAATATTAATACTCCAAAACCATTAGAGATGGGCAAGAGCTTTAACGAGGCGTGAATAGATGTATTATCATTATATTAATATATGAAGGAAACTTTGGATCCCTTTTTATGAAACCTATGCGGACTGCGGAGTATGGAAATTGGTATACATATAGTGTTCATGGATAAGTGTATAAAAGCCAATGTTTTTTAGAATATATTGAATTAATGATTTTTACTGTTACTACAATATTGCTTATTACAATAATTTTGATGTAGACAGAGTATAGTAATCAGTCACTAAACGCTCTATATATAAATGAATTTTACTAAAAAGTAAAATTATTACGAATAACTCAAAAACTACTTATCAGATCTTAACTTAATCTAAATGGGACTACATTAGAAGAACTAGCTATTATATAAATAAGAATTATCAAAATGAATACACAGAGTAAAAAGTTATGCGGTAACACAGACAATTGAGTACTTCCTTTTTCTAAGTCGGTTAAAACCAAATTATATCAAAAATGTCATCACATACTAATATTATTAGCTCACTCCTGTCAATGTCACAGAAATGACTACCACCTTAATCCATTATCCATTAAAAAAAACTTGACTTCAAATAAAATGCTTCAAAAAGAAAAATTATTACGAATAGCTCAAAAACTACAAGTCAGATCTTAACTAAATTTAAATAGGACTACATTATAAGTACTAGCTGTAAAAAAAATAAAGAATCATCAAAATTAGTTCACACACACACAAATAAAAAAACCCACACTAATTAAAAACCTCCTTATTTGAAGTCGGTTAAAAACCAACTCTATATATAAATACGTGAAGCAAAAACTTTGTACCCCTTTTTACGAAAATTAAGCGGACAGAGGAGAATGAAACTTGGCACACTTATAGTTTATATAGAGAAGGAATGCAGAACGCTGATATATTTTGAAATAATGCATAAAAGTATATTAAATTAATAAAATAAATGTTACACATACTACCACGGTTTGACATCCGTGTTTATATAAAGTGACATATATATTGCTAAAGACAACGCGTTGTTAACGCGTCAACGAGGACACTAGTTATATCAAAACTGTCATACATCACATACTAATATTATTAGCTCACTCCTGTCAACGTCATAGAAATTACTACCACCCTAATCCATAATGCAGTAAGCTTCACAGTAAAGCCGCCTCGCGTCACGCGTAATCGTACAAATATATCAACCATTATCTCGCTCTCCAGCAACAGAACAGTACAGAACAAAACGCCGACGGCTACAAATGACCGCTATTTTTCTCTTCTACAGCATCCGAAACCGAGGACTCTGTCAATACAAACGTTTTTGTGTGGTATGAGTTGTAAGCGGTGGCGGTTATATAAGAATTTTTTAAAAATATTAAGCTTTAGAGAAATTTCAATAAGCTCTTTTTGAGTAAAAAAACTAAATAACCTATAATTTAGATGTATTTTACTTACAATAAATTAAATTAATATTTTTAATAATATTTAATAGCTAATTGTGGACGAATGTCAAGCTACGTATTATTCTCAGTACTATTTCATATAGATATTTCGCTTGTGAGAGTCAAGGGACTCTTACTTACGAGACAACTAACGTTGTTTTTTGTTTGTTTAACTCATAAGAACCTAAATTTGCACATCAGCTTTGAACCCTTGTTAGTTAAAAGTTTCAGTTTCACGCTTTTTCCCACATACAAGTCAGTGAAAACCTAGTGTGAAGAAACTCCGATCTCCATTTCCATCCAAACGCGAAACATTGCGCGTTGACTGGGGTTGTAAACTTAACGTCGCTCTTTGCCTTACCAGAGCGGAAACATAATTAAATGTCATCATATTTTATACTGAGGATCGAACCCAAAACCAACCATGTTAACAGATAGAAGCTGTCCCACCGCACCATGACATAAATCATTTGTATCTGCCAATTTTTGGTATTAAGCTTATGCCTAGTACCACCCACATCCCCAGCCTCATCTGCCACCCCTAACCACTGTTATATTTTATTTGCCCCATAAATTACCTTTTATTACACATATTTTGCTGCGTTATAATAACTAATGTAGCGACTCTCAAATCGCATGTAACGCTACGTTATGCGCTTTTTCGTTATTTATACGTTTTTTATTGTAGACACACCCTTATATGTATGAATTACTTGATGACATTAACAACGAGAGCTCTGCAAACAATTGGAAAATATATTATGGTAGTGTTTGCATTTTTATTTCTTTTGTTTGTCTTCGGGCTTCTCTGAAATTCCGAGGGTTGGAAGATTGGAGCAGTTCTCATGATATAGGGCTAATGGCAATGAAGGAGGAATACCGTGACGTTTTAATTGGTAGGCTATCAGGTTGCTTCTGGCTAGGTGTTGTACCACATGATCTGTCCGAGTCCTTGTTGTTTGTTGCTTTCCTCATTATAAATAAAAGGTCGAATGAAAAAACAATTTGATGTAAATGTTTCGTTTAATTTCCGTTGTGAATTTTCGTACTTTTTCTTTGCATTGTAACATAGAACTCAGCACAGCATTTAATCTAATCTACGAACTCTCAAGTGTTGTATACATTAGTTATTTAGCTTTCCATTCTCCACTGTAGTTGAGATTTGTCCTAATTTTCAGTTAGGTTTGTATGTAACACGTGACTTTTTACTAGCTCACAGTTTCATCTATCTAGATGTCTATCTATCTCGATGATCTTTCTCGCAAATACAACTAACCGGATCTTCGGTTAGTTGTATTTGCGAGATAGAGTAACAAATATCCATCCTCACACATTCTGACGTTTAAACTATTACTAGAATTAGTGCTTCTCATAAAGTAAAATTTCAGCTGCACCCTTTATTCCGTAGGTTGTCGGAGAAAACTTAGTGCCAAGACACTGACTGACTGACATCCTATCAGTAAAAATAGGAAGAGGAGAACGGAGTGTCCTAGCACTAGGTCCTCTACCTCCCCTTTATATATCAGAAGTGTGAAAAAATATCACATTAATAATAAATGAATACCACCATCGAAATTACTTTCAAACTTGCTCCACTAGAACATAACTTACTCGCTCTCGTACATAGAATACGATTGTTCCTTTGAGACCACATCGCTTTGTGCTTGCAGGAAATGACATGCCTCGTGTCGATGCTATTGGAAATATTTGCCAGTGGTGATAAATAGCGTGGTTTCAGATTTGTGGGTATGTGTTAAATGTTGGTTGTAGGTTTGATGCTTGTGTGAGGTAATTTTAGTTCAATGTATTATTATATGTTTTAAATCTAAATAATAATGGAATTAAGTGCTGAATTTTGCGGAATTTTTAAAATTAAAGCACGTATTAGACCATTATGGCACATTAGGAAAGCATTTAACCGTAAATACGATTGTTTGTGGGTATAATTTTGTGGATAAACATTCCACAAAATTATACCCACAAACAAATACACAATTATACAAATTATTTCATTTCTCCGCTCTGATAAGATAAAGCGAGGCGTTCAGCTCCGCCACGCAGTGTCTTGAACTTAGGTGGGAAATCGGTAATATAGTTTTTTGACATTAGGTTCTTCCTGACTACCATGCTATTCAGACAGAAAATAAGTAACTGAGAGGATGTAGTTTTAAAATTTCTTTAAACGCTTTGTTTTTTTTTTCTTAGCCTATATTAACTTACAAAAAACCAAAATTCATCCCAAAAGAAACAGCAATAATACCCATAACATTATATTATTAAGACAACACATAAAAACGCAACGTCCAAATACTTGTCGATACAACACATCCGTTTACTTTTGCAATGAAAAAGGGTGGTTTGAAAAATTACACCACCCCTCACAGAGATGTATGGACGCCATTACACTGGCACGCCACACAAATCATTGTAACCGCTCGATGGTGCATCATTTAAATTTATTCTGCACCTACCCCCGTATTTGATAGACGAGTTTTGGATAACAATTGTATTGAGTTTCTTATTTCTTATTTAATTTTCATTTTAATAAAAATGTATGTTGAAACCTCTCGTGGCGTAGCGGCACAAGCGTGTGACCGTAAACACGACAGGTTGTGGGTTCGATTCTCACACCAGAAAATGAAAATATTATACAATATTTAGTACTTTAATTGCCCTCGCTTTGGTATCAAGGCAAAGTTGAGTTTCGCCACTCAGCACGCAAAGCGTATCCGTAGGAAAGTGGGGAACGGAAGTTTTTTTTTTTTTATACCACAACGGTGGCAACAAGGCACACGGCCCACCTGATGGTAAGTGGTTACCGAGGCCTATGGACGCTTGCAACACCAGGGGCATCACTTACGCTTAATCACTTAAGTTTAAGAGAACGGAGTGTTTTAACACTAGTTTCTGCCTACCCTGCTATTTGAAGGGTACAGCGTGAAAAGGAAAAAAATCTGTAGTGAAATGTTCCAAAAATTAAGTATGTAAATTATAAAGTTTTTCAGTTTCATGCTTTATCTCGCATACCAGTGTGCTAAAGGAGAACCTAGGTCAAGACACTCTGTTCACTGTCCATCCGAATTGGATACATTTTGTGTTAATCTGAGGAACTCAACGCCGCACTTTGTCTTACCAGAGCCAAAACATGAGAATAATTTAAACATAATAATTCTTTCTAGTGGGAACCCACAATCCAAAATCACTTGCTACGATGGCTTCGTGATGTATTTTTTTTTTTAAATTTCAAATACTTATATAAAAAAAAAGTCAAATACTTTGACATGATTGACTGGTCAGGACGTTTGTGTGTTTGAAACACAGTCGTGAAAGATATTTGTTTTTATGTTTACGAGTTTTTTAATATACAATAATCATATTCCAGACATTGTTATTAAGCCTAATATACTATACTAATATAATAATATACTAATATAAATACTCTGTTATTTGGCTGTACTAAACGCTGCTCTTTTCCCAGCTAGATCTATATAAAAAAAAAAATATTTGAATTTCAACCCGCAACCAATACACACAGTCCTATACAACTCCACTGAACAACAGTAGATAACAGGAAAATCCGAAAGCTATCACTTAACAGCTCCTAATTACGTATTAAAATGCAGAACAATATATCATTGTTCTCAACAAATGCATATAAAGAACACCCTCTATAACATTAAAAGTGCTATAAATCAAATTTATAATAACGTTCGAATTATTAAAGCTGACGCATAAAGTACACATAAACATAAATTTGCTAGATTTGTGTGACGTAAATAATGACGGGTGGAAATAAAAAGCAGTGGTAACGTGTCGAATCGGCCTTTGTAGTGTTTATATGGGTTTTAAAAATGTTATATTGTATATTTTTTTGTTTTTATTTATATAGATAGAGAGAAACTAGTGTTAAGACTCTCCGTTCGCCGCTTTGTGACCGAATTCGTGTTAAGTGGTGGAGAAATGAAAATAATTTAAATAGGTATAATTATTCCTTCGAGTGTATAATCTAATTTATTTATATATTATATATATTTTGGAAATATATAGAATATAGTATGTATGTCAAATTTTATAAAAAAAGTGTTATTCACTCACTTGGGATGTGAACGTATGGCTTAACGGTAAGATTGCTCCGACCACTACCAAGAGGCGCAGATTCAAATCCCGCTACGTTAAAATTTTTATACCAAAAAACGTTATATTTTTAATAATACGTTCACTTATCTTTATTTTTAACTGGCATCAAAATAGAAGAAAGTTTAATTCAATTGTATTTTTTTATGTTTACCGCATAAATTTTTACTGGGTGAAACAATTTTTGATGATTATTTTTATATATGATAACTAGTGCTTTTGATGTGAATTTAAATATAAATTTAGTTAAGATCTGACGAGTAGTTTTTGAGTTATTCGTAATCATTTTGCGAATCGAAATCTTTTTAATGTAAAATCTTACTTATTAAACATAAATAAACTAAAACAAAGTCAAACTAATTATTATTATACTAAAATCTGTCAGCGTTAACGCGAATATAGTGGCACTGTTATGAAATGTAGCACTTCTTGTTTGGTACGCTACATAAAATATGATATGGCGGGGCGACGTGATGGATGAAGCGGGTATAATTGGTCGACCCCAGTAATAATGAATTGAGTATAATGAAAAATTATTTTGCGAGTGACGAGTTGTGTTGTATGGAATGGGTATGGGTATGGGAAATTGTTAAGATTTATGGAAGATTTAAATAGAAGAAAATTTTTGTTAATATTTAATATTATTTTTTTTAAAATATATAAGAGCACTCTGTATATTGATTAGGCTTGTACAAAAAAAATGTTATTTTATTTAATGTTGTATTATCTTTTTTTTATTTTGTCAATTACCAACAAGCTCTTTGCACTAACTAGTAAGACCCAGGGCAGCATTAAGTTTCGCCACTTAACGTGCAACATTTTAGGTTTTGGAAAATAGGAGGATGGAGTATCGTGTGGCTAAGTTCTCTATCCTGCAATATGGAAAGTGTTAAGCTACTTAAGTGACATGGACAACCAATTGTCTGATCACTTCGTTCTCCGCTTTCCACCAAATAATGCTTGGCAGTACAGCTGGTACAAATGCAGGGTGATATGATAGATGAAGCGATCATAATTGGACGACCCCAGTAATAATGAATGGGACATAATGTAAAATTATATTGCTACTGACAAGTGGTGTATACTCTGTTATGGGGCTTGGTGATGGGAGTGGGCAATGGCTATCAGGATATACAGGGTGGTTTAATTGAGTAATTTTTTATAAAGTTTTTAACTGACTTCAAAAAGAAAGAGGTTCTCAATTCGATCGATTCATATTTTTTTTATGTTTGTAACTGTGTCTTTAAGTAGGTGAAATAATTTTGATGATTCTTCTTTTTATATGATAGCTTCTGATGTGGTCTCATTTAAATTTAGTTAAAATTTTGCAAATAGTTTTTAAGTTATTTTTAATATTTTCCTCTATGACTACCATCCTAGGGGTAAAGTGTTAAGCTAATTATAATATAAATAAATTTTATTTATAAATTATATTTTAATATGAATAATATAAATAAATTTTAAATATTAGGAAAATTATTTCTATATATCAGGCTAGTGAAATTGAAACTCAATTATAATTATTATGTTCAATATTTTATATTATTGTCTTTTTTTATCTATTTACCACTTAATTAGTGATAGATTTAAATAACCCTTGCCTAAATACTCCATTCTACAGAGTTAAGTTACGCAACTGTCATTTCAAACAATACCAACTCGATTTCTTTATTGAAATAGTTTTATACGGCCACCCCTCTCCTAGAAAATAGATAACCACGCAAAATTGACCATGGCGTGTATAAAACTGCTGTCCAATGACAAACTGCCGCTCATAACGACTCGCCCCATCGTATTTTTACGTTTAAATGCACTACACCCTTCCACAGTTATAGTCATATCTATGCTAATATAGTAAAATATGACCGTTTTCAGTACCCATTTGAAAGATATAGATGGATTTATTGAAATTTTTGTGTAATATTATGTGTGTTAGTGTATTTGAAGTTGTTTCTTATTTTTTTATATTAAAAAAGTAATGCCTATCGTGGCGCAGAGGCGTGCCACTGTAAACGCGCCAGGTTGTGAGTTCGATTCCCACTCCAGGAAATGGAATTTTTCATTTTCTGGGTTTGGTAACAAGGCAAAGCGCGACGTTCAGTTCCGTCACTCAGCACATAATGCCTCGATTCGGCGAAAAGTGAGGAACGGAGTGTCTTAACACTAGGTTCCCTCTGCCTACCCTGTTATATGTGGAATACAGCGTGAAGCTATGTATGTATGTATAAATATATTTTTTAAATAAAAATACTAAAGTTCACATAAAAAAAACACAAAAAAAATACTCATTAAAACAAATATAAAAACATATCATAAATTGTAACAATACAATATAATTTATTTAACCATTTGTTACGACAATAAATTTGTACGCTCGATTAATTTCAATGGATGTTTTCACCAGTGCATGATATAGAGCTGCCCATCTGTGTTGCGTTAGATAATTATACAGGATGATTGAAATGGTGGAGTGGAACTTCTGACTGTAATTGTTATTAGTAGTGAGTTCAATTCCCACTCAAGAGGAATGGTATATTTAATCAAAAAGAATAAAAAAAAATTGGTATGTATCTTTATACGATGTATAAAGTGCAGCGTTGAGACTTGTCACTTAATACGCAAAACGACTAATAAAGTCTTTTAATACTAGGTTTTCCTTTTTATGGGTGAAATGCGTTAAATATTAATAATTGAATTCAATGCCACAAATTTCAACATTTTATCTAAATTTCACGAAATGAAATTTTTGACGTATATTTTTCTAATGAGGTTTTGACCAATACTTTTTTTGGCTTGACGCTGTATCATCCCGATCGTAGCAGGGGAGGCAGAGGGAATCACAGAACCTAGTGTTAAGACACTCCGTTCTTATTTACAATTTCCGTTTCCCACTTTCCTACAGTTTATATTTCACTAATATGAATTTATATTACTAAATATAGGTCCAAGGTACATATGTCTATTATTCTACATAAGACTCTAATATTCTTGCTGTATTTATAACACTTCTTTTTTTTTTCTATTTTTTTCTTTTTTTTTTAACTTCACGCTGTATCCCGCATATAGCAGGGTAGGCAGAGGGAACCTAGTGTTAAGACACTCCTTTCTCTTTCAACAATTCCGTTCCCCACTTTCCTCCGAATTGAGGCATTGCCGCGCTTTGCCTTGTTACTTAGCCCAAGAAATGAAAATACTAAATTTTACATTTGCTTGAGTGGGGATCGAACCCACAATCTGTCGCATTTACAGTCACACGCTTGTGCTTCTGCGCCACGACACGCGTTATATAACATGAGGGTGACTAATAAAATAAATCTCAAATCGGAATCAAATTCGCTACTCCCATATTAAAAAAAACACGAAACTTGAAAAGTTTTCTTAGTGTCTAATGCTGAAGTTCAACAAAATCAAGAAGGCAAATTAGATAAAGTTATTAACAAAAGACAGTCACATATAACTATCTCGCTCACACCTAAGTGAATTTCCCGACTTTTAGACGAGCACGACGCGATTATATTTGACAGGGTAATTTGGGTACAGAGGCTGTGTCACCAATCTTATTAGGGATGTAAATGAATATGGAATGAATCCATTATTTCACAAACAAGGCCCTCGACTGGGGTGATAATATTGTAGGGTAGAGGTTTAAATTATAAATATATTATATAGAGATGTTATTACGTATGAAATATATTAAAAAAATAACTTCACGCCTTATCCCGTATAGCAGAATGTGCAGAGAGAGCGAAAAGTCCTAGTGACCTAAGACCTAGTGTCAAGATACTCCGTTCTCCACTTGCCGGTTGAATTCAAAATATTGCATTACGTAGTGGAGCTTAACGCCCTGTTTAATCTTAAAGCCTACCCCCTAGGGGGGAAAGAACCTACAGTCAAACTCCATTATCGAGCTCCTATAGGCGCTGCCACTGTGCCACGAAGATCTCTAAAATATAAAATACACGTGACTTCTAATTTTACTGAACGAAATATTTAAATTTATAATATAGGTACTTACCCGAACTTATTAGTTTAGTGTATCGATTTCGGTTGGAAAGTGGTGAACGGAGTGTTAGTACACTATTCTCTGCCTACAAAGAAAAAGAACACAATATTAATAGCTCCATACAATTCCTGCCATTAACTCAAAATGTATTTATAATACGTTACCATACTTACGTATATACGCACGTTATTTATTAGCTTAAAATTGTAGGTGCCATACAAAATATGAAACAAGTAATTAGGTAGCGGGTTCGAATCTTGATTAAGTGCTCTCTTTAAGTGACAGGTTGTAAAAATATTCATTTATTAAAGGTAGACACGTTAATGTGAAAACGCGTGAGAACAGTTTTGGTATTAAATTGGTTGATTTTTAAATGTATAGCGAATTTTGAGGTAAAATTATATTTTGGTTGAGATAATTGAGTTTGGAGTTATGAAATACTGCATACTTATTGGTATATATATGTTCTATTTTAATATATAAATAGCAGCTTACTTTTCATTTTTTAATACAATTTTTTTAATGACCAGGCTACGTCATATGTTTAAAACAGGTATACATCAAAATTTGTCTTAGGTTTTTGTTTTATGAGTAAAGTCAAATACTGTAAAAAATATAAAAATCATCAAAATAAAAACTTCCTTACAAAAAAAAGGTTTTCACCGCCTCACGTTTTTTCCATATTTTCGTAGTCATAAAGAACCTAGTGTCCAGATAGTCCATTCTCTACCGTCTGCCTGCATTGAAGACATTGTGTGTTAATTAGCGAAATTTAACGCTGAATTTCTTACCAGGGTGGATCAAAGAAAACAATTTAAAAATGATCATTTTCACCTATAGGAATCGAACTTGTTACCACTGTTTCACGTTTACACACAAATACTATCCTATTGCGTCACGATAGCTTCAAAAATAGATACTTTTCTATATATTTTTTAAAATGAACTAAATTAATTTACGATTGTACTGTCTTTATAACGCCTCAAGCGATGACACTTGGTTGACAGCTAGTTATTAATTTATTACAGAGGGGGAATATCTATCAGAACATTGTAAAAGTGGACACCATCATGGAGTGGTGAGGTGTAATTGAATATGACTGTATATATATTTTAGTGTGAACAGTAGAGAACGGAGTGTCTTGACGCTAGACTCTCTGACTACCCAGCTTTGCGAAAAAAGGAGTGAAGCTGTAAAATATATTATAGTATTATTTTAATAGTTCTTATTTAGAATATAATTATCTTACTAGTACGCCTGTCGCGGCCCGGAGGCACAAGCGTGCGACTGTAAACGCGACAGATTGTGGGTTCGATTCCCACTCCAGAAATGGAATTTTTCGCGGCTTTGGATTCCGCCACTCAGCACGCAATACCTCAATTCGGCGGAAAGTGGGAAACAGAGTGTTTTAACACTAGGTTCCTTCTGCCTATCCTGCTATATGCGGGATACAGCGTGAAGCTATGTATGTATTTTTTACGCGATTTTTATCAAAATTAAAAAATGATATCTATCATTTCAACACAAACCAAATGTTAAATTCAATCATCACAATCACTTGTATTTCCAAATAATATTTCGTCGAACAATTTTTTTCTAAGCCCAAGTGTCGTGTACAGATTGCTTCATAAATATTTACTATGGAGATAAAAGGTTTTCAACACTTGCCTCGCCTTTGATGTCTAATTTACTGCTAAGTAAGGCAATTGATTTGTTAAAATACGTATTGGTTTTTATGTAATGTTTTGTTTATTTATGTTTCCGTTGGATTTTTAGTTTTTACCGAAAAAAAATGAATTGAAATATATATATATTTTTGTATCCCGCATATAGCAGGGTAGACAGAGGGAACCTAGTTTTAAGACAATCCGATCCCCACTTTCCGCCGAATTGAGGTATTGGGTGCTGAGTGGTGGAACTCAACGCCGCGCTTTGCATTGTTACCAAACCCAGGAAATGAAAAATTCCATTTCCTGGAGTGGGAATCGAACCCACAACCTGTCGCGCTTACAGTCGCACGCTTGTGCCTCTGCGCCAAGACAGGCGTTAAAAAATGTAATTTAATAAAATATACAAAAATCAAAACTTAACCTAACATATTATTCGTTCGCATAAATAAAAAAAAGTTTATTTTTTATACACAAAAAGAATAATAGTATGATACCAACAATTATATAAGTACTATGAATGTCAGGAATCTAAACAATGTCCGACGTGTTAACTAGTTCGGGTCACCGCAACCACCAGATTACTTAGGGGTGAAAATGGTCATAGAACAAAATGATATCAGAAAATGGTATGCATATACAATTTTAATATATTTTTAACTGATTTAAAAAAAAGGAGGAATGCGATTGTATTTCTACTAGGAATGCGATTATATTTTTAACTGATTTAAAAAAAGGAGGAATGCGATTGTAATTTGTAGAGCTTGTGATGTGGTCCCATTTAATTTTATTTAAGATTTGACGAGTAGTTTCTGAGTTATTTGTAATAAATTGCATTTTCTTTGAAGTTGGTTTTCTTTTTATTAACTCTTTTTTTCATAGAAACTACCGAAGCCCACGTGAATGACAAAGTTTGATTATAAAATTTGTGCACAGCAAAACTGAAAGTTTACAGTTACAGTAAAGAAACAGTTTATCTCTTCTTTTCTGTTTTATGAATAACGGATGGCAACCGAGCAGAAATACCACCTGATGATAAGTGATTACCTTCACCCATGAGCATCACCACCAGAGATGTTGTAGATGCAACATATGATGCCAACCTAGAGGATACAGATGGAAGGGGAGGATAATGTAGTAGTCCGCTATCGGAACCACCACATTTTGGGGAAAGGATGGGTAGGAAAGGGAAAAAAACCTGGCTTACATGCCATCGAACCGGAACACATCATAAGATATTTTGCGGTTTATCTTTGACATGATAGTGGTTGCGAGCCAGACGGAGGACGAACCTCCTACAATTATTATACCTATTATATGGCAATCATATTATGAAAGTCGATTTTTTACACGATCCTAAAAAATCATATTTTCTCACGTAATTTTTTTTATTTTACACTCATTTTCATTTTCATATTTACTCTGAGCTTGCAGAAAGGCATTAAGTCGGCCTAATATGTCCAAGTAATTTCTAGATTACTCGACTCTCCACACTCACTTCAGCTTAATAATGATTTTATAATATTTTTTATAAAGAACAATCTTCTTGCAGCACAAACAAGTGTTAAGACAGTATTTCTTATTGATTGAGAAAAGTAATATCTTTTTATGATTTACATGCATCTATGTCACTTCTAATAAATCTAATTTCTGTGCCAAGTCTGAGGTTAGGGAGGGAACTGTTAATTGATTCGCAGGGAGGTTTAATAGCCGGTGTCGCGGTCCTCTTAATAGCAGATGTCTTGTTATACTCGCTTGTAAGATACAGGCGACTTGATTGAATCGTTGAGAGAATCTTGGACCAGATTATTAAGAACGCCATGTATCTTAGACTAGATTATTAAGAAAGCTTTAGTGTGCTATGGGATAGTCTGACTGAAAATAAGAATACATTATTTTCATTTTTTCATTTTGGTCATACAAAGTAAAAGTGAGGAACGGAATAGTTGAAAGAGAACGGAGTGCCTTAACACCACGTTGTTAGGTTCCCTCTGCCTACTCTGCTATATGCGGGAAACAGCGTGAAGCTATGTATGTATATAAAACGCAGAAATGCCGAATTCGTTGAACCATTGAATCTTGGACCATTTCATTAAGAAAGCAATCGTGTTGCAGTGAGAAATGGTCTGAATGAAAACGCGATTGATAAAGAGTTTGATGCCTACTCGGAGGAATAATTAAAAATAAATAAATTTGAAATGAAAATTACATTTTGGTTAGACAAAGAATGGCATTGTGTTGCGGCCTTCTTAATAATAATTGTCTTGTTATACTCATTTGTAAGATGCAGGCAGCTTGATTGAATCGAGAAAGCTATGAATCTTGGACTAGATTATTATAGGGAGGAAATTGTGGTATAGTGGAAAAGTGTTTGACAGTGAACAAAGTCGGTTATGGATTCGGTTTCTACTTGGGGAATGATTATATTTCAATTATTTTCATTACTTTGCTTTGGTAAGTCAAAGTGCGTATTCCGTCACTTAGCACACTATGTCTCAAATTCATGTGAATTGTGGAGAACGAATTATTGTGACACTAGGTTCTCTTTGATGATCTTGCTAATCGCAATAAAGCGTGAAGCTACTTTTTTATTATTAATAAGTTAAATTGTATATGTATACAAAAACGAGTGGTAGGCCGCCATTTTTTCCGTGTCCACTTTTCAATTAAATTATTATTTTTTTAACTTCACACTGTATCCCGCTTATAGCAGGGTAGGCAGAGGGAACCAGAGAACCTAGTGTTAAGACATTCCACTCTCTTTCAACATTTCTGTTCCCAACTTTCCGCCAATTTGAGGCATTGCGTGTTGAGTGACGGAACTCAACGCCGCGCTTTGCCTTGTTACCAAAGCCATGAAATGAAAATACTAAATTTTACATTTCCTGGAGTGGGAATCGAACCCACAACCTGTCGCGTTTACAGTCGCACGCTTGTGCCTCTGCGCCACGACAGGCGTTTAAATTAAATTAATTAATTGTCCATAACAATTTCAGGACATCTCTCAATATTTCTACACTCTTCAAGGAGAAAACATAGGAAATTCCAACGTTTTCAGTCAGTATTTTCAATTAAACAGCATTAGCCTGTCACTCACTCAATAAATAAAGAATGATTTTCTGTACGTATATTTATAATACTTACAAAAATAAAAATATTTTTTCCATATAACAAACAAAGACCAAAATCGTTCATCCTAATGGGCTTACCAAAGATTTACTGTTTTAATAGTTGGCAATATGGCAACGGTCAGAGATTTATCAGACAACTAAATTAAAGGATTTGCGTGTAATAAAAGCGGTCACAGTAGGGATTGAATTCATTGTGCGAAATTTACTGTACCTTTGTTTGGAGACGGGCTTTCATTTGAAGGTGAGGTTATAATGTTAACCGATTTGAAAAAAGGAGTATTATAGAGGAGTATTTTTATGTGTGCTGTTTATAATTTTTTACTGGGGGAACAAATTTTGGTGATTTTTTTTTTATGTGATAGATATTGCTTCTGATGTTTTTCCATTTAAATTTTATTAACATCTGATGCCACTCATCAGTTTTGGAGTTATTCGTAATAATTATATTTTTTAGTAAATTTTATTTGAAGTCAGTTTTCTTTTTTTTTAATTTTAATTATTACTTACTATATTTTTTTTAATACGTATATCAAAGTAGGCAGAGATAACATTTTATCAAAATAGTCTGTTTTCAATAGATCAGGGTCTGACTGTAAACATGATTTGTACGATTCTTATACTGAGAATGATTATATTTATATCAGTTTTAATTATCCGCACTGATAAGAAAAACGCGGTGTTGAGTTCCGTCAATTAAAAAGCTATGTTTCGAATTAAAAAATTAGACTATTTCGCTAAAAAAAAATATTACGAATAATTCAAAAACTGTGCATCAGATCATAACTAAATTAAAAAAAAGAACTATGATGTAGTTCTTTTTTTTAGCACTAGCTATCATGTAAAAAATAATCATCAAAATTGGTTCATCCAATAAAAAGTTATACGGTAACACACATAAAAAATAAATTAAATAGACAACCTCCTTTTTTGAAGTAGGATAAAAAATAACCCACGACATGACTGCCCACAAATTCACCCCACGGAGGACTAAATTACAAAGGACGGTATTAGATAGATTTAGTCCGGATTGTTAACTTAGATCGAAACTTTTACCTTTACTAGATTGTTATCGAAGCATTGGGACTTGGACAAGTCAGCTGTTTTATAAACGATTTCTGTTACTTGCACACGTCTGCCCGCATATCCGACAATTTACTTACAATTTTATAAGATATACCACAGAGAAGAGTAGGTTTTGTGTTTCATATTTAGAAAATGTATATTATTTTTTTGAATGCAGCGGTACTCGAACCCGCGCCTCTTGGAAACAGTCCAAGTGCTCTGACCGCTAAGCCACGTGCTTTATATCCAGCTGTGTTCCAATTCTTATACATTTATTTTGACGCAGCTGGGTATATATTAGAACTCATGGCTTAGTGATCAAAACGCTTGGACGGGTTCCAAGAGGCGTGGGTTCGAGTCCTGCTGCGTTCAAAATTTTTATACGTTTTCTAAATATGTTTTTCGTTTCCTAAATATGTGATTAGCACTTTAAAACTTCAAAAATATTTTATGAGTTATTTGTAATAATTACACTTTCTAGTCCATTTTTTTTGAAGTCAGTTTTTCCTTTAACAAAAAAAATAAGAAAGTTAGTTAAAAAAGCTAGTTTCACGCGAACCCACATAACAGGATAGTCAGAGACAACCTAATGTCATAACTGTCTATTTACTGCTAAGTTAAGTGGTTAAGTGGCGGAACCTAACGCCGTGACATATAATGTAAAATCTAATTTATACACTCAAATTTCATATATTACCAATTTTATAACACCTTTCCACCTTTCTCAAGACTAGGTGGAACGAGGTCAGTAAAAATGTCCGCGCGAATCGTCGTTTCTATGCTAATTTTATAGAGCATCCCTTTAATCCAGCGCTTTGCAACGAGCGTGTTAAGCTCTGCTCTTAGGGTTGTCGATAGTTACTTTTTTGCACTTTCACGCTTTTTTCACGCAAAGCAAAGAGAAGCTAGATTTAAGGCACTCCGTTCTGTACTTTCTGCCAGAATTTAAGACACTGTATGTCGAGTGGTGGAACTTAATGTCTCCTTGCCTTATATCATAGCGGACAAATGAATTTTTTTTAGCTTCACGCTGTATTCCGCATATAGTAGAGTAGGCAAAGGGAACCCGAGAACCTAATGTTAAGACACTCCGTTCTCTTTCAATAAGACCGTTCCTCACTTTCCGCGGTATTGAGGCATTGCGTGCTGAGTGGTGAAACTCAACCGCTTTTTGCCTTGTTACCAGAATGAAAGAAATGAAAATTTTACTTCCTGGATCGATTCCCACAATCGAACCACCAAACCTGTCGCGTTTACCACTATGCCACTACAGGCGCCACAAATGAAAATAATTTCAATATTTATTGTGTTTCTCATCTTCACTCTTGTTAGCGCAACGTAAGGTAGTCACAAAGAAGCTAGTGTACACACTGTTCTTTATTTTCCGTCCTAATTTGAGACTCTGTGTTCAATGATGGAACTAACGCAGGATTTTATCTTACCAGAGGGTCAAATTGAAAAAAGTATACATCTTTTTTCTTTTTTTCAGCTTTGCGCTATTTCCCGCAATGCAGTAGGGTCAAAGAGAACCTAGTGTCAAGAGATTCCGTTTTCCATTTTTCAAATTAGAGACACTCCGTATTCACTCAAAATCAGTGTAATATAAATATTTTTTAATTTAATTATTATCATTTATCAATTATAATCCTTTTCATTGCCGTTTTTAGTATACATGTAAGCTCATTCAATGGTTGCAGGATTAATTTTAATCAATTTTAACGTTTAAATTTATGATTTGACATATTGTATAAATTGAAAGTGTTATTTTAAATTAACATCACAATAACGTTCGTATTGTCCGTCCATTGCATATATAATAGCATTATTCCGAATATCTATTTTTTTTGATTATTTATAGAAAAAAAAAATCTTTTATTTAGCTTCACGCTATGTTCTTAGCTGGATGGTCAGAGAGAACGGTGCGCCAAACGCTACGGTTTCTGAATACCTCTTTCGCCTCGTCCACAGTTATTAACCTCTTCAAACATGACCTCCAGGGGGTCTTTATGCATTTTACGTGACCTTCCTCCAGTATATACTGTGTTCTTGTGCCAACCGAAGTTTCCCCCTGCCTCTTACCACTTACCTCTGCTTCATACATCTTTCTTACGATTCTATCCTTACTCATCCTCTCAACGTGCTCAAATCACGTGAACACGGTCTTATTCATTTTGTTTAACTCCACGCTGTATCCCGCATATAGCAAGGTAGGCAGAGGGAACCTGAAAACCTAGTGTCAAGACACTCCGTTCTCTTTCAACAAATCCGTTCCCCACTTTCCGCCAGATTGAGGCATTGCGTGTTGAGTGGCGGAACTCAACGCCGCGCTTTGCCTTGTTACCAAACCCAGAAAATGAAAATACTTCATTTCCTGGAGTGGGAATCGAACCCACAACCTGTCGCTTTACAGTCACACACTTGTGTCCCTGCGCCACGACAGGCGTTCTTATTCATGCTGGCTTATACCCATTTTTGTGTGTTTCTCTCTGTTGTGGATTCGATCATCCAAGCTGACTCCGCATATCCTTGGAAGAGATCGCATCTCTATTTCTCATCTCATCTTTTGTTTGTTTGATAAAATCTTAATTATATTAATTGCAAATTTCTTATTTCTTTGTTTCTTAGATTCACACAATTTCCCGCATATAGCAGGGTAGGCAGAGGGAACCTGAGAACCTAGTGTTAAGACACTCTGTTCCCCACTTTCCGCCGAATCGAGGCATTTTCTTATGAGACAAATTTATTATAACAACTTATTTTAATAAAAAATACCAATGTTTTCTTTTAAAACGCTTACAACCCTAAAAAGGAACTACCTATAAAGATTCGCTGATAGTTTGGCAAATGCAAGCATGTGCAGCAAACTTAGCAACAAGATAAAAAAGGCTTACGTAGACTCTACAAAGATGTTACAACTTCTATATCTATGTGTTTGTTGTGTTTTGTTTAAAATACTTTTAAGTGCTTTTGTCTACCTAAAATAAGATATTATTTTTTTTAAATAAAGAGGTGAGTTGATAGTTTGTGGGTTCGATTCCCACTCCAGGAAATGTAAAATTTTGTACAAGGTAAAGCGCGGCATTGAGTTCCGCCACTCAACACGCAATACCTCAATTCGGCGGAAAGTGGGGAACGGATTTGTTGAAAGAGAATGGAGTGTCTTAACAATAGGTTCTCTGGTTTTCTCTGCCTACCCTGCTATATGCGGAATATAGCGTGAAGTTAAAAAAAATAAATAAAACAATAAAGAGAGTTAAGTGATAAATCTGTTTGAAAAACGTTTAAACATTTGAAGGCAGCGGAAATCGAATTTCTCTTGTAAGATTTTTGATATAGTTGGATAAAAACGTATGGTTTAGTAATCATAAGAATTTGAACGGTTTCCAAGCACTGCGAGTTCGATTTCCGATATGTTCAAATTTTATGTACATTTATCAAAAATGTTTTTCTTTAAAATAATAAAATATTTAATTTTATGCTACTTTCCAAATATCTTGTAGACATTTAATGTAATGAAAGAAACTAGTACTATATTTGTTCTGGCGAGAATGGAACGAAATTACATTTCATTTTGAAATTACAATTTATTTGATTAACCTATATAAATATTACAAAATTTCATAGTACATCGTGCAACTATGACTGATTGTAAATGCCATTGGTTGTGGGTTCGAATCATACTTGGGAGAATTGTTGTATATTTATTTTTTGATTTATTCGCTCTATCAAGTAAAAACTTGAACTAGGGCGGAAAATGTACAACGGAGTATCTTTACACTATGCTTTCTTTCGCTCTTCTCAGCAGAACTGCCTTCCGAGCCAGTGGTAGCTTCCGTTAGGACTGACACGACTGATAACTTTGTAAATTGACGATTCGAAAGTGCTTGTAATAGCCTACTTGAATAAATTGATTTTGATTTTGATTAAAAAATAAAAAAAAGATTTTACAAGCTTTTCTAACTACCAAACAACGTATTCTGTTCCATTATTATTCCATAGAAAACAGTCCTCATATACTTATAAAGGAAATAACGAAGAGATTATAACAACTCAATACAATCTTTCTAACACTACCTCCAACATCTTAACCTTATCTCTAACGCGATTGTTAACTTACATGGTTAAATAATTTAATTTTAAACCCTATTTCAAAGCACTAAAGTTCAAATTTCAACTAAAAATATATACTTAAGCAGAAACAGACAAAGGCGTAACAAGTATAGCAAGTATTGCAAATTAGAACTTTGTCGTAATAAATGATAACTTTAATATTAGAATGGCAATTGGAAGCTGGTATTGGGTATGATAAAATAAAATGGTTAGAATTGAATAAACTATTGATCTATTAAGATATTCCTTACTGGGGACTTTAAATAGGGACCATATATGTTAATAGCTTCACGTTTTAGCATGCAGGGTAGTCGGAGAAAACATAGTATAAGACTAGAGAGACTAGAGAGAACGTAGTGTAAGACACTCCGTTTCCTTCCTTTTACAAGAAACATGCACCAGAAGCATTTTTAGTGGCTGAATTCAACGACGCCTTATCTTAGAGAGGAAAAATGAAAATAATTTAAATATTATCAGTGAAAATCGAACCCACATTCTTAAAAATTATAAAATATTATTATTCATAGAAAATAATAAAATAACTAAATAACATACATATAGTAACAAAAAACCTAGTGTCAATACACTCTGTTTTCCATTTTCCGCCAGAAACCAAGATATTACGTGTTGGGTGACGGAATTCAACGCCATTCTATCATACCTGAGCGGAGAAATTAAATAATTTAAATATAATCATTCTCTCTAATGAGAATCGAACCCACAACCATTGTACATTCACACACTTCCTAACAATAATAAAATATTACTAATATTTTTTTTAGGTTCACGCTGTACTCCGCACTTGGCAGGGTAGGCAGAGGAAACCTGAGAACCTCGTGTTAAAACACTTCGTTCTCTTAAGATTACCATTCCCCACTTTTTACCAAATTGAGGCGTGCTGAGTGGCGGAACTCAAAGCCGCGCTTTGCCTTGTTACCAGAGCAAGAGACTGAAAATACTAAATACCGATTATTGTACTTACTTCAATTATTGTAAATATTTAATATTTTCATTTTCTGGAGTGGGAATCGAACTCACAACCTGTCGCGTTTACAGTCGCACGCTTATGCCTCGGCGCCACAACCAGCCTTAAATATCATACTTAATATATCATACTCATATTTTTTTAGCTTCACGCTTTATCCAGCATATAGCAGGGTCTCAGAGGGAACCTGAGAACCTAATGTTAAGACACTCCGTTCCCCACTTTCCGCCGAATTAGACTCCGCTATGCCTTGTTACCAAACCCAGGAAATGGAAATACTAAATTTTTACATTTCCTGGAGACTATTACTCATATAAAATAAACAAATAACAAAATAACATTTAGTAACAAAGTCATTACGTTTACGTAAAAGGTAAACTCTGTCCAATGATTTACTTAGCGAGCAGTAAACTTGTTTTAGACAGTACGCCAAGAAATAGGTACGCTAGTCAAATAACGTGGAGCGTAAATTGTAGACAACCTAGTTAGAGACTGACAGCGTCTATGTAAATACACAATTCATAGGCTGAAAGCGATTAATTTGAATATTTTTCACAAACATCAAAATATGCAGTTTCTCATTTTTTTTTTAACTTCACGCTATAACCCGCATATAGCAGGGTAAGCAGAGGGAACCAGAGAAGCTAGTCTTAAGACACTCCATTCCCTTTCAACAATTCCGTTCCCCACTCAGGACGTATGAGCACAGATTCTCAACTTTTTATAATTCAATCGAACCATTTTTAATGATTCTTTTTTTATATGATAGCCTTTGATGTGGTCCTATTTAAATTTAATTAAGATCGGACGATTAGTTTTTGTGCTATTCGTAACTCGGGACTCGAACCCGCGGCTCTTGAAACCGTCCAAGCTCTCTGACCGCTAAGCCATGCGTTCTATATGCGAATATGTTTTTGATTTCTTAAGTGTGTGATTAACACTTAAAAAAAACTTAATATATTAGAAATATGTTAAATTAATAAAATATATATTAAATACACTATCACGTGTCTACATATACTTTTATTTAATGTGATATACGCATTGTCAAGGCAACGCATATTTTTCATGTTGACGGTTCAACTAAATTATTACATTAATATAACTACCCACTTTTGCCTGCGTAGCACAAACTTTTCGCCCAAACTCTCTTTGTGGGCTAAGTGGCAAAACTCAACGCCGCGACTAGTTTTACCAGAGCAGACAAATAAAAATAATTTTAAATATTATCATCTCCCCGAGAATCAAACACACAACATTAGTTGTAGCTTTTACAGTTACAACCTGTATTACTGGGCCTCCTCTATTTTGACTTATCTACCATTTATACATACATACATTATGATGTATATATATACATACATAGCTTATATATATATACATACATAGCTTCACGCTGTATCCCGCATGTAGCAGGGTAGGCAGAGGGCATACATACATAGCTTCACGCTGTATCCCGCATGTAGCAGGGTAGGCAGAGGGAACCTAGTGTTAAGACACTCCGTTCCCCACTTTCCGCCGAATTGAGGCATTGCGTGCTGAGTGGCGGAACTCAAAGCCGCGCTTTGCCTTGTTACCAAGCCCATGAATAAAAATACATGAAGCAAAAAAATTGTACCCATTTTACGAAAATTACGAAAACGGAGGAGCATGAAACTTGGCACACTTATAGTCCATATAGAGAAGGAGTGCAGAATGTTAATATTTTTTTTAAATAATGCTTGAAAAATATATTAAATTAATAAAGTAAATGTTACACACACTACTATGGTTTGACATCCGTGTTTATATACAGTGACATATACGTTGCTAGGCAACGCGTTGTTACCGCGTCAACTATTCTAGTTATTATAAAAGTGACATGATAATTATCACACTCATAACTTACGCCATACAAAACAGGTATCACGCGAGCGAAACGTAAGCGTATGTAAGTAAGCGCTAACTAACGCGAAGAAGACGCCGAGAAATATTTGCGCGAGCGGCACTTAGCGCTTATCACGTCAATAAATCGCTTGGAACGTTCATTTGTTGAAACAAGCATTGATAAAGTTGTGCCGTGATTCGATGCCTGCTGGTTTTAAGCGAATATGTTGACTATTTTTAAGTGATATTTTTTTTTTTGTTATTTTATTGACTTTGTGATAAGCGAAAATTTTTAATTGTCTTCAAAAGACGAGGTTATTGATACGTCTGTATGTTTTTTTCTGTGTTACTACGTAATTTTTTACATGTTAAACCAATTTTGATTATTTTTTTATATGATAATGCTTCTGCTTTTGGAAAATTCATATGAATTTCGTCAAGATCTGACGAGTAGTTTTTGAGTTATTTGTAATAATTTTAATTTTAGTGTATTTTATTTGCTATCGATTTTCTTTATAATTAAAGTTAAAATCTTAATTATATTTTGTTTAAATAAAACTAATTGGTAATCTATGATGTTACTTAGCCGTTGGTACTAGTTAAATTGTGATAAATATTTATTATCACGTATATTCATTTGAATTATTATTATAGAGATTATCGAAGCGAAATGAGACAATGTCTGTCTGAGTATGGGTTCGATTCCTTTTTTATCCCGCCACTGATTCCACCACTTAGCACGCAATGCGTCGATTTCAAGAGGAAAGCGGGAAAATATAAGATACACTCCGTGTTGTCATTAACTTTCTGACATTCTTCAACTATCTTGCTATGCGGGAAAAGATATGATTATTTATAAGAATTTATTGGGATAATCATTTTAATCATAAGAACTCAGAACAACGCCTGTCGTGGCGCAGAGGCACAAGTGTGCGACTGTAAACGCGACAGGTTTTGGGTTCGATTCCCACTCCAGGAAATGTAAAATTTAGTATTTTCGTTTCTTGGGTTTGGTAACAAGGCAAAGCGCGGCGTTGAGTTCCGCCACTCAAACTAGGTACTTTGGTCCTCTCTGCTCGCTATATACGGAATACAGCGTAAAGTTAAAAAAAAAAGAAAAAAAAAACTCAGAACAAAATTTTAATATCTTGACAAAATAATATATATACATATATATAACAGTCCATAACTCTAAATTTAGTAATGAACGAACAAACAAAATCACCCATTTCAGTTTTGTATACTTAACGATTGTAAATATTAATTGCTTATTCGTGATCATTTATCAAGCTCTCTACAACGAGTCGGTGTACAAATAAATCTCATTTATATCGCCGCGTTTGTTTATTGTATTGATATATTTAGTTCATTATTATATGGTTTACTTTGAAAAGCTTGTAGTTGATTTGTGTATCTTAAAAGTTTTTTTTTTAGGTTCCCGCATAGAGGGAACCTGAGAATCTAGTGTTAAGACACTCCGTTACCCACTTTCCACTGAGTTGAAGCATTACGTGCTGAGTGGCGGAACCCAACGCCGCGCTGTCTTGTTACCAAAATAGTTATGTTATAAATAGGTATATGTATTTAATATTTTTTTATTATTATATATATAAATTGACAGAGTGACGTACGACTTACTTTATATGTACTTTTTTTATTATGCAACGATAACTTCACGCTTTATCCCGCATATAGCGGGGTAGACAGAGGGAACCAGAGAACCTAGTGTTAAGACACTCAATTCTCTTTCAACATTTCCATTTCCCACTTTCCACCAAATTGAGGCATTGCGTATTGAGTGGCGGAACTCAACGCCGCGCTTTGCCTTGTTACCAAAACCAAGAAATGAAAATACTTAATATATTTTTTATTTTTTTTTCACTTTTATAATGATAGCCTGGTGTTACACTCCATTCTCCAATTTCCACCTATTTTATTTTTCTCATTGCTACGCCTTTAATAAGGCTAACCAAATGAAAATATTTTTAACATATTCACGCTTCTATCCACATTGCAGGATAGTCAAAGAAAACATAGTCTCAAGACGCTTTGCACTTTTTGGTCAATTTGTCTTTTTTTTTTAACTTCACGCTGTATCCCACATATAGCCGGGTAGGCAGAGGGATCCTGAGAACCTAGTGTTAAGACACTCGGTTCTCTTACAACAATTTCGTTCCCCACTTTCACAATTTGTCTTACCAGAGCAAAGAAATGAAAATAGTTTAAATCTAACCACGTCCCTAAGTAAGGATCGAATCCACAGTCACACGTGACTTTGTCATGATGTCATAACAGTCAAATTTACTTCAATTGGAATCGAATCTAGAACCATCACTTTTACCATAAATTTAAAATATAGCTACATTTAAACAGCTTACGGTCATTAGCTCGTTCCTAAAGTCACGTCGCGCTCAGTATTAATAAGTTAAAACACAAAGCATTGCCACCACTCAGTGTTATTTACGGGCACCTGGCCACGGCAATTACAGCCACTAATGTCTCTAACACGAAATATTGCTGAGAACAAACATTGTTGAGTGTTGCTAGAATATTTTTGTTATGATGGTCGTTTTGTGAAAATATTATATTTAGTTATTATGGCGTCTGTCGTGGCGCAGAGGCACAAGCGTGCGACTGTAAACGCGACAGGTTGTGGGTTCGATTCCCACTCCAGGAAATGTAAAATTTAGTATTTTCATTTCTTGGGTTTGGTGTTACCAAACCAGGCAAAGCGCGGCGTTGAGTTCCGCCACTCAACACGCAATTCCTCAATTGGGTGGAAAGTGGAAAGCAGAATTGTTAAAAGAGAATGGAGTGTCTTAACACCAGGTTCTCTGGTTCCCTCTGCCTACCCCGCTACATGCGGGATACAGCGTGAAATTGAAAAAATAAATAAATAAAAAATAAATTATAAATGTGAATGTATGTTTGTTTGTTACGCTTTCACGTCTAAACTACCTAGTTGATTATTGTGAAGCTTTGTATACATATTCAGAGAGGTATTAAAAAGGATACAGGGTAATTTTTATTGAAAAAAAAAAAATGTTTTTCAAAATATTTGAAATTCTAACTACTTCGAAAAATTAAATTAACGCATATACGCACTGTACGCTAAAGTATAATATGTAATGTGGACTGCCTTTCTCCACGCGAGCGAAACCAGGGGTAACATCTAGTATTATTATATTTATACATTTAAATGAACGCATTTCCCCACTTTCCGCCGAATTGAGGCATTGTGTGCAACGTGGCGGAACTTAAAGCCGCGCTTTGCCTTGCAACCAAACCCAGGAAATGACAAAATCCATTTCTTGGAGTGGGAATCCAACCCACTACCTGTTGCTTAGTTACAGTCGCACGCTTGTTCCTCCGCGCCACGACTTGCGCTAGTAATTTCTTATTTTTAATTTTATTATCTTACCAAAAATATACTACAAACGACGTAATCATGAATCATTAGACATGTTCTCATCTCGTAATATCACAATTACATACAATAAAAAAATGATTCACAATCAATTACAAACAACTATAAATATACATATCACCCTCATCATCAACTGTTCTCACAAACAAAAATAACATCATAAAAACCGAACGCAAGAACAGAATACACGAAATAAAAAAACAGCTATCATAAACAATATTTTATTGGGGTGATCAATTATATTTTATAGGTGCATTCAATACCGTCTACAACCGGGAGTTACTCAAGCGAATAAAGCTATAATTACAACGAGCGGGCATAAACAAGATTTACTCGAAAACTGTGAGCCCGAAAGTCCCGAGCGGCAATAAAATTTGGTACACACGTTTATCTCAGCGTGCCGTATAAACATACTGCGGAAGAGAGGATAAAGCCGAAAGACCAGCATATATCTTGGCTGGCAATAAAATAAATCCGCTTCTGTTCCATAATAACATTCTGAGAGGTGAATTATTTTCTAATCCCGCAGTCAGAAAGCTAATAGTTTGCACGTGACGGGGTTCTTGAGTTACACCAAGAACATCCCTAGAAAAACATGAATTTCCTCTGGAAGGGGTGGTAATGCTACCTTAATGCGACACCTTAATAATTGTCAAATAAATTTCAGGAAAAAGTGGTGTAGCTTAGCGCCGTGAATGTAATGACGTCATAAACTTTGAACGCAGTTGATCCGGCGGTCGAGGTGTGAAAAAGCGGAGCTTAACTATGAGATGGTTGGAAGTAGAATTGCTTGGAAGATAATAAGGTATGTTATTTTTAATTATAAGTTTTGACGTAGTTGTAGGGTAATAAGGATTTAGTTAAATAAGTCAGGGTTCAAATATTACTTAGGGATAGATTTAGTGTTAATAAGCTTCAAGTTTTTTCCTTCATAAGAGTGATAGTGTGAAAGCACTCTGCAAATCAAGACTGCATATTGAAGAAACGCCGTACACATTTTTACTAGAGCAGAATAATAATTTAAATTTAACCAAACTAAGTGATACAGCAACAAATTTCCTCTGCCACATTTTGGCAAAACCATAATAAATATAAAATAATTCAAAAACATAAACATTTAACATATTATCTAAGAAAAAACTTCAAAAAGCGCAATTTTAAACGGCAGAGTAGACAGTAGTTTCCCAATCGCCTCAAACTAAACCCGAGTCATGTACTCAAATAAATAACTTCGCGAACAATTTATTTAACTCAACCAGGTTAAGTAAAGGGGATTGCTCAAATTCTCATCTCAGCCGTGACGTGGGACATAAATAACGAGTAATATTTTCACGCCATTTCAACTCTGCCCCCCCACAAAGGAATGCATGTCTGTTTAGATTAATGTACCTTCATATATTTATACCCTACTCCTGTATTTCAAAAGTTTTGGTTATCATAACTCCCATACAAAAATTAATTAAATTCAACTTTAACATATAGATAATAGAGTCGAAATTACTATAATGTTTTTTGGGGCACATAAGCCGCACAAAGTCGGGTTAAAGATGAATTTTCCACAATGTTCTTCTCGTGTCTATCTGAGCACTTTGTAAGATAAAAATGTGGACCCGAAGGAGAATAGATCAAGTCTGTCTGCGGAGAGGTGGCGGTAGCAGACAACCGACAAAAAGTTGCTGCTGTAGGGTGACTATGTGGATATTTAACTAGGGATTCTTTTTTTACATATTTATTTTAAAATATATGTTCATTATAGCCTGTCGAGGAGCAGAGGCACAAGCGTGCGACTGTAAACGCGACAGGTTGTGGGTTCGGTTCCCACTCCAGGAAGTGGAATTTTTCATATCCTGGGTTTGGTAACAAGACAAAGTGCAATATTGAGTTCCGCCACTTATTATTATGTCACGAATTTCAAAAAACGGAAGAAAAGGAAAACGGAATGGAGTGTCTCAACACTAGGTTCTCTCTGACTACCTTGCCATGTGAATCAAAACATGAATATAAAAAAAATAACACTAAGTAAAGTCCTTAAAAATTGAAACCCATAGTCACCGTAAGATAGACTTTTGACAGTTGCTACATTAGCTTTCTGGGATGCTTTGTACTTGTTGAAACCTTAATTCGCAAGACGCTATAATATATCGCTCATAACTCGTGCAATATTTTATGCATTTTAAATATATTTAAATCTTTTTATAAAGTTAAAAAAGAGTCTGCCGTAGCTGGTTGTGGGTTCGATTCCCCGTCGGGGGGATGAGTATATTTAAATTATTTTAATTTCATCGCTTTATTAAGACACAACGCGGCGTTGAGTTCCGCCACTTAACTTACAATGTCTCGAATGGAGATGGAAAGCGGTGCACAGAATTTACTTTTCTGCTCTTTTATTATATATACAGATTATAAATGCGATTTTAAATCATATTTAGTATTTTCCTGGCCTGCCTGGGTTTGGTTAGGTTAGGTTAGTTGGTAACAAGGCAAAGCGCGGCGTTGAGTTCCCCCACTCAGCACGCAATGCCTCTATTCGGCGGAAAGTGGGGAACGGAGTGTCTTAACACTAGGTTATCATGTTCCCTCTGCCTACCCTGCTTTAAGCGTGAAGCTAAAAAATTAAATATGACGACGTGAGGTTAATAGTTTTTTAAACTTCCACGCAACAGATCTACTTAAAGGATCCAGATTAGTGATTCCCAACATGGGGCCCACGCTCGACAGAAGTGCAATTTTTTGTTAATAAGGGGAGATTTCGAAAAATCTTTTTTTTTAAGAATTTTGAATTTCATTTTCAATTTTTCACTATATCATTTGAAAATTTACTTACTGTGTTTATTAACAATTTTTAGTCAAACCTTCATACATATTATTTAAGTTGTTAAAACTTGTATATGTTCCATGGGGGAGCATAAGAATTATAGAAAGTCTAATATACCCCATATTAGATCACACAAAAAAGGTTGGGAAACACTGATCTAGATGAAATTTTTCCCTGATAGGTGTATAATAAATTAAATATTAGGTATATATAGCTTAGGTATCACATAAATATAAAGGTATCATAATAACTAAATATATTTTCTATTAAAACAAAAAGAATTAAAACACAATACCTCGAACTCAGGCGGAAGTAGAGAGCGGAGAATTTGGACATTAGGTTCTCTTTACCCTATATGAAAATAAGTATTAAGCTCCAAAAAAAACAAAAGAATAATTTCAACTTCCTTACCCAGACTAAGAAATAAAAACGTGGTAGTCAGCGGAAAGTACCATTATTTATGTTGACGACGTCACATTCATCTCTGTAGGATCCAAAAGTGACTGAGAGTGACTGATATATTTCACTAGATATATGTATGTATGTTTATGTATGTATATGTATAAATGTATTTTTTTATGTTAAATTGTAGTTTTTCCTATTTTTATGTATTTTTTTATTTGATGTTCGTGAAAAATTTTTGGATATGTAAGTTTTTAATAAAAGAAAACCGACTTCAATTAAAATGCACTAAAAAGTAAAATTATTACGAATTACTCATAAACTACTCTGATGCTTGCATGAGCCTTCATGAGCTTTTTCTTGAGCTTCACGCTGTACCCCGCATAAAACAGGGTAGGTAGAGGGAACCAGAGAACCTAATGTTATGACACTCCGTTCTCTTTCAACAAACCACAGTGTCTTAAGTCACTATATTTCCTCTAACTTCTGCATTACTTAAATTATTAAGAAAATGTACATATCATACACCATCATAATAAAGTGTACAGAAAACCGCATCGCGAACTGGAAGTTTGACGTAGAATTTTAAATTGAATAAGAAATAAATCTTGTTGCTTTTTAAGGTTGTATTGACGGCGGCTGTCTACCACAGTCTGGTTTATGTCCTGACATTGACGTATTCTCCCACTGTTTTATGTTAGTTTGTATGAAAAGGTTAAATTACTGTGGTATAAATAGATATGGGTGGAGGTCGTGGAACTAAAATGGTGATTGGTACTGGATTCGATTCTCATTTGGGGTAGTACCTGTTTAGATACTAAATTATTTTCACTTTCCTTCTATAGTAAGTCTGGTAGTCCGTCATTTTTTCTCTAGGAAATGTGTACAAGAAAAATATGTATGTAGAATCACAAATGGTACCTTATTAGAAAATTTCTTTCTTTTTTTTGTCCTTATTTATATTGATTATATTATTTGCGAGAGGTTAATGACTCATTCCTAAGGTAGAGTTCGTACTCTACTTACTCTCTCTCTTTATCTCTCACACACACACACCCATATAATAATATATACAAGTATTTTAGATATGGTTATTATTTCATCAATTTATGCGTAATTTGGAATTCTTTCTAGCTTCACGCTGTATCCCGCACATAGCAGGGCAGGCAGTGGGAAACAGAGAACCTAGTGCTAAGACACTCCTTTCTCTTTTAACATTACCGTCGCTGAATTGAGGCCGAGGCATTGGGCGCTGAGTGGCGGAAAACATTTTTTTGGCATTATAATTAAAAGATAATCCAAATTTTTATTTAAATAAATAAAAATTCACTCCCTTAGAAATATACGAGCACATAATATCTTCAACCGTTCTATAACTATTGTATCTGTTTGTGTATTATATAACACACAAACAGATGAAGTAAACATTTTATTACTTAGCATTTGACGAATGCAAAGCGTCTGCGCATCGGATCAAACACGTGATTTATATCGGATTATCATAAAATATAGTGCGTTAACGAACGCTATTTATAAATGTTAGTAAATATTTCTTACTTTAGAATTACTTTGATATGTTTAAGAAGATGGAGAGTTAGCCACCGAGGCCTTTGCCACGTGTTTAAAAAAATATATATTTTTAATATTATAATAGATATATTAGAGGTATTTTTTTGACATCTTTTTTTTTTCATACAACATTTAACATTAAACTTTACAGACTATACTTACTATACTTTCTGTCAATTTACTTTGGCCATTTTAGAGACAGCAAACCTTAATTTCATGCCTAGTCACGTAAATAAGGTAGTCATAGAGAATCTCAGGTTAAGACATTTCGTCTTTCACTTTCCGCTAAAATCAAATACATTGCTTATTAAATGACATAATTGAACACTGCTTTGCATTAGAAGAACGAATAAACGAAAATGTCCCGATATATATTACCCCAAGTAAAAATCGAACCCACAACCTTTCATAACCAGTTAGACAATATACCACTTCACCACAATACCCTAAAAAACAATTAACAATGATAAATTAGTTCAGATGACGATAACATTTCAGTAGCCACACGATGTCATAAGTCCGCCGATTGTCAGTTCGGTGTAATGATAAAAATGTGACCGATGTAGATAGAAGGCGGTCATTTATTAAGTTCATTATGATTACTGGCGGCGATTCGTTACGATTTAACCGGTAGCTGACGGTATCTGTTTTGTAGCGTTAGCAAAAAAAAAATGCATATTTTATAATTTTGCGAATAATAATATGAGAAGTTGAGATTGACAAGAGAGGTGAGACCTCGTTTGACTTTCGAGAACACAGTATCAATGATAATTGTAAATTCAAGTAAAATATATGAGAATCCACCGGAGGGTATGTATGAAGAAGTTAATAATTGTGGATGAGGCGAAAGAATACAAGGACCGTAGCATTTGGCGCTTCGTTTTCTCTGACTACCCCCCCTAGATTAAGTGATTAAATTTTAAGCAATTAAGATTTAGCTAAGGACGTAAATAAGTATTAATAAAAAGAAGCCCACGTGGCGCAGTAAGACGACTGACTGTAGGCATAGTTGTAGGTTCGATCCGCACTCGACTTCCCATATATACCACGGTAAGAGTACAGTAGTTTATGGTCATTTGCTTCATTTGACACTGTATGGGCGAACACTCCAATCCCAGTCGACTACCAGATCAAGCGTCGTAAATGGAGATGGATTGGGCACACGTTTCAGGATCCTAATAACATTCCAGGCAAGCCCTAGACTGGAATCCACAAGGGAAGCGAAAACGTGGCTCTAAGCAAACCTAGTGGTGAATTATAATCGTAGAAATGAAGACAATAGGAAAGATTTAGAGAAAGTTGAGGCACGAAGCTCAAGACTGAACGCTGGCGAAGCACTATGGACGTATACTGCTCCAGTTAGAGGACATAGGACTTAAAGTAAAGAAAGAGCGAACGAACTAAAGATTGAATATTAAATTAATATTTATTAACTCAGTATTTATTCAGTGCATACTAATACACCAAAACTGAGAGACAGTTCCACGATATTACTCCATCGAGTTTCAAAGTAAAAACTGTTTTACTGAATCTACTGCAGAACACGGCATCTATAACCTGATTTTGATTCGGAAATAGTCGTCGACGCTCTTTCCGCTTCCCATTCAATTGACTGTCTCCGACGTATAAATTATTTTCTTTTTTTTTAACTTCACGCTGTAACCCGCATATAGCAGTGTAGACAGTGGGAACCTGTCTCTTCTCTTCTCTTACATCAATTCCGTTACCCACTTTCCGCCGAATTAAGGTATTGCGTGCTGAATGGCGGAACTCAACGCCGCGCTTTGCCTTGTTACCAAACCCAGGAAATGAAAAATTCCATTTCTTGGAGTGGGAATCGAACCCACAACCTGTTGCGTTTACAGTCGCGTGCTTGTGCCTCTGCGCCACGACAGGCGTTAATAATTATTTTCAATACTACAAATACATAAATAAATAACAAATGAAAGGTGTTTATTAATCATTTTTATTGTTTAGGATCTTTGAGAAACATTATTCACTGCATTATTATCACAACATTGAAGTCATCGTGGCGCAGTGGGACAAGGTCTAACGCGATTCGATGTGGGTTCGATTCTTACTCGGGGAATAAAAATATATTTTGTTTGGTGGTAGGAGGTTCGTCCTCCGTCTGGCTCGCGACCACTATCATGTCAAAGACGAACCGCCAAATATCTTATGATGTGTTCCGGTTCGATGGCATGTAAGCCAGGTTTTCTCCTATCCCACCCATCCTTTCCCCAAAATGTAGTGGTTCCGATAGCGGACTACTACATTGTCCTCCCCTTCCATCTGTATCCTCTAGGTTGGCAACGCATCTACAACGCCTCTGGTGTTGTAGATGTTCATGGGCGAAGGTAACCACTTACCATCAGGTGGTCCTTCTGCTCGTTTGCCATCAGTTATCTATAAAAAAAAAAAAAAAATATTTATTATTTTCATTTCTCCCCTCTGGTAAGATAAAGCACGGCGTTGAATTCCGAGTACTTAACCTCCGAATACTTAGCACGCAATATGTCAAATGGGGGCGTATGACCTCGAATTGAAGACATTACGTGTAGATAGACGATAAAGCGTGAAGCTTAAACGTGTTTAAAAATAATTAGTGTCCTCGTTGACGCGTTAACAACGCGTTGTCTTTAGTGTATAGTATATATATGTCACTTTATATAAACATGGATGTGAAACCATGGTAGTGTGTGTAACATGTATTTTATTAATTTAATATAATTCTTATGCATAATGTAAAAGAATTCTGTACTCCATATAAAGTGTGCCAAATTTCATACTCTTCTGTCAGCGTAATTTTCGTAAAAAGGGGTACAAAGTTTTTATAGATAGTTTAAATATAAAAAAACGAAAAATACACCAAAAAATATTTTCTTTACTAACCCTACATGTATATCAGATGGTCAGTCACAATGATATGCTTTTGACAGCCGATGGCCAGATAGTGTGACAGCGACGGATACCAGAACGTTAATGTAGATCGATGTAGCCCACGTTATTGTATGCGGCTTTTACTTTACTGTTTTATATTATCTTAAGATTATTAATATAGTTAATAAATGAGTAATAAGTGAAATTACTGGACTGCCATAATAACTGACTGAAATAGTCCACAGGGCAAACGGTGTAGGAGAAGACCCTACGCCACGTGAGAAGACGACATCCGTAAAGAGGCCGGCTCTGACTGGATGACAATAGCGAAAGATCGCGTCAATCGTCAAATTCTCTGGAGGAGGCCTTTTCTCACAAAGGGGTTCTTCAAAAATAAGTAACTACTAATATACATACAAATATAAGTACCTATTAACATATAAACATATATAAAAATGTAATTAATCTATTGTCTATCTATTAGACGCCTGTCGTGGCGCAGAGGCACAAACGTGCGACTGTAAACGCGATAGGTTGTGGGTCGAACCCACTCCAGGAAATGTAAAATTTAGTATTTTCATTTCTTGGGTGGTAATAAGGCAAAGCGCGGCGTTGAGTTCCGCCACTCAACACGAATTGCGTCAATTCAAATATATATAGTATAAGAGAGAGCAGACCATTTGAGAAAAGCTTTGATATTTCCCTGGAGTTGAACCTCCTGAACGCTCAAAGATACGATGGCTGGATATCGTGAAATGGTATATGAGAGCCACTGGACTGATCGTTGATAATGTAAAAGGCCGTCCAAAGTGGAAGATTTTAATTGGGAAGGCAGACTAAAGTAATAAAAACCGAGATAGTAAATGAAGAATTTGTACGAATGTCTATGAACTGTATTTAGGTGTATTAGGAAAAGACTGTAATTGTAAGCGCGAGGGAAATGTAGGCTTAAAGAGCTAGCGTAAATTATATATTTATTCTGTTCGCAACAGTTGTGGGTTCCAATTTCATTTTTGATGACACTTTTGTATCTGCTCTTACTAAATAAATAATCAACATGTATATTATCAATATTGTAAAAATATAACGTTAGTTACTTCTTATCGCCTGTCGTGGCGTAGAGGCACAAGTGTGCGACTGTAAAGCGACATGTTGTGGGTTCGATTCCCACTCCAGGAAATGAAGTATTTTCATTTTCTGGGTTTGGTAACAAGGCAAAGGGCCGCGTTGAGTTCCGCCACTCAGCACGCAATGCCTCAATTCGGCGGAAACTGGGTAACGGAATTTATTGAAAGAGAACGAAGTATCTTAACACTAAGTTCACAGGATCCCTCTGCCTACCCTGCTATATGCGGGATACAGCGTGAAGTTAAAAAAAAAGTTAATTTTTATTTCATTGTATTTTCTTACTTTTTCTTCCTAAAATAACGAACTTTTTATAATCATTTTACAACCACAGTTCAAAATATTATATGTAAAACAGTTAAACTACAAAAACAAAACCACAAACTGTAGAGTCATCAAACTCCATACTTAGCTTCATTGTTCCACTTCTCCAGTAGCCGCTTACCACAAAGAAAATTATCGATAGAACGTCAATCAATCACCCTACGACATTCCAGTTACATATGACCAACGTAAAATACATTTAAATACATATACATTTATTATTATAAACTCTATGCCTCTACATTTAAGATCAGAAATAAAATAAATGTAATTTTCTATGAGCAAATGAAAAGCTGCGCGTGAGTCGATTGGATCACAATCAGCGTTTGATTGACAGATAAAAGAAATCAATGTTTCTTTGTCCCGAGATCGATTATTCGGTACGTAATTGGATATCGGTGTGCGTTGAAATAAAAATAATAATATTATAACGTTATCGATTTTTGAATCGATTAGTAATAATTAGTTTTTATGTTCATTCGTATGAAAATACATGGAATTGTATGGGAGTGAATAATGTTTTAGTTTAAAATATATGTATTTTGATTTTCTATACTAATTGGAAGAAAATTCATTTTTAGTTGACTTTCAGAAAGTGGAGGTTTTCAATTCGAGTGTCTTTTTTATGTGTTATCGCATTTTTTTTTCTTTATGAGTGAACCAATTTTGATGATTCTTTTGTATTATGATGATTAGTGCTTCTAATGTGGTCCCAATTAAATTTCATTAAAATTTGACTTATAGTTTTTGAGTTATTCGTAACAATTGTAGTTTTTAGTGCATTTCATTTCAAGTCAGTTTTGATCTTTGTTAATGTAAATAAATTATTTTTTCTCAATTGAATTATTTACCTATATTTAAATTTAATCACAAATGAAAAATGCATATTTTATTTTATATATCAATTTATGTGGACTATAAAACCTAATATTCTGTTTTTTGTTGTCGTTTTTGTAGGAATTTTGAGAAATCCTCTCTTAACGCCTTGCCAAATTTCAACTTTCTATGGCCAACTGATTTGATTTCCATTTTATCTGTCAGTCACTAAGTAACACAATGGTTGAGCTATTATATTAATTATATAGAAATAAAAAATATATACAGAATAAACTTTGTCATATCATTTTTCATTTTCTACCAAATTTCGACACATTACGTAACGTAACCTAACACTGCAAAGAATTCTCTCGAAAATTTAAAAACGTTATACATGACACTTAAATCTAGCGAATTATTATTTTAAAAATCAACACTCAAGTTAAGATATCAAAAATTCGACCTCAAATGTGTAGTGTTTATTTTCTGCTCATAGATTTGTAGGTGGCTATTTTGACAAGCTGAGCAAATATCTTGAAGGAATAATTGTTCACTATTATTTGTATAGGCACTTATGAAAGTGGTTCTTGCTACCGACGTCTTAGTGACTGGCAGTATGACATTTATAAGTGATAGATTGATTATTGTATCAGAACTAGCTTTTCTATATGAATATATATATATATATATATATATTTAACACCTGTCATGGCGCAGAGGCAAAGGCAGGTTGTGGGTTCGATCCTCACTATAGGAAATGGATTTTTTCATTTCCTGGGCTTGGTAATAAAGCAAAGCACGGTGTTGAGTTCCGCCACTCAGCACGCAATGCCTTAATTCGGCGGAAAGTGGGCCTCTGCGCCACGACAGGCCTCATACAGGTTGTATTTTAGGCCGAATAATAATTCAAAAATGTATGTAGTAGTCCACTTATCAACTTTTTCAGGATTTTCCACCCATTATATTCGTACTACTTTGCCTAGATCATAGAAAATAAATCTTTACTATATGAAACATCAAATGCTTTTAAAGTATCTCAATTTTAAACTAACTTTTTTTTAGCTTCACGCTGTATCCCACATATATTCATATGTATTCCTTGTTCAATTCAACCCATATGGAGTACTGTTCTCACCTCTGCGCTGGTGCACCACAGTATCAGCTTGAACCATTTGATCGCATACAACGCAGAACCATTCGAATCGTTGGGGACCCGGTAATCTGTGCAGGGCTTGACACTTTGGCGTTGCGTAGAGACGTGTCCTCGTTGTGCGTTCTCTATCGCATATATCACGGGGAGGGTTCTGGGGAATTGTTTGACCTGATTCCTGCCGCAGGATTTTCAAACCGCCACAAGCTTAAATACCATCCACACCACCTGAATGCGTGGCACTCCAGTACTGTGCGGTTTCGAAGGAATTTCCTTCCACGTGCCACTCAACTGTGGAATGGCCTACCTGCGGCAGTTTTTTCAGGTCGATACGAAATGGGTACCTTCAAAAAGCGCGCCTACTCCCA
>JAKGSA010000230.1:264567-377858 GCA_033558755.1 Philaethria dido | reverse complement strand
TCTTTTACATCATGCAACAATTTGACTATTATGCGTCACTAATATTAGTGACGCATCACTATTTTCAATTTATGTATATTTAAATATGTTATATATAAAGTCGTTAGCGTAAGGTAATACATTACGTTGATTTAACAAATTGATTAAATCTTTCACATGAAACAGTTAAATTACAGCACTTGTAGATTATCTTGGAACATTTGTTTTTAAAGCACGCTGGGGTGACTATGATTTAAATAAAAAAAGAACTGACTGACTTTAGTCAAAAAAAGGCAACAAATTTGACTCTACAAGAGTTTTATATTCAATTCTCATTTGGAGAGATGATATATTTAGAAATATTGAAAATTTCACACAGTATATGACAAATTAAGAAATGTAAAAAAAGTTTTGACTATTTATAGAGTCTGCCGAACTCATAATAAAATTATATATTGATCATGCAATACCATGAATGCTTACTAAAAAAATTCGAAACAAAAGATATAGTTACGAATGGAAAACTATAATTAGTTAGTCTTATGGGATCAGCAGAAAATTACCTTTTCCAAATCCTTAACTAGACGTTACGAATTATTATTGTCTAAATATTACATAATAGTTATAATAACATACACACATACAAACATATATAGCTTCACGCTTCTCGTATATAGCAGGGTAGGCAGAGGGAACCTAGTGTTAAGACACTCCGTTCCCCACTTTCCGCCGAATTGAGGCAATGCGTGCTAAGTAATATATTTGAAATATATATTTGATTTTTAGCATACACATTGGTACATTTCATCATCTAAAAGGTCAACTTGAGGAGAACCTAAATTATTATATATCCAAGAACACTAACAACCAAAACCAATAAAAGTCCGTTCACATTATCACAGGCTATAAAAACATTCAAATAATTATTGCCAACATAAAGATACAACACTAAATGACCAGTGCGAGCGGAAACCGAAAAATTAGTTTTTAATGTCCTTTAAATTTTGTTTGTACCTTTTTTATGTCACCGCTCCTTCTGTTTTTTGTGCAAGTTAGCAACCTAGTGTCAAAATACACTGAATTATATACTATATGTTCCAAAATTTGATTTGTTTTGATTTTTTCCACCTTAAACATCTAGAAACGGTACATTACGTACTTTCCCGTTTCACTTTTTTCCTCCTAACGGGGTAGTCAGAGAACACTTATTGTCAAGATATTCCGTTCTCTACTTTCCTTCGAACTAAATTCGAGAAATTACAAGGCAAATAGGCGGAACTCAACGCCGTGCTATGTTATAGTAGAGCGAAAAAACACAAATAATTTAGGACGCAACCCTAAAACCCCTTACATTTACAATCAGAAGTATCTATAAACAAATTTAAGAAGCTAAAGCATTCAAATTTCAAACTGGAAATCGAATTTAGAATCATCATTATTACACGAACAATATCACAACTGCACCATGATAGCCTAAATAAAATGTAAGCTAAGATCATTTAACTTTAAAACTCGGGAATCGAACCCTCAACCATCATCTCCAATCAGACGTAACATCTCTAGCGTCACCCCCATATCTTTGCGGTAAATTTTTATCGATCTCTCAACGCGTCGGCAGCTTTGACTAAATAAAGTTAAAAGGTGAGATAACGCTGCCGGTTCTCAAAATGCTTTTTGGATTTTGTAACACTGCTCCTTAATTGAGTGAACACTTGCCGTCACTTTCTGATTACGAAGATATCTTCAACTGTCTTCACGTGTTCAGTGTGTGTATGAATTGGTTCCCAAATGAATTTAAAATTTGATAAGATGGTATATATTTTTTTTTATGTGTTGAAAGTTTTGTTTTTGACAAAATAGGACTTAATTGGTGTGAGGGTAGATGGATAACATCTAAAGTAACAAATAGAAAATGTATAATAATGAAACAGTAATACTTCTGAGTATTATTTACTATTGGTTTCTTTTTCTTGATACACAAAACAAGCAAGAACTGAATCTCAAATATACTAGACTACGTTTGGAGTAAGAAACTAACAAAAATGAAGTCAAGTAACACATATTTCTATAAAATGAAGTTTATTTGACTTTTGAATCCATAATAATTGTTATATTCGAATTAACATCTTAATCGCCTGACCTAAAAAGAATCCAAATTCGTTCCAAAAGCAACCACAAACATATTAAAAATATAATAAGCAGTCATTATTTACCCAATTCTCCCAAGTCACCTACAATATTGGCATTGGTCTATGCTAAGGGGAGCTCATAAAATCTTTTAAAATCCAGTAATAAACCCTCTCACTTTGCACCCACCTTTACGCCTCGGTGTCGTCCATCATCGTCACAGATGATTGATAATACTTTTTCAAACGCTAGCTCTTCAATGCTTGCCTTAACTGCCATTGCCATGGAAAAATCGTCCAAATCTAAAAGCACTAGCGTCCATAACGTACTAGCCAATGCTCAGATAGCTGTTACTACTTGTTAATCGGATTTGAAACTTGTCCCATCATGTTAAGGTTGGTTTTAGGTTAAATAGTGAATTAAAGTCGTTTATAGCATACTTTGCACACAATGTACGGTTCGGCTAAAGGTTTTTTCACTGGATATAGAGCTGATGCTAATACCACAGTCGTGATGAAGATAAATGTTTCAATGGTCTCTTTTAATTGGAAAAGCTATGAATTTATAATTTATCTGTCAAGTCGTATATTTTTGGTTGGAAAGTCATGTGTTCTTTGAAATGTGCGAAAATTGAATGAACACTATCTTACATAACGTAAATATGTAGAAATTATATATTATTATATGTTGTTTAATAATAGAATGTAAGTTGATTACATAGTATGGTGTGTATATGAAATATTTTTTTTTAACTTCACGCTGTATCCCGCATATATACGCGACAGATTGTGGGTTCGATTCCCGCTCCAGGAAATGGAATTTTTCATTTCCTGTGTTAGGGAACAAGGCAAAGCGCGGCGTTGAGTATCGCCACTCAGCACGCAATGCCTCAATTCGGTGGAAAGTGGGGAATGGAGTGTCTTAACACTAGGTTCCCTCAATGAAATCGTTGTATGAGCAGGTGAACGGGCAAGCATGTGTGCCATGGTCTGTGTGTAGGCACCACAGTCACAAGACGTGTGACGCTGCGGGATGTATCTCCACTTTGCAAAGTGTTCTTTGCTGCGGCCAAACTGGCTACGCAATGCAAATAGTTTAAATATAATAATTCCCCCGAGTGGGAATCGAACCTACAACCAATCTTACCACGCAAACCAAGCTTACAGTCAGACGCTGTACCACTGCGCCACGATGGCATTTTTTCTAATAAATATAAAGTAAAATGATTGACACTCTAAAGTTTCATCTCATACGTGCGTGACATTTCGACGGGCATTCTTCAAAACACAAAAAGACATTCTACGAGGAACGACGTCTGATGTTCTTATATTGTATTTATTTGCAAATTGAATCCAAATACGAGAATGTATGTGAGTGATACGAGCTTTGAATTATAGAGGGCTTATTTAATTTTTTTGTTTGTTTAAGTTTTTATCATGTAGTCCCATGTTGTGGCGCACAAGCGTGCGACTGTTAATGCGACAGGTTGTGGGTCCAATTCCCACTCAACAAGGCAAAGCGCAGCGTTGAGTTCCGCCACCCAGCACGCAATGCCTCAATTCGGTGGAAAGTGGGGAAAGAAAAGAGAAAACGGAGTGTCTTAACACTAGGTTCTCAGGTTCCCTATGCCTACCCTGCTATATGCGGGATACAGCGTGAAGTTAAAAAATAAAAGTTTTTCTCATTTATTTATTTATTTTTATTAAATGGGTAATCATAAAGAGAACGGAGTGTCTTAACACCAGGTTCTTAGATTCCCTCTGCCTACTGATAAGTAACGGATACAACGTGAAGCTATAAAAAAAGTTTTTGTTATGTTTTTAACAATAAAAGAAAACCTATTTCTATATCACTCGGTTCTGTATACCTTAAAAAATAAAGTCTTAAATGTGAAGATGAAAAAAGCTACTTGGTATATTTTGATATAAACAGTCTGTCAACCAGACTTAGTTATTCCTTATATCACTCTCTTTTTAACTTCTAAAAGGGAGGAGATTAACAATTCAACTGTATTTTTTGAAATATGTGTGGATATTTTTTTACTATGTGGACTAATTTAGACAATTATTTTGTGAGCTAGTGCTTCTAATGTAGTCCTATTCAAATTTAGCTAAGATCTGACAAGTAGTTTATGAGTTATTTGTAATAATATTACTTTTTAGTGCAATTTATTTTGTTAAAATCCTAGTAATATATGCAGTAATCCTACATATATTACTAGGATTAGGACTCATTAGATTTAGTCAGTCAATGTGGGCGGTCTATACTAATTGAAGTGCAGCTCGTCTCTATGAAATATACATGCAAATCCAATCGTATTTGCATCGTCATATACAGGACTCTATCGATTGTCGGCTCCTCTTTGATATCTAGTTAATATGCTGTGGAGGTAATTTTAGTATAATAAGTTAGGTATAAATAAGGCTAAGTTGGCAACCTTGGAGGGTAAACGCGATGTTCATGGGTTCGATATTTTATTGCGATAATGATTCGTTTAAATAATTTGCCGTTCGGGTAAGATAAAACGCGACGACCAGTTCCTTTATTTAATAGGCAATGAAGGTAGGCAAATGAAGATGGAAAGAACGAAATATCTTGGCACCAGGTTCATTCTAACTTGCAGTGAGAGAAAAAGTATACACACGTACATACATAGCTTCATGCTGTATCCCGCATATAGCAGGGTAGGCAGAGGGAACCTAGTGTTAAGACACTCCGTTCCCCTGAAAAACGTGAAGCAAAAATAAATTAATATTTTGACTAAGCAACGATTCTTGTATAACATTTTATTTATTTATCCTGCGATAAATAAATAAATACCAGTGTCAGGGCACACCAATCTCCTCTTTCCTCCGCTTTCCAGACTATATTATTGAGTGGCAGAATTAAACATTGCGCTTTGTTTTCCCAGAGCATACTCGTATACATAAATGAAAATCACTCAAATATCCCCCGAGTGTGAAAAGAATCCACAACCGACCGTGATTACAGGCAGACTGCCACTTCGCATGATTCTTTATATTTTTTATAACATAGTCCACGAATATGTTATTCTAGACAAAGGCTCACAAGAAACAACAACATTTAACATTTATATAAAAATTAACATAACTAACAGGCCGACGCTCGTAAATTCAGCAATCTGGCGGTAAATGATCGAGACAAAAGGCGAGCGAATAGAAAAGTCGAATACCTTACCAAAACGGGATTCAGATGAATTGAATTGAATATAGGGCAAAACATGGAACGCAGTGGAATGTCGCTCCCGCTCGCATCAAACTTCACGGGTGGGTGTGGGGGAAAAAATTAGATTTGTGATGTCTTGTGCATTGCTGTTGCGAATGAGGAGACAGTAGAAATAGTTTTAAATGTAACTATTTAACGGATAATCAAGTATGTTTTGGTATTAGAAAATGAGATCATTGTGGTGGAGTGGGAGAATGTCTGACTGTAAATGTGGTTGGTAGGGGATTCGATTGTCACTCGGGGTAATGATTAATTTAAATTATTATTATTGTATTTACCCACTCTGGCAAGACAAAGCGCGCGGTTAAGTTCCGCCATTTGATACGTTGTCTGGAATTATAACAGAAGGCCGCGATTGGAGTGTTTTGACATTAGGTTCTCTCTGCTACGCAACACAATGCTGCAATGAAAACCAGATGATTCACACACTTTATAGAAGTTCGTCACAGGTAGACCGAATGTTAAAGGCTGGTTGAATTTTCTAAAATATATTTCCGTATACTTATTTACGCGATTAATCCGGTTAAAATAGTTTCACAGTGCGAATGCCTATCGCTTTGCAGAAAGAGGAGCTTGGAGAGTACCTGGGACTTACGACTTAAGTGTAGGTTTAAGGGGCCCCTTTAAAATATACAATAACCTTAAATTCTGCTTTCTGTGCTCCTCTCTCTGCTTTACTTAAACAATTTTTCAATTAACGTAAATTATATATAATATATACGTATATATATGAAAAACCTGCAAACGATGCCTGTACACGATCGAGATAAAGTGAAGAACACTTACAGATATTGAGTTTAATTAAATGCATTGTTCCCTTACAGCGTATTGTGTTTGGAGATCGTATTGTCGTCAAATTTTCTTATTCCATACAAAATTGATTTGATTTTTTGATTGTTAACTGATTTCCAAAGAAAGGAGGTACTAATTAGACTGTTTTTGTATGTGCTTTATTATTTTTTACTGTGTGAGCCAATTTTATTGATTTATTTTATGTTATTAGCTAGTGCTAACGTGGTGATTGAATTTAGTCAAGATTTGATAAGTATTTTTGAAATTTTTAAATGTTAATCACACATTAAGAAACAAAAAACAGAGCGCTTCGATGGTTTCCATGAGGCGCGGGTTTGAGTCCCGATGCGTTCAAATTTTTATACGTTTTCTAAATATGTTATTTGATAAGTAGTTTTCGGGTTTATCGTAATAATTGATTGATTGCTTTTTAGAGCATTTTATTTGCGGTTTTGTTTTTTTTTCTCAATATATTAATTATTAAATATGTATTTTAAAGTATTATTTTGTCTTTTGTTTACAGTAATAACTAGCTGTATCTCACAACTTCGTTTGCATGGTCTATAAAATCTAAAATCGGATTTTTACTCATTTTCTAATGAATTTCAAGAAATCCTCGTATTGCTCTACATTCCCTTAGGTATCTACAAACTAAATTTCAGCTTCCTATGGCCATTAGCTTCGCCTATACGTTGTCTGTCAGTCAATCTGTGATGCAAGAGTTTTATATAGATGAAATATCAACAATTTTATTTGAAGTTCACACTTTTTCAAGCATGGTAAGGCGGTCAAAGAGAATTTAATGTAAAGACATTTCGCTTTCCACTTTGCGGCCTAAATTACATATTGTGTGACGCGTTGCGGAACTTAACTCCGAGTCTTATCACAAACCACTTTTTTAAATATTCTTCAATGAGAAAAGTTAGGCTGTACTTATATATTTTTTTTTAATTTTAACACTTTCACGCTACAAAATCTTAAGTTATTATGTTCTTAAAAGTATAAATTATAAAGAAAACAATAATCTACTAAAAACACTTTCTAGGTAACAAAAGATTAAAAAAGTAACCCTTTCTTTTATTTGAAAAAAAAGATTATCTTTTTAAAAAAGTATTTTGGAAAAACAATGTGTATTTTTATAAAATTTTATACTCTCTTATCGTATTCACACTTATTGTTAAGGATAAAGTAAGGTAAGGTAGGAAGGTCCATTCATAGTTACCTCAAAAAGGGTTAAAATATGAATTCTTTTATTGTTTTTCATAGATCTTCATATTACATTGGTTAGACTATTGGTTAGGACAAAAGATGTTCTTTTAACTAGATGCAATAAGTAGATATTTTTTCTTTGTTTTTTTCTTGCCTTCATTAAAAAGACAGTAGTGTCGCGACACTCCGTTCTCAGCTTGTTCAGATAGAGACGTTTCGTGCTTAATGGCTGAACTTAATTTTACGCTTGGATATTTATGTGTTTGATAAATATTTTTAGCGTCACTAGCATATGTGTGTCAATTAATCTATGTAAGATTATTACGAATAACTCAAAAACTCATCAAATCTTAACTAAATATAAATGGAACCACATCAGAAGCACTAGCTATAATATAAAAAAAGCATCATCAAAATCGATTTATCTAGTAAAAAACAGTTAAAAATCCAATCGAATTGAGAACCTCTTTTTTTTAATCGGTTAGAAAGCTACAAAAAATATATCTTTTATACCATTTTGCGTTCATTTCAAATTTGCATACATACATACATAGCTTCATGTTGTATCCCTCATATAGCTGGGTAGGCAGAGGGAACCTAGTGATAAGATACTCCGTTCCCCACTCTCCGCCGAATTTAAGGCATTGCGTACTGAGTGGCGGAAATCAACGCTGCGCTTTGCCTTGTTACCAAACTTAGGAAATGAAAAATTCCATTTCCTAGAGTGGGAATCGAACCCATAACCTGTCGCGCTTACAGTCGCACGCTTGTGCCTTAGCGCTACGACAGGCGTCTAAGGACAAATGTAAAAAAATATATTCATTCATAGTTCGCCCACCCAGGAAGTATAAACACTGGGCAGGTAGAAGCAAGGCGCCGTTAGAAAAAAACGCCGGCGCCTAAAAATATGACATGCTCATAATTACTTTAATAAACTAAATAAATGATTGTAAGACAAATGGCAAGTCAGTTGATGAAATGAGTGCCTTTAATTTTAAGTTGCCGCTCTGTTTTAGGTTGCGGTTGTAATTCTATGTGTGCAATATTTTTTCATATGATTTTTTTCTTTATTTTTATTTTTTATTTATTTATTTTAGACATATACATCGTACATATTTAACATAGTACATGTTTTGCTTTGAATATAACCAAAATTAGGTAACGAGCTATCTGATATCCGAACTAGGATCCAGCCTGTACTTCAGATATCAGATCCTCAACCACCGGTGCAACATAAATATATCAATTTACACGTACGTCACGTCACGTACAATGCAGTTATTTAAAAATATTATTATGCTAGTATGTTTTATATTTAGAGTATGAAAATATGTATATTTTTATAATATTAAGTACTTAATATATATTTAGTATTAAAAAAATACATTTTTCATAAATATAAAGCGCGGTGTTGAGTTACGGAACTTAACTGTAATATTTTGGTTCCAGACTGAAAGGGAATGAAGTGTCTCAACACTACATACTTTCTATCTACCCTTTTCTAAAAATACCGTAAAGCTGTTTTTTTTTAAATATGCTAGAGTATAGTTTTAAATAAACATAGTGTCTAGACACTACGTTCTCTCTGATCCTACTATGCAAGATAAAGCATGAAGCTATTTTTAGCTTTAAATAGCGTAACGTACGACTCCAGACGTAATATTAAGTCAGTTTGTAAATGTCAGCGTGATTGTCTGTCGGTTATTTCGGCAAATTATATGTTATTTGGTTTAAGCCGAACTGAATTGGCGCCTCGTTGCTACGTTATTGAAGGGTAGAGCACCGTGATGATCAGATACGGATTTGGGAGTGGAAATTCATTTTTTTAATAATTTTTTTGGGTACTTATGTTATGTTTTTGGGGAATAGTAAATAAATTTATATGGATTACTGCTGTTAACAGCTAGAGATAAGAAGAACTTTACTTTTTCTATTTTCTTCTTAAATAAAAAAATATATAGCTTAAAAATTATTCTTGGAACCAGTTATTTAATTTACACAAACATGTTTTTTATAAACATTTAATTTTAGAAAAGTTATTTAAAACGCCGATAAGCAGAAAGTTAACATTGTAATTGCTTATATCTAAAGTATCTATATTTGTAAATATAAAGTAAATAAATAAAAAATATATAAATTAATGCTTACACACTTTTTTTTTAACTTCACGCTGTATCCCGCATATAGCTAGGTAGGCAGAGGGAACCAGAGAATCTAGTGTTTAGACACTCCATTCTCTTTCAACATTTCCGTTCCCCACTTTCCGCCAAATTGAGGCATGGCGTGTTGAGTGGCGGAACTCAACGCCGCGCTTTGCCTTGTTACCAAACCCAAAAAATGAAAATACTAAATTTGCTTACACATGTTTTAATAAATTTGGATCGCAAAATAATTATTTTAATTCCAAAACAAATAAGTCCAAATACGTCCCTGTATACTAGCATAGTATAATAACTGACATTACGCGATTAGAGCGCATGTATTTTTACTAAGAGCTCCGTCCGAAGTTAATGATCATCACTTAGAAACTGATTTGCGGTAAATTATAACTTTGATAAATATAGAGTACGTACGTCTATTTCTACCGCAAAGGTTATTTAATACTTGCTAGTTGTGGCCATGTGATTTTTATTTATTCGTATAAAAAATATGTTGGCGCGGCGTTTAGATCCGCCGCATAACACGCAATAGTTGCTGCAAAAAAAATCAAATAACCTCTAATAAGACTAAACGATTTTGGGCGGAAAGTAGAAAACAGAATATCTCTGACTAACCTGCTATGTAGAAAAAAGCATGAAGTCGGAAAAATAATCATTAAAATATTCAGATAGGCTATTATAAGCACTTTCGAATAGTGACTGTAAACGTAACATGTATTGGGTTCGATTCCCACTCCAGGAAAATGGAACTTTTCATTTTCTGGGCTTGGTAACAAGGCAAAACCCGGCGTTGAGTTCCACCACTCAGCGCGCAATGCCTCAATTTGGCAAAAAGTGGGGAACGGAGTGTCTTAACACTAGGTTTCCTCTGCCTACCCTGCTATATGCGGGATACAGCGTGAAGCTATGTATGTATGTACGTGTGTGAATTTATATAAATAAATATTATAAATTAAAACCTTAAAACACTTAATATATTTATAAAATAATTAATTATAAAATTTTATAACTATATTTTTATAAATACACTAAAATAGAAACAGGAAATATAAAAATAATCATATTATATTTAAATAATATAATTTTAAATGTTAATTTATAAATAATTAATTTATTTAGATATGCAATGCAAGCGGCCATGATGTAGGCGTGGCGTTAAGTCCCGCCTCTAACAGACACGTTTCCTTTCGATTTAGCCGTAATAAATTTTATATTTTTATTATTTCTATTTCATAATTTATATTGTTGTTGAAAATATAAGTATATTGCTTAGTATTTTGTGAAAACAAAGTTAATATATTATTTTATTCAAATATACTATACAAATTATAAATTCGATTTTAAATTTTAGTTAAAAATATATTTAATATAATAAAAAATATAAATATTTATTATAATTTATTTAAAAATTATGTATAAGTTATTACATTTATGATTTTCCTAAATAAACGAAAATACTCAAAATAAATTAATTATTAATACGTAATAAATATATTAAATTAAATAAATAATTATTTATAATAAAATAACATAATACAAATGTTTTATTATATCTAATAACATTAAGCAAATAAACAATGCAACAGCCTGCAGTCGGCCATGTTGGAGGCGTGGCATTGACTCCGCCTTAACACGTGGTTGAAGAATACTGCTGCTATCAGATTAAATAAATTATTTTATTATTATATTATAAATATAACATATTTATTTAATTATTATATATGTATATATATTGTTATATATAAAACAAAGAGAACGTAGTGTTTAGACACTCCGATCTCCACTTTACGTTCGGTTATTGTTTAAGTTACTATAGATTAGCTCTATTATGGTCAAACTATACTTTGTGTTATTCCAATGTATAAGCTATATTACTGTAGAGTTATATTTAGATCAGTTCAGTCATTTTTGTGTGAAAAAGTAACTAACTTCCCTACATCCATCCAGTCCATTCAAAATTTTTCGCATTTATAATTTTAATAAAATTTTATATTGTAAGAAAGCTGAATTTTGACGAGAATTGAACCCACGAACACTGTCTACCGTTAGATGGCGCTACAATAACGAATAACTTAATATCGTCGATAATAAAGCAGCTTCACGCTTTATCACGCATAGTCTGAGAGGACCTAGTGTTAAGACACTCTGTTAGCCGCTTTCTGTCCACATTCGAGACACTGTTGCGTGAGGGAATTTAACTTAATTTAAACTAAATATTAGGTTCTCATTCTTTTCTACCATTATGTTGTCATACATGTTGTTTGTATGTTTGTCATACATTTTTGTATAAAGTGACTTAGATGTAAGGAAACGTGTATGTTACACGTCATTGTGGTACTAGTGCCCTAAGTAGGTATATGTACCTAATTCAAATAACGTAAATTTGGGTTTTGGTAGAAAAAGTGGGTGGAGAAATAATAAATACGTTTATGTAATTGACTTAATGGTAAAAAAACAATTTTACTAATATGGGATAGTGATTCTTGAGACGACGTAGAGACTAGACTGAGAACTATTGTGACAATTGAAATAAATCTGGAAGTAAGTAAACAAAAGTGAGTTTTATTGCAGTAGGTAGGTACTTACTAGAGAATGTATATATTCTATTTGTATGTGTGTGCATGTAAGTTTGTGTGTTTGTGCAAATGAGTTTTTACATGAAACATTAATATATTTTTTTTAAATATTAAAAGCAAGACAAAATCACGAGCCAAAACAAGTATGTAGCCACATAATATTAAAAACGTAAGAAATATAAATGTTTAATATAATATATTTTATTATCATTTATAAGAAACGTAATTTAGATTAGTATGAAGATTAAATTATATATAATGTATAGATATTCAAATTTTATTACCATGATTAAATTAATTTTATTTCTTTTAACTTACCGCCTTTTGCTTAAGAGCTTTATTAAATACATACATAGCTTCACGCTGTATCCCGCATATAGCAGGGTTGGCAGAGGGAACCTAGTGTTAAGACACTCCGTTCCCCACTTTCCGCCGAATTGAAGCATTGCGTGCGTGTTTTGCCTTGTTACCAAGCACAGGAAATTAAAAATTCAATTGCCTGGAGTGGGAATCGAACCCACAACCTGTATCGTTTACACCTGTAACCTGTAGCAGGCTTGTGCCTCTGCGCCACGATAGGCGTTCGTTAGCTTTTTTAAGTTGTTAATTGTACTGGAGTGGTAAATCACTGTGCTTTCCGCTTGCCTTAATTTCAAAGGAAGAGGTTCATAACTTTTTGTTAAGTGACCCAATTTTGATGATTCTTTTTTTGTTCGATAGCTAGTACTTCTGATGTGGTCACATACAATTTAGTTAAGATTTGACGAATAGTTTTTGAGTTATTCGTAATGATTGTACGTTTTAGTGCCATTTATTTGAAGTCAGCTTTATTTTTTTAATTTCATTATTACAATGTTTTAGTTAACTTGTTTTGTTTGCTTGTTTGCTTTGGGTCAAATTTAGTAATTAAAGTATTATCTCCTCGGGGTTTTACCAGACATTAGATTAATCTGTAGTTCGGATAAGAGTACAATTTAATACAAATAGTAAATCCAAGATGATTGTTATATTAAAGAAAACCGCCTTCAAATAAAATGTACTAAAAAGTAAAATTATTTCGAATAATTGAAAAAGATCTTAACTAATATTAAATGGAACTATTTTAACCGGATTAATCGCGTATATTTTAGTTTTAGTACGCGAGGCAACTAAGAAATAATTATATCAAATGGCAGACGAATGCCACCTCAGTCTACCCCCGAGTGTGACCACGGACTACTGTAAAGTGTTCGAAACGTCGGGGTTCCAAAAATGTATTTCCGACTACTAAAATATACGCGATTAATCCGGTTATAATATAGTTTCATTTAATATGTGTAATAATCGCGAAAATCGAAGAGCTCATTATAGATCTTAACTAAATTTCAATGGGTTTTCATCAGAAGCAATAGCTATCATATAATATAAAGAATCATCAAAATTAGTTTACTCAGTAAAAAATTATGCGGTAAAACATAAAAAATATAGTCATATTGAATGGAGGAGGTAGCATTTTTGAAATTAGGCTTAAAATTAAAAAAAAAATACTTGTTCCAGTCTTTAATTGAGTTCGATTTATTGCGTGCTTCGTTTATTGAACGCGAAAATAATAAATGTTCTTGACAACTTTCGTAAAGTATCGCGTAATTGAAGGGAATGTTGTGGTAAGACCTGAATAATTAAGATATTATGAATATAAATAACTACGTAATGGCACAGTAGATTATTACGATGATAACAGGTTTAAATTTGTTTTACTGATATGATTTTTTACTTGGTTAACCAATCTATATATAAAAACGCGAAGCAAACACTTTGTACCCCTTTTTACGAAAATTACGCGGACGGAGGAGCATGAAACTTGGCACACTTATAGTTTATATAGAGAAGGAGTGCAGAATGCAACCATTTTTTAAAGTAATGCATAAAATGATGAAAATGACGTAATGAATCGGTAAGTGCAGAAACTACGTAAGTCCTGCACTCAACGATTCACATACGTTGCTAAAGACAATGCGTTGTTAATACGTCGACGGGGACATTAGTAGAAATAAGTGCGTAATGGCACAGTAGATTATTATGATTATAACAGGTTTAAATTTGTTTTACTGACATGATTTTTTACTTGATGAACCAATTTGTATAATTCATTTTTAAAGTGAAAACTTCTTTACCGGAGTTATGCACTTTTTGGGATGCTTAAAAAAATGTAGGTTAGTTGAAACATGTGACCTAAATCGAAATTTTGTAAGACGAATTTGTCAATATTGTTATATTTGTATACAATAGCACAATATTCATTATATTGTATTTTACCACATAAATGAAAGTACTTTCATACAAATAATCAACGGAATTCGTGCAAAATTAATTCATAACCATTCCAAAATATTAAATTTGAAGAACGTTAACTGTAGGAAGGAGGTTAGGGTAAATAAAACGGTCATTCGGTTTTATAAATTAATTATATTTCACCGAAAAGAAAGAGTATTCGAAGAGACTGCTTTTCGACTCGAAAGTTTTTACATGTAAGGAACACAGTATGAGTGGCGGCAACCATTTTATAGCAAAAGTCAAAAGACATACTAATTATAAAAGATTAGTTTTTGTATAATAATCAATTGACAATCTATAAAACAACTTGATCATTTAACAAATCAGTTGATCAACTATAAAAACAATTGATATTCCAACATTAACATTCAAGTTTCCATTTCTGCCGGAACTCCTGGAGTGCAAACCGTTGGTTTTTTTTTTATATCATAGCTGCTTCTGATGTGGTCCAATTTAAATGTATTTAAAATTTAATCGTTAGATTTTAAATTTTGTTTTGGAATTATATTTTTGACTTCTTGATACAGAGTGCTCGACACACAGCGTTAGTACTTATATTTAAATGATTTTCTTTTGGCTGTTCAGGTAAGAGAAAGCGCGGCGTTTAGTTACGGCACGCAACTAAACGCCGAAACGAAACTTGAATACACTCCGTATTCATGTCTTGACACTAGGCTCTGCTATGCGAGAATAAGCGTGAAGCACAGTTCAGTCTCTGAAGATATAGATATAAGGTTATGTTAAGGTGAAATCATTCATAGACTTTAGGCATAAATTATAGCCTATGTAGAAATTTGATGTTGTAACTAATATATCTAAATAGTTTTATCTAGATTAATTCAGTAAATTCCTGAAACAGTAACAAACATTCATCCTGAAAAAAATTCGCATTTATAATAACTAGGGGTTACCATTGACACAATACAATTGAGGATGAATGAATTTATTGTATTTCTGACACATTATTGTAATATTGGTTTTATGTACTTTTTCTTCATGTACACAATATCTAATAATACAATTCTCATAATAATTTTCATACTCTTCGGTTCGCGTAATTTTCATAAAAGGTTTACTATACGTATTAATATAAATCGTATGATTAAATAAATAAGATTTTAACAACAAAAAAGAAATCCAATTTCAAATAAAATTCCCTTTAAAATATTACGAATAGCTCAAAAACTACTTGCTCTTCCTAAATTAAATTTAAACGAAACCTCATCAAAGCTCTATTTATCATATAAAATCATCATCAAAATTGATTCACCCAGTAAAAAGTCATCACGTAACAAACATAAAAAACTAATTAATTTATTTATTTTTTTTAACTTCACGCTGTATCCCGCATATAGCGGGGTAGGCAGAGGGAACCAGAGAACCTAGTGTTAAGACACTCCATTCTCTTTCAACAATTCCGTTCCCCACTTTCCGCCGAATAGAGGCATTGGGGGTTGAGTGGCGGAACTCGACGCCGCGCTTTGCCTTGTTACCAAACCCAAGAAATGAAAAACCTCTAATTAATATAATCAAGAATTAAGAACTATAATTAAGATAATTAACAACAAATAATAATTAAGAACCTCTTTTTCTAAAATCGGTTAAATCCAAACTATAATTCAATAATTATAATATATTTACCCCAAAGTATAAATTCGGCGTAACACGGCGGCCGGCTCTCGTCAACGTCACAGACGGCAATAACTCAAGAGCAAAAAGCGATATCAAAGGAAGCCGCCGCTAAAATGACTTGTTTCTCAGTTTGCTTAGTGTAAACAGCTACATCAAAGATGCCGGTCGATTTTGAAAATTTACCGGCCTCTTTTTGTTTAATTTTTTTGTGGTGAAGCATAATGATTGTTTGTTGTGGGTTCGATTTTCGGTTGATACATACATACATAGCTTCACGCTATATCCCGCATTTAGCAGGATGGGCAGAGGTAACCTTGTGTTAAGACACTCCGTTCACTCCAGGAAATAAAAAAAATTAACAGTATTTAGTATTTTCATTTTCTGGGTCTGGTAAAGAGGTAAAGTGCATTGAGTTCCGCCACTTAGCACACAATGCGTCAATCCGGCGGAAAATGGGTAACGGAATTGTTGAAAGAGAACAGAGTGTCTTAACACTAGGTTCTCAGGATCCCTCTACCTACCCCGCTATATGCGTGAAGTTAAAATTTTTTTTTCCAAGCTGACATCGAACCTGCAACCATACAGTAACCCCTCCACTACATCATGATGGTTTACTTTAATGAATATACGAGAAGCTATCAATTAAAGGCGCCCACTTCAAAGTAAAATGAGTGATGGCAGATGTTTCTCGCATGATTTAATACTGAAAACCAATAGTTATTTTTGTTAACATTTTACGGCAAAACCAAAAGAAATAATTGGCAAGAAATTACTTTAGAATTTTTTTTTCATACTTTTTAGATAATTTGTATTGTTATGTATTTTTAAATTGCGTTAAGTTTTTGAGTTTTGAGCTTAGCTAAATATATGGGTATAATGGTTTGGTGGTTTTTTTTCTTAATAATTGTCTTTACGCGTTTATGGTAATATTTTTTCTACATATGTTTTCTATTTTTTAACTTCACGCTGTATCCCGCATATAGCAGGGTAGGCAGAGGGAACCTGACAACCTAGTGTTAAGACACTCCGTTCTCTTTCAACAAATACGTTCAACACTTTCTGCCAGATTGAGGCATTGCGTGTTGAGTGGCGGAACTCAACGCCGCGCTTTGCCTTGTTACCAAACCCAGAAAATGATAATACAAAATTTCCTAGAGTGCGAATCGAACCCACAACCTGTCGCTTTACAGTCGCACACTTGTGCCTCTGCGCCACGACAGGCGTTATGTTTTCTACTTTTCCTTTAGATATATTTTAAATGTAAATATTTTTCCAAATAATGAGCAAAATACTGAACTTATTTAATATTACTTACGTTACCATAAAATAAATGGAACGGACTATCCTGTACACTAAGTAGTTTTGCCTGTATCTTAGAAAAGTTTAAAATAGAAGATAAAAAGCAAAATTACTCATACCTCCTACAAATATTATAATTGCGAAATTTTGTTAGGATAAACAGATATTTGTTACTTTTTCAAGCAACAACTATTGAACGGATTTAGGGATAACTTTACAATAATATAGTTCATATGACAGAATAACACATAACGCAAAGCGCGGCGTTGAGTTCCGCCACTCAACACGCAATACCTCATTTTGGCGGAAAGTGGGTAACGGAAATGTTGAAAGAGAATGGAGTGTCTTCACACTAGGTTTTCTGGATCCTTCTGCCTATCCCGCTATATGCGGGATACAGCGTGATGTTAAAAAATGACTTGGTAAGACAACACGAAGTTGAGTTCCGCCACTTAATACGCAACATATCGAATTTAGGCAAAAGGCGGCAAAAGGAGTGTCTAAACACTAGATTCTCATTCCCTTTTATGTGGAATAAAGTGTGAAGCTAAAAAAAAATAGATATAAAAGTGTGAGAACAACATGTAAATAAAGTAATCATGTTCGTTTCTTAATAAAACGTTAATCATTAGAGATAAGAATAAATTATTGCATCTGTAATAATCTCTTCTTGCCAAGAAAGATACCAATATAATTAATAATATTAATTTAACAGTGAAATCTGAATATATGAGGCCTAAGTGACGCAGTGGAAATGTGTCTAACTATAGAATCAATGGTTGTGGGTTCGATTCCAACTCGGTGGAATGATTATATTTAAATTTGTTTTCAGTACCCACTTTGGTAAGTAACGCGGCGGTTAGTTCCGCCACTTAACATCATTGTCTTGATTGAATGTGAATGAAAGTTTCTGTATAACTATATGTTTAAAGAAATAATACTTTACTTTTTTAAATTAAATTTATACTGCAAATCTTTATTATTATTTATTTACTTTATAATGAAGAAATTATCTCTTATTACAATTAATTAATAATATGTTTATGTAATAGTACAAATAAAATCTAAGCAGAGCTTAATACTATAAAGAGAAAACCAAGTACGGCGTTGAGTTTCACAAAAGCTCCGAACTTGGGCGGAATTTAGAGAACAGAGTGCCTTATCACTACGTCTTCCGTGCTATTTAGGAAAAAAACGTGAAACTGTGTGTACCATAACACATACACACATAACAAATAACTATTCTTATCACACAAATATTTACCTAAGGGAATTGAACTCCCAGCCTTTCTCCCATCCAAACCTACCATTTCTCCCAGTACTTGTTTATCTGATATAGGACTCCTGTATAAATATACACATAAAAAACATAAAACACTGCAGACGCCACGATTCAACGAGTCATTCAGATTCATCTTATCCGTGACACAAGTTAATGGGCATTGGTAAGGATGATGCTGTTGCTAGAGCTATGCTAAGATATAAAAATAATATTTATACTTACTATACATACATAGCTTCACGCTGTATCTATCTATGTATATATGTTAAGACACTCCGTTCCCCATTTTCCGCCGAATGAGGCATTGCGTGCTGAGTGGCGGATCCCAACGCCGCGCTTTGCCTTGTTAACAAACCCAGGAAATGAAAAATTCCATTTTCTAGAGTGGGAATCGAACCCACAACCTGTCGCGTTTACAGTCGCAAGCTTCTGCCTCTGCGCCACGACAGACAATAAGCAATGTTTCTAATTTGGGTGGGAAACGGAGAATAGAATGTTTTGGCACTAGGTTCAAAAAAAATAATAATATTGAATTTGAGAAGAATTAAATTAAGCCATCAAGATTATTTGAAAAGGTGTATGATTGTAAACGCGTTAGTTATGGGTTCTATTCCTTTTAGGGTGAATAATTTTATTTAAATTATTTTCATTTCCCCACTCTGGTAAGGCAAAGCGTGACGTTGAGTTCTGCCACTCTACGAGCAACACCTGGGAAACAAGGACAACTTGAAAAATGGAGAGTTTAGACACTAAGTTATCACTACCCTACCTGATTAAGCAGTGAATATTGAGACACATATACCCTTATTTATGTTAGCTATATACCATCTAGGCACGTTGTTAGGTATTTGATCATTAAAAATTAGAAAATATAAAAATTTCAACGTTTATATTTAAATAACTGTTAAGTCTTTAACTATGAAATTTGGAATTTACGATATTTACATATGTATAGCAAATTTATTATTACTGTTCTCTAGAATAGGTTATAGTAATAAAGAATTTAAAATTCTTTTAAATAGCATGAGGACCCCCCTGAGGGCGTGCATGAATTAATGACTGTGGACGAGGCGAAAGAGGTATGCAGGGACCGTAGCGTTTGGCTCTCCGTTCTCTCTGACTACCTCGCTAGGGATAAAGTGTGAAGGTAGGTAGGTAGGTAAATTGCTTTAAATCGTGTAATATTTCACTAGGCAGCTGCATTTCCCTTGGAACTTGACTGCAGACGCAGCCGTGCATTTCACACTTGCTTTCTTCTTCAATCTTTAATGTGTCTTAAAATGAAATCAAAAGACTATTTTAAAAATGAAATAATCAAACATAAATAAACATATCTTCAACTCAAACGCAAGAGCTACTCACTATTACAGTAACATCAATGGTATGTATAGACATTATAAACAAACAAATGAGATTAAAATAAGACTATCGTAGTGTAAATGGCGGCGTTAAGTTCCGCAACTTAATATGAAGTATCTTGAAATTGTGTGGAAAATAGAGAATGGAGTGTCTTAGCTCTAGGTTTCTGTTTACACTATAACAAGAAAAAAAAGATAAGGACCAATTCGTTACTCAACAAGCAATATATCAAATTCAGGTTGACAATAGAAAACGGAGTGCCATGACACTAGGTTTTTTGTTGCCTACTCGTTTATGCGAGATAAAACGTGAAGCTAAAATATATATCTAAGTATATCTATATATATTCAGTCATATCTCTGTTTCATGTCATGTGACGGTGTAAACCACGCGTCGATGAAGATCAAAGTAAATGCAATTAGGCAACGCGATCTGCCTTCAAAGCCGCGACTAATTTCTTTTGGGAGCGACGTATCGCGTCAAACCCTTTTAGAGGCGATCTGTTTGAGATGGCCGGCCTGCCACCCGCGGAGCAGGGTTGTCACCTGCTAGCTATTAATTTATTTAAAAAGCTTATTAAAAAATATATTATTAAAAAAATTGTAGATTGTTTATTTAATGTACATAATTTAATTTTTTACAGAGACGCAGATTGTTTGTCTGTCCTAGGTATTATTTACTTGCCCATGGCTGTCTTCTAGTCGAGTGTGTCATCATAAGCTGCCTCAACGCTTAATATTAAGCTTAATGCGGTTAAACGTCAGCCTAATATTTATAAAAAAAAGATAATATATCGCTTGTAACATGGCCATATCTTTTCTAATTTATTTTAACTCTTTTTTAATTTAGCATTTGGAAAACTTTGTGAACGTTGGTAGCCAAACTGATGGAAATATCTCTTCTGATCAAACAGAAATGATGTTTCGAATTTATTGTGCTTTGCAACTCTAGGCTCTATTACTAATAATATATGTACAAACATTTTAAAAAAATACATGAAGCTCCTTAAGCCTATACTTGGTTACAGATACCGAGTAGGTTTTGAATTATTCGTAATAATTTTACTTTTAAATACGTTTTTTAAAGTCGTTTTTATAATCAAAATCATATATTATTAATATATAACATATTATATTAAAACTGCCAACCCTACAAAGTGTCAGACGTAAGATGGCTAATTGCAAAGCGACCGCCGACAATGCCGCGCCGCCACTGGGAATTTAATCACTCGTTCTAACTGATAGCAATAGGAAAAAACGTCAATCAAAATCCTTATGTTTTGTAGATATCGTATATTTATTATGAAAATTGGGAAGTCGGGAGTTTTGTGAAATTAAGTATAGAAACAATAAAAAAATAGATAGATCAATTAGAATAGAAATAGATCAATTATTTTACACTAGCACGCCTTCACTTTCTTATGTTCCTGCAGAACAGGCGTGTTACTGTAAAATAATTGAGTTAACTGTTGAGAATACTGTTGAGTTTCTTGCCTAACAACTGTTAAGTTTCTTGTCGGCTCTTCTCAGCAGAACTGCCTTCGAGCCGGTGGTAGCTTCCGTTAGGACTGACGATCCTAACATCTTTTGTAAATTGACGATTCATAACGCTTGTAATAGCCTATTTGAATAAAGAATAATTTGATTTTGATTTTGAATTGTATAAGACCAGTGGATGAATGTGTTTGATCTTCTATTTCAAATTAAATTTATCAAATTACAGCGTCCACAAAAAGACAGGAAGTAAATTGCGGAATGTTTCAATTTTCTTTATCCTATATATAAAAATTAATTTACTAGTCACTAAATAAGTAAACTAGCAATATATTCATACAAAAACCCACAAAGAATGAAAGCAAGCGCGAAACAAAAATTATTGGCAATACGCTATTCCACAGTTAATTGTAATTGCATTTTTTGCGTCCATACATTTACAGTCGCAATTAAAGAGACTGGTCGTGGGACAATTTGGATCAATTAAATACACTTTTGAGATGTTAAAAATATTTATATCACTTTAATAATCATTTATGGAACGAATTAATAGGATTTTTTTCATGTTTCTTCCTTTGAAAAATACGCAAAATGACAATATTTTAAGATATTTCGAGGTATGTCAAGTATTTCTGTTTTGACGTGAACATTCTGTCACGTTATTATAAGTTGAGATATGCTGGATATCATGATGATCATAGGTTCATTTCCCAGTTGGAGCGACTTTAGTTCCATTCGTACCTATTTGTGCATATGTACATAGCTTCAACTAGTGTTAAGACACTCCGTTCCCCACTTTCCGCCAAATTGAGGCATTACACGCTGAGTGGCGGAACTCAACGTCGCGCTTTGCCTTGTTACCAAACCCAGGAAATGAAAAATTCCATTTCTTGGAGTGGGAATCGAACTCACAACCTGTCGCGCTGACAGTCACACGCTTTTGCCTCTGCACCACGACAGGCGTTTTATATAAATAGCGTAATTGAACTCCGCCTCTAGTTATATTTTGTTTCTGTACTAAAAAGAAGAAACTTCTTAGCAATTCATGGATTAGCCGTGTGGTTATGGTGTGTCCATCGCGTTGCAAGGATAGGTTTAGAGTCAATTTTGACGCGATAGAGATGGGTGAGGAACAGAAATTTTTCAAATTTGCTTAAATTGAGAAAGAAGCGCGGACAGTGGTGGTGAACATTAATATGCCTTTTAAAGAGGTCCTTTAAGCCTACACTAAGGTTACAAATTCCTGACACTCGAGCTCCTCCCCTTGTAACACGATGGAATGTACTAATCCATGGAATGGTAACGAGTTTCTTTTCTTATAATTGAAGGAAACCGAGTTGCGATATAGCTAGTAAATATAAAAAAGAGGTTTTTTCAATGTTCCTTTTTTACCACCCAACAAAAAACGTCACAGAACTATGACTAACAAACGCTCGAATAACCAAGAATCTTTTACCATTTGTAAAAACATTACATTCAACTAATTTGTATGAAACCATATTTGGCCTAATAAATGTTCCAACGTCCATACTTTATTATTCATATGTCCGTAAATGGTGAACTGATACCCATCTATTTAGTATCTTGAGTTAATTACAAAAACATGAATATCAGCTGCCTATTAATTTAATATAGTAATTTATAAAAGGAATTTCGCAGTGGAATTTTAACGTGACGGTTGTGGGTTCGGTTCCCATTCAGGGGAATTATTAATAAAAGCAGCTTCATGCATTTATCAGGGTAATCGGAGTGAACCTAGTGTCAAGGCACTCCGTTCGACACTTTCCTCTCAAGTTCGAGACATTGCGCGCTGAGTGGCGGAACTCGACGTCGCACTTTGCCTTGACCAAACCTAGTAAATGAAAAATTCCATTTCCTGGAATGGGAATCGAACCCACAACCTGTCGCGTTTATAGTCGCACGCTTATGCCTCTGCGCCACGACAGGCGTTTATATACGTAACATAATAATTTATAATTGCTTTTAAATACATAAAACGATATTTTTAGTTGATTATAAACCATAATGAGTTATATTACATTCTTAGATACATAAAAGGCAAGAACCGCCAGTAATTAGTAAGCGAGTGTAGCATAAACGTTGCATTTGACTGTCTAAAGCAGGTGAAATAAATATTATACTAAATGTATTATGTCATAGTTTGTTAATTTACCTGTGAACGGGGTTAGAATACAATTCCCCTCTCCTGCTGGATCCCGTAAGAGGGGACCGGCTGGTTGCCCCAGTAATAAGGCGGTAGATTCATCCTCCGACTTGCTTCCGACTACTATCATGTCAAAGATGAACTGCCAAATATTTAATGTGTTCCGGTTTGATGACATGTAAGCCAGGTTTTCCTCATTCCCACCCATGTTTTCCCTAGAATGCGGTGGTTTCAATGGCGGACTCCCGCGGCCACTACATTGTGTCCTCCCTATTTTATCTGTACACTCTAAGCTGGTAAGGCATTCGCAACTCCTCTAGTATTTGCAGATATTAGAATATTACTTCGAATACTCTACAATCTAGTATTGTATGGATTATTCGCCCATGGACGAATGCAATCTACCTTTAGGCGACCCTTCTGCTCGTATGCCACATTTTATCAATTTTTACATAATTATAATAAATTAGCATTGTCCCGTAACCTCTTAAGCCCCCGTTACCAAAACTGCCGTTTTTTCCGTTCCTGTAGGAATTTCAGGACTTTTCTCTTCTTCTCTTAGGACTCCCCTACAACTTACTAAAATTTACTAATTTATTTTTTCCATATAGCAAGGTAGCCAAAGAGAGCCTCAATGTAAAGTCAAGACACAAAAAGGTTATCGCCAAAATTCCATAGTAAAATTACTAAATACCTTGAAATCCTATACCACTTTTACCAAATATACTGGCTTACCTAAAAATTACCGGCTTCCCGAAATATATATACCGGCTTCCTTAAATGTACATCGGCTTCCCTTAATTTACCGGCTTGCCTAACTAAAATTTTCACCACTCGCCACTGATATGCACACGGTATCAATACATTGCACTCAATAGAGTGGCGAAACTCAACGCCGCATTTTATTATAAAATAAAAAAGTATCACAAACATTAATCCTAGTTATCAACAGCTATTAATGATCTATATTTTATCATTAAGTCGTTTTTACTTAATGATGTAAGAAATATGTAGTTTTTTCTCTTTGTAAGTACCAGGTGATCCAAGTTTGACACGTGAGGAGCAGCTAAAATACTAGAATCTAGATGAATGTTAAATAACACGTAATTATACGTACTAGTGTCCCCGTTGACGCGTTAATAACGCATCCTAGCAACGTATGTATGTCACTTTATATAAACATGAATGTCAAACCATGGCAGTGTGTGTAATATTATTTTTATATATTTTTATGCATTATTTTTGAAAGATATCATTGTGTACTCCTTCGCTATATAAACTATACGTGTGCCAAGTTTCATGCTCTTCTATACGCGGTATTTTCGTAAAAAGGGGTCCAAAATTTTTGCTTCACGTGTCACTATAAAGATATGAACATACGTACACTGGTACAAGTGCAATAACATAACGCTACTTTACAGAAGAACCAGTTAAAACGTTCCTACGGTTAACATATCGTCATTGTCTTGTTTTTCTTATTTACATATATATATATATACGAGTATACATAGCTTCACGCTGTATCCCGCATATAGCAGAGTAGGCAGAGGGAACTTAGTGCACTCTGTTCCCCACTTTCAGCCGAATTTAAGGCATTGCGTGCTGAGTGGCGTAACTCAACGCTGCGCTTTGCCTTATAGCAGAGGCACAAGCGTGCAATTATAATCGCGACAGGTTGTGGGTTCGATTCCCACTCCAGGAAATATAAGTTTAGTATTTTCATTTCCTGGGTTTATCAAACCATATTTACCAATAACCAATTTATATTTACAAGGCAAAGTGGGAAACGGAGTGTCTTAACACTAGGTTCTCAGGTTCCCTCTGCCTACCCTGCTATATGCGGGATACAGCGTGAAGTTAAAAAGTAGTCTATATAAAGAATCCTTTCACCATTTCAACTACCACTCAGTTATTATTTATCTATCCGAGTAATAAATTCTAATGCCAGTACAGCTTAGATCGTACATCAAACGATATTTCCGTCGTAAACTAACTTAATAAATCATAATTATTTCGCTTTTCGCAACATTTAATGAGTAAATATAATGTTATAATATTATATTTATTATTAAACTGTATGTGGGTTTATTTGTAGGTGTAGTGGTAGTGGGTTTGATTTCCGATTGAAATTTCTATTATATTTTATAAAAAATATTGCTTCGCTTTGGTAAGACAAAGCGCGGCGTTGAGTTCCGTCACTCAATAAATAATTTCTTGATTTGAGAGAAAAGAACGGAGTGTCTTGATACTATGTTCGCTCTACCTGTTTGTGGTCTATCCTTATATGTGGAAGAAATCGTTATGCTGCAAAAGGAATAGAGTTATAATACTTATTACATTATACGTATTATATTTATTATAGTACTGATTAGCTATAAACGCCTGCCGTGGCGCAGAGGCACAAGCGTGCGACTGTAAACGCGACAGGTTGTGGGTTCGATTCCTACTTCAGGAAATGGAATTTTTCATTTCCTGGGTTTGGTAACAAGGCAAAGCGCAGCTTTGAGTTCCGCCACTCAGCAATTGAGGCATTCAGCGGAAATGGGGAACGGAGTGTCGTAACACTAGGTTCCCTCTGCCTATATGCGGGATATAGCGTGAAGCTATGTATGTATGTCTGGTTAGCTGTGAGTAGGGAGTTTGATTTTTATTTATGTATGGTGATTTTTTTATTCTGTACAAAATTATTTCAAGAGGTGCCGAATCGAATCTTCCACTTCGCAATTGAACTGAACACCGCTTCTCTTACTAGAGCGAAAGAAATAAAAATAATTCATATTTAATCAATTTCTTTTCACCCCACGTGAGAATCGAACCCATGACCACTCGTGAACAATCAGACTTTTCCACTACAAAAATAGACTTATCAATCTATTCACGCTTATATAATACTGTAGTCCTAATTTATGTTAGCTAAAAGTCGACAGTGTGCAGACACTTTTAACTTACATAGCCAGTAGGATCATAAATTTAACAGTTGACGACATAAATCTAGTGAGAATTGAGCAAAAACTGCCTTCCTATACACATTCACGTTGATACGTATTGCTTTTGAAATTGAAGGATAAATTGTGGAATTGAACTGGTGTCCAGTTGTTACGGGTGGTAATGGGTTCGAAGACCAGTCATGGTAATATTGTTTATATGTAATAAAATCTTTTTCAGTTTTTTTTTTTGGCATAGGAGAGTAAATAGGTGTTGTGTTAAGACATTAAGTTCCCGCTTTTCGCGAGAGACTGCATGTTGAGTGGCGTAATTCGATGCAGCACTTTAAGTGACTGCTTACGCGATTAGTTTTGGGTTCAATTCTCACTCAGAGTCATTATTACACAAACATAGCTTCACGCTGTATCCCGCATATAGCAAAGTAGGCAGAGGGAACCTAGTGTTAAGACACTTCGTTCTCCACTTTCCGCTGAATTGAGGAATTGCGTGCTGAGTGGCGGAACTCAACAACGCCCTTTGCCTTGTTACTAAACTCAGGAAATGCAAAATTCTATTACCTGGAGTGAGAATCGAACCCACAACCTGTCGCGATTACAGTCGCACGCTTGTGCCTCTGCGCCACGACAGGCGTTAATATATTTAAATTATTCTCATTGCTATGCTCTAGCAGAACAACTTGACCTCTATCACTTTACGAATGTCTCAAATTCAGAGAGAAATCAGAGAAAAGAGAGTTTTGGCACTATATTCTTCAACTACCCCACAATTTAGTTCGCCAATTCAAACATTTGTATGTCACATTTCAATGAAAATTACAAACACCTACACTGCACCTACAGTTACAGGTAAGCCTTTCAATCCTCCTTACATCTGAGACACGATAAAATTATAATGCTTATTTATCACCTTACAAACGTGTATATGCATTATTCATCTTGTGGTTGATGTCCCAACTCTCGACCGTTTAATATATTGAGTTGAAATCGTCACGATTTTAAATAAATATTGCAAGACTTATTACAATCGCACTTTAGTAACTGGTATTTGTAAAATATATTAACGCTCCTGCTCACAAAATCTTTTTTTTTTTTTTAACTTCACGCTGTATCCCACATATAGCAGGGTAGGCAGAGGGAACGTAAGAACCTAGTTTTAAGACACTCCGTCCTCACAACATTTCCGTTCCCCACTTTCCGCCAAATTGAGGCATTGCGTGTTGAGTGGCGGAACTCAACGCCGCGCTTTTCCCTATTTCCAAACCCAGGAAATGAAAATACTAACATTTCCTGGAGTGGGAATCGAACCACGACAGACGTTATAACGACACAATATCTTTACAAATTGTAAATTTTATGTTATCCTGATATATAAGCTATACTACTGTAAAATTTAATTTTAGTTTGTTTAGTAACAAACACTGGGACATTTATCTCTAATATTCACATTTAAATTATTCATTTTATATTAGTAATAGGATTAATATAATAATTATAATAATTCTAACCTTGTCATCAATCAGTATTAGAATTACTGTGATTTATGATACTAGGAAATGTAGCATTTGTGTAATATCTACATATTTGTCTGATCTATTAGAAATAATAAATAATTTAATTAAAATTTAAATATTACCCTAGTCGTCCTGGCACAGATATGGAGTTCGGACTACGAAAATTTTGTTACTCCCTGTGAGGGGACGGGATTAGAATACTATTCCCCTCTGTCGCTGGGTAGCGTCTCGTAAGAGGCGGGTATGCCTGTAGTTTGGTGGTAGGAGAATTGTCCTCTGTCTGGCTCGCGACCACTATCATGTCAAAGACGAACCGCCAAATATTTAAAATGATGTGTTCCGGTTCGATTACATGTAAGCTAGATTTTCCCCTATTCCCACCCATCCTTTCCCAAGAATGTGGTGGTCTCATCAGAGAACTACTACATTGTCCTCCCCTTCCATCTGTATCCTCTAGGTCTGCAATGTGTTTACAACACCTCGGTGTTGTAGATGTCTATGGGCAAAGGTAACCATTTAGCATCAGGTGGTCCTTCTGCTCGTTTGCTTCTGTTCTCCATAAAAAAAAACTGTCATCTGATCCGGACACGTGTGCAAATTTCGAATAAGCAGCGTTGCAAGATCTTCTCTTTCTTATAAATATTGACGCGTAGTTACAAGAGTTAAAGTTAATAAGAGATTGTTTAAAAATAGGTACATATGTAGAAATTACAGAAACCTAAATGAAAAACGAATATGATGGCATTAGGTGTAACAGATGCATTTCAATAATTCAAATTATAAATATACCATAATTACACCAAAAACATCAAAGATATGTATATTTTTTAACTGAAGATTTTTTGTTCTTTTTTTGTAGCTTCACACTGTAACCCGCTTATAGCAGGGTAAGGGATCCAGAGAACCTAGTGCTAAGACACTCCGTTCTTTTTGATATTTCCTTTCCTCACTTTCCACCGAATTGAGGCATAGGATTCTGAGTACTTTTTTTAGTATATATTGCAATTTTATTGATATCTTTAAGGTAAGAAAAATTAAAAATAATAAAAACCTTTCCACACGATCTATTCTCATAGTAAATTATATAAAACATACTAATAAAGTCTAACAAATTTATAAAACTAAACCAATGTGTAAACACCTTAACATTAACTGTGAAACTTCGCCCATAATTATTACCGTACAAACACTTAGTCATTTCCTCTTTAACCTTTTACAATATTTATCAACGCAAGTCAATCTTGCAATTTATATTTACTAATTATCTTTTAAACATTGCAAAGTTAATATATGTATTTTATTACAAATATATTACTGTGAGAACAGGTCATCGTGGTTGTGGGTTCGATTTCAAGTTATTTTTTTAACTTCACGTTGTATCCCGCACATAGGTACATAGGCAGAGGAAACCATAGAACTTAGTGTTTCCCACTTTCCGCCGAATTGAGGCATTGCGTGCTGAGTGGCGGAACTCAACGCCGCGCTTTGCCTTGTTACCAGAGCGATTCTATATAGATCGTTCTTATGATTGATTGAGTCTTCAATTCAAGTGAAAGAACTATGGTGGAGAATGGAGTCTCTTAACACTAGACTTCACTCTGCCTTCCTTGCTATGCGGTTTAAATAATAATTATTTTTATTTTATACTAAGATACTCAAACAGAAATCATATTTGAACTCACAATCGATTGCATTCAGTAATTTAACTGGAAATAAGTTAATAATAACAGTAAAACATTACTTGACAACATAATTGCAGTACTGTAGTAATATCTCGACTACACTTCCGGCAAAGGAAAATTTATGGCGTCCTTATACGAGTATATCTTACTTAGCTTTATAATTTTTTATATGTCTAACTTGATTATAAACATAGCAGGAACAGAGAGATCCTAGTGTCAAGACACTTCCTTCTTCGAACATTGCGTGCTAAGTGCCTACCTACCTACATAACTTTACGCTTTATCCCTTGCGGGGTAGTCAGAGCGAACGGAGCGCCAAACGCTACGGTCCCTGCATACCTCTTTCGCCTCGTCCATACTCATTAACCTCTTCATGCATGCCCTTCAGGGCGTCCTCTTGCTTTTTACGTAACCTTCCTCCAGAATCATTGATACTGTGTTCTCGAAGGTCAACCGAATTCTCCCCCTACCTCTATTGCCGCTCACCTTTGCTTCATATATCTTGCTATGTGCCGAAATATATATTAGCTTCTTTTTCTTACCAAATAATTATTTAAATATAATCATTTCCGAGGCCTGTCGTGGCGCAGAGGCACAAGCGTGTAGGTTCGATTCCCGCGCGCGCGCAATGATGTTTGGTTTTCTTTTGCTGTATCCCTCGTATAGTAGGGTAGACAGAGGGAACCAGAGAACCTATTATTAAGACATAATTCTCTTAACATTTCCGCCGAATTGAAGCATTGTATGCTGAGCGGCGGAACTCAACGTTGCGCTTTGCCTTGTTACTAGAGTGAGAAAATATAAATACTAAATATTATTTAATATTTTCATTTCCTGGAGCGGGAATCGAATCCACAACCCGTAGCATTTACCAGTCAGACGCTTTCCTATTGCGCCACGATGGCCCTATCCTATATTGTACCATAAATTAACTCGTTACTTGTTAATCAAGATGGTTAACGTATACCTTATCTAGACTTGCAAATTACGTTACTGTTCCAAGTATTTTATTTTAGTAAAAGGGTCATAGGTTCTGTTCTATGGGGTGAATAATTTAAGCTTTAATACTCTATAGTCGGTACATAGAGTTAAGGCGGTATATAGCCCGGTACATATAAGTGCTACTGACCATAGAAAGTTAAAATTTGGCATGCAGGCTCTTTTGAGTGTGGGGAGCACTAAAGAAGAATTTCTCAAAATTCCTACGAATGAACGGGATTTTAGCCTTTTAGTCCACGCAAACGAAGTCGCGGGAACAGCTACATTTCTTATTTTTTTTACTTATACATTTACTTTATCTAATACATTTACTTTATTTTTTTTTTTAATTTCACACTGTATCCAGCACATAGCAGGATAGGCAGAGGGAACCTGAGAACGTAGTATTAAGATACTCCGTTCTCTTTCAACAATTCCGTTCCCCACTAAATATTATTATGACAAATATTATTTTATAATAAATAGCACTACAAAATCACTCAGATTTATCTCGAGTGTCATATTACTCCTTATATATTAAATGGCGTAAAGTTACTAATATTAACCTTTTTTTTAGTTCCACGTTGTATCCCACACTTAATAGAATAGGCAGAGGGAACCAGAGTACCTAGTGTTAAGACACTCCGTTCTCTTTAAATTTCCGTTCTCCACTTTCCGTTAAATATACGCATTAGCTATAATAACCTAACAGCTGATAGACTGTCATTTCAGAAAAACCAAGCATAACTTACCGAAGTCAAGGTCAAATATCTACGTATATATTAACAAGTGACCTGGACAGTCAAATGTAAAAATTATGCGGGAATCGAACTGCAAACAACTCAAACTGCATATAATGTCTATCATTTATCAAGACTGGGAAGCATCAATTTTGTACCTCATGAATGATGTATCGATTGGAACGAGTATAATGTTAGCATTAATAACCTGGGGAATAGTGTTGGGTATATTTGGTTGAAGTTAGTATCGACTTTTTTGTATTTTTTAATTTTAGTTTATATTATTTTTCTGCCACTCAGCACGCAATGCTTCAATTCGGCTGAAAGTGGGGAACGGAGTGTCTTAACACTAGGTTTCCTCTGCCTACCCTGATATATGCGGGATACAGCGTAAAGTTATGTATGTATGAATAATATATTTATTATATATAGACATGGTTATTTCATTTCAATAATTTTATGTCGTGTGGCTTTAGTGTAGTTTTTATGTTAAAATATATTTTAAATGAGAATCTAAATCTAAAGAAGTGCTATTGAAGCATGCTTGGCAATTTAACGCTATTTAATTTTCAGTATAAGAAAATCGTAAAACTCTAAATAAAACTTTTTATGTGGTAGCAAATTACATTTCTATTTGACGTACAAAGTATATAAGAATAAAACTTCTTGGACAGTCTGACTTTGGCGATTGGTTGTGGGTTCGATTCTCACTCAGAAGAATTATCAAATTTAAATCATTTTCATTTCCCGGCTCTGGTCTCAATACAAAGCACAGCGTTAAGTTCCACCAAGAAGCAAAATCGCTTCAAAAGTTCTCCTATTGCGCCACGATGACATTAGATCTAGAACATCGTCTATGTCCATTAAAAAAAAAACAACGCCTGTCGTGGCGCAGAGGCACAAGCGTGCGAATGTAAACACGACAGATTGTGGGTTCGATTCCCACTCCAGGAAGTAAAAAAGTTTAGTATTTTCATTTCCTTGGTTTGGTAAAAACATGCAAAGCGCGGCGTTGAGCTACTCAGCACGCAATGCCTCGATTCGGCGGAAAATGTGGAACGGAGTGGATGTGTCTCAGCACTAGGTTCTCAGGTTCCTTCTGCCTACCCAGCTATATGCGGGGATACAGCGTGAAGCTAAAAAAATATGTACATATATATGTTTAAAGACTTTGTTTAAGTTTGACATTTCTACCCCATATAGGCAGAGAGAAAATAGAGTTAAGACACTTTATTCAATAAAAAAACATATAAAAACATGGATGGCGTAACAATCACTTCTTAATAAAACGTTTGTCGTAAAAAATCAAACAATGCTATAAAATTGTTATATTCTGTGTTGATAATTATTGTAAAAACCTATTATATTTGTTAAGCAAGAAGCTATTGTGGTTCAGTGGGACAGCGTCTAACTGTAAACGCTATGGGTTGTGAGTTCGATTCCAATGGAAGGAAATTATTTTACTTAAATTATTTTTATTTCTCCATTCTAGTATGATAATGCATATCATTGAGTTTTACTGTTTAACACACAATATTTTGAATTTGGGCAGGAAGTAAAGCACGGAGTGTTTTAACACTAGGTTCTCTCTAACTACTCTGCTACGCATGAAAAAATAACGCACTGAAAAATATGCCTATATAAAACTAAATGAAAGACTGAAAATGTACAGCCGAAACTGCTGGAAGTGACTGACACGCGAAACGGGCCATAGACAGTTAAAATTTGCCATGTAGTCTTTGAGGAGTGTCGAGGCGCGCTAAGGAAGAATTTATCGAAATTATTAAAGAAACGGAAAAATCCGGGTTTTAAGTTTTATAGTCAACGCAAGCGAAGTCGCGAAGCTAGAATAATAGCGTAATTGAATACCTTAATAATGACTAGAAAACGTCAATCAGTGTCAGAATTGTCAGTCAAATTATCACATTACAAATATCTACGTAACCGACATGTCTCAATAAAATTCTACACTCAATAGGACTATTCTAAATTATATGACATTAAAGCCGTCTTAAACTAAAGTACTGACTTTTATTCAACTATAAAATGTGTATAATATAGTATGAGATCTAATCGAGATCTTTAACAGAAGTCATGAAGTTAAATAGAATATCATCTAGTAGTAAATTAATAGTTCTAAACGAATACAAGAGGCGAGAACTCACCGACTTGAAATTTTACGATAATCTTCTTTAGTGGGTGTACTAAGATGGGATAGATTTGGAAATGGTATCCAGTAAAATTAAAAAATATTAATTTTTATTTAAGTAATAATATATATTTTCTTTTAGCAAGATGATACGTTTTTCGTCTAGTTTTTTAGATCTAATATTGAGTGGCAGAACTCAACCCCGCCTCTTGTTTATCCAGGTCGTGGAAAGAAAATATAAATAAGCAAGAGAAGAAATATTGGCGTAGTAGGACAGGGTTTAAATGTAAAGGCAAGCAGTTAGCAACTAGTTGTACTACTTAGTTAGGCAAGTAGTTCAGTGGAGGTTTGGTTCCCATTCGAAGAAATAATTTTTGTTTTTCATTTTTCCACTCTGTTAAGACCATTCAACATGCAATATCACAAAATCAGGAATTCCACCACTCAACATGCAATATCACAAAATGAGGCGGAAAGAGAAAGAAAGAAACGGCACTTGATTTTCTCTCTCGATTTTCTCTTGACTCTAAACTTTCTCAGTCTAGCCTACAATGCGGGATAAAATTTGAAAGAAGAAAATTAGATAAATTGTTTTAAAGTTAAGAGCCACGTTTATTGTGTGTATTGTAAGATTGATTTTTTTTACTTATAATTATAACATTTTTCAAAGCAGTTGTTTTGGAAATTAAGTAAAAATAATATGAAAAAAGATGTTTTGACAGTTAAAACACCATAGTTACCCATACATACATACATACAAACATAGCTTCAGGCTGTATCCCGCATATAGCAGGGTAGGCAGAGGGCACTTAGTGTTAAGACACTGGGCTCCCCACTTTCCGCTGAATTGAGGCATTGCGTGCTGAGTGGCGGAACTCAACGCCGCTAGTTACCCATAGTTTACTATATAATTTTTCAGATAAAAGTGTGTGATATACCTAAAACTCTCTGCTATTCTCTGCCTTCCCCACAAAGTAAGAGAGATGCATATTATAAAGAAATTCTATCGATATTCGATCTCTCACCATCACTAACAAATGCAACTGAATTAATGAAGTTTAATTACCATAAATCTGTATTTCGGCTAGTTTTTTACCGCAACAAAATTTACACTTTATTATGATCAGTTTTTTATCGTTTTATAAGTGTGTCTGGAGTTTTTTTTCATATTGAAATCAATTGCATAATGTACTTATTGAGTATAGTATAGGTATATAAAATATGTAACTTATTATAATATCAATTCGGTAGAATGTGGTGAACGGAGTGTCTTAACACTAGGTTCTATCTGCCTACCCTGCTATATGCAGGATACAACGTGAAGCTATGTATGTATTGATGAAAAAATAACAAAAATATATTTTTTTTAAAATATGAATTTTGGCATGTTTTAGCCAAAAAGAAAGCATATTACCCCTTAACTGGTACATTATTATGTATGTTATACATTATTTTTATATAGGGAAGTAAAAAAAGATCCAGTATCTTTTTTTTGACATGCAATCTCTCATAGTTTAACTATCTCTTTTTACCGATCAATCCTCCTTCGTGTGTTCTCCATACAACGTGATATTGGCGAAGTAATTTGTGCTCAACTGACACGTTCGAAGCACCATAATTAAAAGAACTGAACGGAAGTAGAACGCCCGAAAAAAGAAATCCAATACGACAAGACTGATAATTAGCATATATATTATTTACTAAGCCTTATTGTCCTGATTTAACAACGGAGTGTTTTGACTCGAAGTTCTCACATTCTCTTTGGCTACCTTGCTACGTGCGGGATACATCGTGAAGCTAAAAAAAATCTTTCTTGTATATTTGCTTCACCACTGAATAATAAATTGTGAATGCCTGACAGTGCTAACGTCAAACTCACCTAAGAAAAATAAACTACCCACATATCAACTAATAAACGTAATGATTAATAAAAAAAATACTGATCGTAACAGAAGTTTTTTTGTTTATGGGTAGAGCGTGAATCTGGTGTTTTAGAAACTACTACATTAAAGAAAAAAATTTAGGCTTTTTCTCGTAAAGCAGGCTAAGAAAGAACCTAGTTATCACTAGAGTCTTATCAGACTCTCTGCTCTCTATTGAGGAATATGTACCCTCCATCCTTTTTGTGAATATAAGAAAGCTTTAATTCTATATTCCCTCGAATGGATATTGAATCTACAACCACTCGCGTCTACAATTAAACATTGTGCCACAATGGCCTCAAAAAAAAAAACTAAAGATTGATGTCATTTCTACTTATTTCTCTATACAAAACGTAAACTGCCATTATATTCAACTTTCCGTTCCTACAGTCGTAATATTGTAATTTACTACGGTAATGCGACTCAGATTAACCATACCATATCATTTATGCTTAATCCTCTATTCGTGATTATTCAATAAATGTTTATTTCTAAGAAATTATAATGAAAAATGATTACTATGTTCAGAAAAAAAAATTGCTAGCCAGAATGACACTCCGTTCCGAATACGAGACATTGCTTGTTAAGTGGCAGAACTTTTTTTTAGCAATAGAAAAAATATAAGTTGCGTAACTTAACGCTGTACATCGTATAACTGAAGGTCAAAAGCTGAAAATATTTTTTTGCATTTAAAACAATGTGCTAAAAAACCGTAAAATATGACATATAAGCAAAAAAATCCGCTCTAGGTTACAGTAATATCAAAATAATCAAGGTATTTGTAAGGCGGCAATAAGTAGATAAATCGAAAATTCATTCTTTTCAGGGCAAATATTTTTAATTACTTTTATTTTTTAAAATACTTTATACAGTCAAAATGAAAACCTCTTTTCGCCTCCTTTTTTTGAAATCGATTCTAAATATTAAAAAGTTTAATTCTATGTACACCTATATTTTTCTTTTAGCTTCACGCTGTACCCCGCATATAGCAGGGTAGACAGAGGGAACCTGAGCACTTAATGTTAAGACACTCCGCTCTCTTTCAACAATTCCGTTCCCCACTTTCCGCCGGATTCATTGCGTGCTGAGTGGCAGAACTCAACGCCGCGCTTTGCCTTATTACCAAACCCAGGAAATGAAAAATTCCATTTCCGGGAGTGAGAATTGAACCCACAACCTGTCGCGTTTACAGTGCCTCTGCGCCATGACACATGTATTATACCTATGTATTATATATGTATATATATTTAATTACCCACATTATAACGGATTGAAATGTAAATATTAAATGAACTCTACCCATAAAGCGGCATTATAGAAGCAGAGCTCATCACTAATTGGGTAGCTGATGAGCAATAAAAAAAACCAGATCCTTTTAGTTTATTACTTCATCAACGTATGATAAAATCAAAATGTTGAAAAGATAAGGAATAACATATAAATTGCTATTTACTCTAGATAAAATTCATATAAATAATTTAATGAACTATAAAATAAAGATTTTGTTAAATAAATTATTTTAATGTTTGTTAATAAGCGTGGAATATTTGATGTTAGATATTGAGTTGAGAAAATTTAGTGGACATCTGTAGTGTAATAATAATTAAAATTTTAACATAAAAGAAGACCGACTGCAAATAAAAAGTAACATACTTACGAATATCTCATAAAGTACTCCGATTTCAAATAATTTAATTGGGACGACATCAGCAGCGTTTGATATCATACAAAAGAAGAATCATCAATCGGTTAACCGAACACGGTTGACCAGCTAAATATATGGATTTCCCTTTATAAGAAACTGGTTATTACCCGCAACATTGTTTGCATGAGTTTCACACTTTATCCCGCATAAGTAGGTAGTCACAGTTTTCTCTGGATACCCTATTATTTGGTCTATCACTAAACAACTGACAGACAACGTATAGACTAAGCTTCTGCCCATAGTAAGCTGAAATTTGGCTTGTAGGCTCCTTGGGGAGATTAAGGGACAACTGAGTGAGAATTTACAGTCTACAATAGTGGTATTTTAGCTTTTATAGTCAATGCAAACAAAGTAACTGCGTATCTGTTTTTTTAGCTTCACATTGTATCTCGCGTATAGCAGGGTAGACAAAGGGAACCAGAGAAATAGTGTTAAGATACTCCAATCTCTTTCAACAATTCCGTTCGCCACTTTCCGCCGGAGTAAGGTATACTAAATATTATTTAATATTTTCACTTCCTAGCGTGGGAGTCGAACCCACAACCTGTTGCGTTTACAGTCGCACGCTAGTGCCTTGTCGCCACGACAGGCGTTAATACTAGTAAAAATAATAAATATTACTACAGAACCACATTACATTTACTGTTTCAAGCTTACCATTGCAATAATTAACGTATCACCGAGACTGAATACATTACAGTCCCCAACGATTATGTTTCTGCATGTTTTAATATATTAAGCACAAATTGATATGTACGTATGTTTGTATGCATTTTTAATCTTTTTATTTTTTTTTTAATTGGCAGAAAGAATTTAGTGTTAAGACTCTCTATTCTGGACTTTCACTAATTCAGAGGCATGTCAGAGGCAGAACTTTAAATTAAAATTTACTTATATAAACAGAGCAGACATTTTTTTTAATATATAACTACTTGAATTCACACCCATCTTGTATAATTTCCACTGCGCCAACATAGGCAATGTTATGTACTATATTTTTTTAGCTTCACGCTGCATTCCGCACATGGCAGGGTAGGCAGAGGGAACCTGAGAACCTAGTGTTCTCTTTTAACATTTCCGTTCCCAATGTCCCACCGAAAGCCATTGCGTGCTGAGTCACGAAATTAAACGCCGCGCTTTACCATAATAAATATTTAAAACTTTAATTTTTGGAGTGGGAATCGAACCCACAACCTGGCACGTTTATTCGCATGCTTGTGCCTTTGCACTATGACAGGCTTCATAGAGTGAGGTATTTAAATATTTCATGTTATCCGTATATAGTGTGTTCACTATGACTCATCTATTTGCATTTAATCCACTATAAAGGTGTTTCTTTGTAAGCAATTGTTAAATTGATATTTTATTAACACTACCTTATTTTGTTGTCAATATTTTTCAACGAACCACTATAATTTACCTGTATTTTCTATTGCTCGGCTTGATCTTCTAGCCATAGTTGCTTGTGTTTTGGTCGCCGATGACCGAGTTGCCGACTAGTCGAGAGTGTGTAAAAGCTCTTAGAGGTAATTCATGCGCGGTAGAAAGCGCGAGAGGTATAACAGCGAAATCTCTCTATAATCTACTAAAAGACCTCCTTTCTAGAACTATCGTGAGTTCATTTCTAGCGTATATTTCGAAGGCGGCATTAGCAGGATCTTTTCAATTTTGGTTAGGTAGAGAGAGGAGCGCGGACAGTGGTGGTGAATGTTAACGCGTGTTTTAAAGGGGTCCCATAAACCTACACTTAGGTCGTAAGCCCCAGGCACTCTCCAAACTCCTCTCTCTGCAACGCGATAAGCACCCGCACGGTGAATCTATGGATTGCTAAGGAGCTTCTTCTTTCTTCTCTGTCTTTTTATGTATACTAAACAATCCAATGGCATTAATAGGAACATTTCGTGTTAAAGTATATATGGCATAGTGGTGCAGTGGAACAGAAATGACTGTAAACCCGATCGACTGTGGGTTCCTTTTTCATTCGAGGGAATGATTATATTTAAATTATTTACATTTCTTCGTTCAGGTGTACTGTTCAAAGATGCGGCGCAAAATGCGGCGTAGAGTTCCGCCACTCATGTCATGTCTCGAAATAGGGCGGAAAGAGGAGGTAACTGTCCCCACTATGCGCTATAAAACGTAAAGTTAAAAAGAATTAGCAAAATAAAAACGTGACCTCGCAATATACATATATCAAATATCAAATTATAAATGTTTACGGTTTTGTTTCAACAAAATTTTATTACCCATAAATTACTATACATATGTTATAAATCATTAATAATATTATAACATCAGGCTTGTCCGTCTGTTTGCGTTCGCCTTTAGGCAATATGTAGTTTATTAATTTTGTCATAGATAAAAAGTGGGGAACGGAAGTGTTAAAAGGGAATGGAGTGTCTTAACACTAGGTTCTCTGGCTCTTTCTGCCTACTCTGCTATGTGCGGGTGTAAAGCTAAAAAAAATATATGTGCTAAAAATATTTTTAGAAAACGTATGAAAATTTAAAAGCACCAGGACTCACGAGACAACGGAATAACTAACGGGATTATACAATATCAAAAATATTTAATGAACAGCTTTCTCTCTTGCCTAATGTTTGTTCTTAGAAATAATCTTTGGGTAGGAGAAATTTGTAAACATCTCTATACAAGGATGTTCACAACAAAAATAAATTGTTACAACGTAGGAGTCAGAGAGCTCGGACCGTTTCCAAGAGGCGCGGGTTCGAGTCCCGCTGCTTTCAAATTATTATACGTTTTCCGAAAATGTTTTTCGTCTTATTTCGTTGTATTTTTTATATTTATCTTATACTTTAAAATGCGGCCTTAATTCTCACTTTTTGTTAACTTCATGCTGAATCCCGCATGATACTTCATGCGGGATTCAGCATACCCTACTGGGTAGGCAGAGGAAGCCTGAGTGAATATAGTGTTCAGACACTCCGCTCTATTAAGATTTCCGTTCCCACATTTCCGCCGAATTGTGGCATTGCGTGCTGAGTAGCGGAACTCGACGCCGCGCTTTGCATACACACTTAACTTGCTATAGTTACTTTATATGTTATAATTAGTTATTTAGTTATTTTCTCTCACATTAATATTGTATGTGGTATTTATCGTAACATACATGTGTACGGTTACTGTATTCTTCTAAAAATGTTTTTTATTAACGTTTAAATTATATATTGTATAAATTGTAACTGTACGTAGGTGATAAACTAATAGATAAATAAATAAGACGTAAAAAAAACAGAAAAAAGAAAATACCTCAAAATCAGGTTGAAAGCAGTGTCTTGACACTAGGTTCTCTCTGCTATGAATTTTGTATCATAAAATCTATATCACCAATATATATTCCAGATAATCAATATTTAACAGCACAACTGGCCTACCATTAAAACACTATTAAAACATTTGCTTGTATGTGATAATTTATGTATTAAACGCCCCGCGGTTCACGACTCTATTAATTACGAAATATTAACTTATCTGACTATGGCGCAGAGGATGGACTATATATACGATTGGTTGTGGGTTCAATTCTCATTCAGGGGAATTATTATTTTTCAACTTTAGGCATATAGCAGGATAGGCAGATAGAACCTAGAGTTAAGACACTCCGTTCTCTTAAGGTTTTCTTTAAACCACTTGCCACCGAATTGAAATCTCTTTCACGATGTGTAAATACAAAAAAAATGTAAAATTTTTTCCTATACCCTAAGGTTGCCTGGAAGAAATCGCTATTTTAGCGATAAGGTCGCCTGTTGTACATCGTTTTCTGTTGTTCTTTTATTTTAATTTTTCTTTTATGTATGAATGTGTACAATAAAGAGTTTTTATTATTATTATTAAAATTGTATAGGCAATAGAATAGACTATTTCTATATAGAAGATTAACAGCTAAAGCGTACAGCCGCAGGTGGAGGTTTTTAATAAAGGCGAAGCACTCGGTCACCGGATGTAGGTGTATGTATGTATGTATGTACGTACTATCTACGCAACCCTTATTTACAAATTGATGGAAAAGCAATATGAGTTTATGTAAAAAAGCAGCTTCACGCTTTATCGCTCATAGCAGAGTAATCAAAAAGATTTTTTTTTAACCCTCTTAATTATTAGTATAATAACAAAAAAGAAAACCGATTTCAAACAAAATCCACTAAAAAGTAACATCTTTACGAATAAAAACTACTGGTTAGATTTTAACTAAATTTAAATGGGACCATATAAGAAGCTCTAGCTATCATATAAAAAAAATATCATTAAAATTGGTTCACCAAGTAAAAAGTTTCGCGGTAACAACGCGATACACATAATAAAAACAGCCACAGTAAGAAGATATTCCTTTTGAAGAGGATTAAAGATTAAGAGTTTTTGTCTGTCTCAGGTTTCACAATTTAATAAAATATCTTAGTATTTATCAAATGCAAGCAATATTCAATGTTTATTGGTACTTTCCACAGGGTCTCGTGTTCCGGAGGGCACAGACATGCTTTATTTCCGGTCGGACGGCATCGCTTCCGGCGGTCGACTGATTGGCTTTTATTAAAAACCTACCCTGTCTTTTTATTTATTTCTTTAATAAATTCAATGTTTTAAATGTATCTTCATGATATTTTTACGCTTTATCCTAACATAAAAGTCAGAGAGAAGATAGTGCTTAGACTCTCCGTTCGCCGCTTTCCGTACGAATTCGAGACATTTTAAGTGGCGGAGCTTAACGCTGCGCTTTATGTTACTAGAGGCCATCGTGACATAGTAGGACAGGATGTGACGTGATTGTGGGCTCGGTTTCTACTTGAGGGAATGATTATATAATATTTTGAAATAGTAATAAATTATTTTTGTATTCTTTTCTATAAGCTTTTTAAAAAAATCTATCGAGACTATCTTGGTGTAATGGAACATCTCTAATCATCTGTAACGGCTTTATCTCACTTAAAGAAATGACTATATTTAATTTATTTTTTAACTGTTTACGACATAGAAGAGTAGACAGAGAGAATGTAGTATTACGATGCCAGATCCTATGTAATCTTCGCTTTTCACTTGAGTTCGAAACTTTGAGCACTACACGACGGAACTCAATGTCGCGTTTTGTCATGCCAGAGTAAATAAATGAAAGTAATTTAAATGTAAGCATTCATACGACTGAGAATCGAACCCACACCCAATTATATTTACAATCAGACATTGGCCGACTCGGCGACAGTTAAATCGGTGAATGCAGAAACAACATAAGTCACAAAAAATGCATAAATTCATAATCGATTTAAACTAGCTTAGAAAGGCAAGTTATACACTTTTTTCTCCCTCCTCCAAAATTTGAATATCCGGACTTACATCGTTTCTGCTCTCACCGTTTCAGTTACCTAAACGACTAAGTAAGAAAGTTACTGCCATCATCACGCCCAAGCACTCAAAAGTACAATAAAGATGGACGTTTTTTATATCCTCCAAAAATAAATGCGTAGGACAAGTTTAATCGTTTCGGGAGTTGTATGTTTCTTTATTATGGCACCCTCAGGGCTCGTTGGGCGGTCGGAAAACTATTGGAGCTATCCAAGTTTGATCGTTTTCATGTGAATTGTACTCATGTATTTTAGGAATCAGATGATATTGATTTATTGGGTTGGATTTTGAAAATAGTGACGCATCATAGCAAACCTAATATCAAGACATTCCGTTCACCGTTTTGTCTTACTATAATTATTCCGCCGAGTGGGAATCGAACCAAAAACCAATGGGGTTTATAGTGAGACGCAGACCCACTGCGTCAAGAGCAGCGTGCGTGCAGCGTGAAGACGCTGTATCCCGCATATAGCAGGGTAGGCAGAGGGAATCTGAGAACTTAGTGTTAAGACACTCTATTCTCCAATTTTTGCCGAATTGACGTTTTGCGTGCTAAGTAACGGAACTCAACACCGCGCTTTGTTTTGTTACCAAACCCAGGAAATTAAAATACTAAATATTATTTCATTTTCTGGAGTGGGAAGCGAACCCACAACTTATCCTGTTTACAGTCCCACTAACTTAACAATTTTAAAGAAAAATCAACCATAATGTTAAGTCATATTAATAAATTATCGACATATATACACATTTTAGTGAGCTTGCGTTAATAAATAAGAAACTCGGCGCTAAGTTATGGGCAAATAGAGAGGCATGTATACTCGTAGTTAGATGATGCGTAGAGTAAACACACTTTGTGGTTGTACGAGATACCTTGGTCAGTGTACGTGATATGGCAATTATGTTTTATAAATACATACATAGCTTCACGCTGTATCCCGCATATAGCAGGGTAGGCAGAGGGAACCTAATGTTAAGACACTCTGTTCCTCACTTTCCGCCGAATTGAGGCATTGCGTGCTAACTGGCGGAACTCAACGCCGCGCTTTGCCTTGTTACCAACCCCTGAAAATGAAAAATTCCATGTCCTGGAGTATGACATTAATGTTTTCTAAATATAATGTATTTTTTTTGTATATATCTAGGCACTAGACAATTAGTTACTACTTTTTTATTCATTTTTTGCAGCTTTTTCTCGAATGGCAGTAGTCAGAGCGAGCATGGTGTCATGATACTCTGCTCTCTAATGTGAGGTATGTTATGTGGTGAAACTCAATGCCTTGTTTTATGTCTTTAGAGCAAAGAATTTAAAATAGTTCTTCCTTCGTGTGGAAATCGAACCCACAACGTTTACAGTCAAAGACTATCCCACTGCGCCACAAAGGCCTATGAATACACGATACGTGATATGGCAATTATGATTTCTAAATATGTTTCTAACAAGCTTTTGTTTAACTTGCTTTATTTGTCCGGATAAAATTTAGTAATTGAAATTTGATCCCCTTCCTGTTGACAGATAGATATGATATTTGGTACAAACATTTGGTTCTGACGACCAACGAACGAATTTATTTAATATATTTGGTATCATTTTAATTTTAAGATGGCCGCCATTACAAAATGGCAGATTACATATTTTTGTATACCCTCTGTGTTAATGCAAATTTAGTACTAGAAAATAACATGTGAAATATTGTATAGTGATAATTAAGATTTTAACAGAAAAAAGAATACCGACTTCAAAGAAAATGTACTAAAAAGTAAAATGATTACGAATAACTCAAAAACTATTTGTCTGATAGATGTCTATCATATAAAAACAAGAATTACAAAAATTCTTAATAATGCAGTTAAATTGAGAACCTTCTTTTGGGATATCAGTTAATAAAAAACAACAACAAGTAGCAATATCCAAAAAAGAGAAAAACAAAAAAAACAATTAGACCATACGTTTTACTTAATTTCCTTTAACCGTCAACCGTCTTTAGCATAAATATGTTAAAACGGCGGTCTTTTCATGTTCCCAGAAGGATCCATAGTAAATAACTATATTTGTATGGTATATTTGTAAGTTGACTTATATATCGTCACGAATAGCGATTGGTATTTACTCGATAATATTTAAGGGATGACAAAGAAACCGACTTTCGATGTTTATTTTTGTGGGTAGTTGCTAAAATCATGGATATTTTAGTCGTGGGTTAGAAATATTACAAATTTTGGTTTACTAAACGTGACTGCGATTGGAATGTATAAATTAAAAATTATACTATAATAAACGCATGTCGTGGCGCAGAGACACAAGCGTGTGACTGTAATTTTTCATTTCCTGGGTTTGGTAAAAAGCGCGGCGTTGAGTTCCGTCATTTAGCACGCAATACCTCAATTCGGCGGAAAGTGGGTAACGGAGTGTCTTAACACTAGGGTTCACTACAGCGTGAAGCTAAGAAAGAAAGAAACAACAATATAATTAATTTTTTAGCGAAAAATCAAAACCACTTGAACCAAAATTTTCAGTAAAAGAAAAATTATTACCAATAACTTTAAATGAGACTTCATCAGAAGCACTAACTATCACATAAAAGAAGTATTATCAAAATTTCTTCACCCACTAAAAAGTAATATGGTAACACATAAAAAAAATACACTGGAATTAAGAATCTTTTTGAAATCGTTTAAAAATATATAAATAACTAATATTTTAAACCAAAAAGAAAAAAAGACTAAAAATCACAAAATAAAACGTTCAATTCTGATATCCATTTAACAGGCAACCCGATGATAAGCTCAATAGTTACAAGATCGCCGCCGCCATAAAATTAAACACGCCGCAACCTGACCCGACCCGTCGTCGGGTAAATTGGTGTTTGTCGTTGGTCGTTTTAGATGGGATGGGGCGGATACGATACGATGGGATTATATTTTGTATAGGGAAGACAGAGAGACTCTAGTGTCAAGATATTCCGTTGTCTGCTTTTCAATACGATTTTAAGGAGTGGAAAGAAGGAAATGAAGGGAGTGCGTTGTTGGAAGTGAGAGAGTGTGGAAATTATAATATATTTTTTTAGATTCACGCTGTATCCCGCACATAGCAGGGTAGGCAGAGGGAACCTGAGAACCTAGTGTTAAGACACTCCGGTCTTCTTCAACGTTTCCATTCCCCACTTTCCACCAGATCAAAGGATTGCGTGCTGAGTAGTGGAACTTAGCGCCGCGATTTGCCTTGTCACTCAGGAAAATATTATTAAAAATTTCCATTCCTGTAGTGAGAATCGAACGCCTGTCGCGTAATAATTTCATTATAATAATATTCCGCTCACCGCTTTCCATCCAAAATCAAGACATTGTGTGCTAAGTAACGGAATTTCATATCATATCACGCTTTGTCTTACTAGAGCTGAGAAATGAAAAAAGAATAAATATAATTATTCCCCGAGTGAAAATCAAACCCACAACTAATCACGTGTACAGACATTGTCCCACTGCGCCACGATTGCTTTGGAAATGATAGACCTTGAATTTGGGCGGAAAGTCGCGAACGGAGTATCTTAACACTAAGTTCTCTGTGACTAACTCTAAAGCGTGAAGCTAATCATTCCCCTGAGCAAGCATCCATCTGCGTCATAATAAAAAACGAATTTCTTCATTAAAACATCTGACACGTTCTAACAATTTATGAAGCGTTTGTTAGCGAAGAATTTAAAAAAATATTCCAATAATCATATTACCACACTACATTATAGCCATGTGTAATTATGTATGTTAATAGAATTATTGCTATTCGCATATCTTGAATGTTTCGAACGTTTTAATAAGTCGATACGTATAGGAATATGTTTACAAAGTATTTAATTATTAGAATATTCTACGGTTCATAAAACATTGTAAAATATGTACGTGTTTATTGTAATTGTGTGTGGTGTATTAATTGAATTATTGATGCAATAAAATTATGGTTGCGATGGTTCTGGGTTCGATTTTAATTTTTATAAAAAAATACACACGGTATGTGAGTAATTTTATATACGGCAGAAGTGAAACTTCAAAATGTTTCAAGGAGAGAATGAGTTAAATATATTAGGATAATTAAATTAATTATCATATAATGTATAGGTATATATGCCTCAATTTGGCGGAAAGTGGGAAACGGAATTGTTGTAAGAGAACGGAGTGTCTTAACAGGTTAGACTAGGTTCTCAGGTTCCCTCTGCCTACCCTGCTATATGTAGGATACAGCGTGAAGTTAAAAAAAAATTATTATAGGTTAATTATTGTTTTAATATTATTTAAAATTAATTAGAAATAATTCAGATGAATGATTATAGTTAAGCTATTCTTATTCCCTCGTCAGGTAAGGTAACGTGCGACATTAACGTCGAAATCTCAAATTTCACCATTCCATACACAGTGCCTTGTATTATATTAGAAAGTGGAAACAGAGTGTCTGGAAACTAGATTCTTTATAACTATCCCATTATTCGGGAAAAAGCGTGAAACTAGCAAAAAAATCTATATATAAATACGTGAAGCACAATCTTTGTACCCCTTTTTACGAGGAGCATAAAATTTGGCACAATTATAGTTTATATAGAGAAGGAGTGCAGAATGCTAACATTTTTTAATATAATGCATAAAAAGTATATCAAATTAACGAAATAAATTTTAAACACACTACCACGGTTTGACATCCATGTTTATATAAAGTGACATAAATTGCTAAACACAACGCGTTGTTAACGCGTCAGTGGGGACACTAGTATATATAAAATGAGAAATCGTATCGTCATCGTCTCTTAATCTATACTCGACATTAAAGTCGACATCTGAGGCGTACAGGGTGTTAAACCAAATCAGATTACATCTTACTATTGTGATGATATCAAGACCGTATCGCTTACGTTAGGGCTTCTATAGACAATATTGACGGGATATATTTTTTAAATTCTTTTGAAATAGTACTTTTTTGAAAGACGACGTATTTTGGAACTACGATAGATAAGCACATAATTTTGAAAAGCTCAAAATGTTTTGAGAATTTAGCAGCTTTTTGTTTATACCAGTACTCAAAGAGAGCATAGAGTCACACATCACACATCACATCTGATCTTACCATTCCACTGGAATACGAAAAAGACATTGAATGTTAAGTAACGAATCTCAACCCCGCGTTTGGTTTTATTAGAACAGGAAAATGATAATAACGCCTGTCGAAGCGCAGAGGCACCAGCGTGCTATTGTAAACACGACAGGTTGTGGGTTCGATTCCCACTCTAGGATATGGAGTTTTTCATTTCCTGGGTTTGGTAACAAGGCAAAGCGCGGCGTTGAGTTCCGCTATTCAGCATGGAATGCCTCAATTCAGCGGAAAGTGGGGAACGGAGTGTCTAAACACTAGGTTCCCTCTGCCTACCCTGCTATATGCGGGATAGAGCGTGAAGCTATGTATGTATGTAAATGATAATAATATAAATGTAATAATGTGATGAGGAAAATAATATTGTTTATATGTGTTTAAAATATAGGCTTTACCGGATAAAATTTGTTTTTGATTAAATTTTCTAAGAAATGTTGAACTTGATGTTATAAACCTCACCATAATTTATATAAATTAAGCATTTTAAATAGGTAAAAAGTCGTTGGGTTTTGCCAATCAGATAATCAGAACGCCTGTCGTGGCGCAGAGGCACAAGTGTGCGACTATAAACGCGACAGGTTGTGGGTTCGATTCCCACTCCAGGAAATCTAAAGTTTAGTATTTTCATTTCCTGGGTTTGGTAACAAGGTCCTCAATTCGGTGGAAAGTGGGGAACGGAATTGTTGTAAGAGAACGGAGTGTCTTAACGCTAGGTTCGCAGGTTCTGTCTACCTACCCTGCTATATATGGGATACAGCGTGAAGCTAAAAAACAAAAGAAAAAATATCTGAAATTAGTCACTATCACTAAAATATTTACATATATAGATAGCTTTATACTTTTTTCACTTTGCAGGGTACTTAGAGAGCCTAGTGTCAAGACGCTATGTTACCCAATTTCTCAGCGAAATTAAGACATTTTTAAGTTGCGGAACTCAACGCCTAGCTTTGTCTTACCTAGAATTATATACATTAAAGTTACGTTTTAGGTTTATTTTTAAATTATTTATATAGTGTTTGACTCGTCAGGTCTAAAAAAAGAAGAGTATTTCAAAATATCGACTTCAAATACGCTTATTCGATTAACACCACTTATAAATAAATCATTCAATTGTTACGTATCGTGGTTATACAATTTGTTACTACTAACGTGTGCAAGGAATGTTGTAGAAGTGTCTTGAGTTAAGGGAAGAACCGGTTCGAATCTAGTATCTAGAAAGACAATTTTTTTATGATCAGGACAAAGAAAACTAGTGATTGGGTCGCCTGATGGTGATCACCGACTCCCTTGACCCTATGTAACACCAGAAGAAATACAGGCGTGTTTTCGGGCTTTGAGGTGGAAATAGATGTGCTTTATGAAGATGCCCATTTCGTATCGACCTGGAAATACTGCCGCAAGTAGGAAATACCATATACCAAAATAAAATATTGTAAAATTAGAATATAAAAGGATTGTGTTATCGAGTCACTCACAGGCGACGTACAGACGAAACTACTACAACTAAACCTGTAATTGGCATTGACAAGCCTCCTTGGAGAATGTAAAGAAGCACTTAGAGAGATTTTTGAAATTTCTACGAAAATGGGATATAACGGCATTTTAGGTATAACCCACCCAAAGGAAGTCGCGGAATACAACTAGTGTTTATTAAAAGATGTAGTAGTGGTTAATCCAATACTTAAGAAACGAAAACGTTCTGGTAACACAGAGCACGGCGTTGAATTCCGCCAAACAGCTCTCTATGTCGAATTCTGGCGAAAAACGAGAAGCTGGATTGACTGGACTGGATTGGAGGCTCTCTTAATTCTAGATTCTCTCTGCCTATATTACTATTCGGGATAAACCAAGAAGCAGTTTTTTATACTATTTTTTGATTTATCTATGACACTTCTATCCAATACTGAACACACTTATACCAAAAATTTGCCAAACCAATTATACACATTAACCTCCCAGAAATACACTTGAGTATTGATTCAACAGTACGTTCAATTTGACCACATTAACATCACTTTGTTATATTTGTTGTTTAGTGTTTACATAAACATAACGATATTAGGATTTTGAAATTTGAGTTTCACTTGAATACGTAATGAAGTGTCAATTGTAAGGCATGTTTGAGATAAAAGTGTGTTTTTCACGCCATTTCTACTAAAATACATTATTCGACTTAAAAAAAGGAGGCGGTTTTCAATTCTATTGTTTTTTTATGTGTATAAGTTTTTTTGGGGTGAACTAATTTTGATGTTATTTTTTTTTATATGATAGCTAATGCCATTGATGTGGTGTCATTTGAATTTAGTTAATATCTGATGAGTACTTTTTGAGTTATTCGTAGTAAGTTTATTATTTAGTATATTTGCTAGGAGTCGATTTTCTTTTTTTTTTGTTAAGGTCCTAATTATTGTGTTAAATTATTTTTTCAGATTTTCGGTTTACCTTGCGTAAGTAGATAGTCAAAGAACTTAAATTCAATCATACATCTGGCCACTTAACAATAAACTAATGATTTACCATTTCATATTTCCCAAATTCATATTTGAATTAGAAACTCAAAGCCATGGATTTAATTGAAACGACTGTACTATGACGATATAATATTTTTCTCTATTTTATTTTTGAGTCCATAATGGTGAAGTGGGACATCAATTATTGTAAACGCGACTAACATAGTTATGGGTTCTCTTACTACCCTGTTATGCGGGATAAAGCTATTATATATTTAACGTGTGATAAATCAATAATCACATCAGTAACAAGACAGAGCGCGGCGTTGAGTTCCGCCACTTAGTATGCAATTCCACAATCCAGCGGAACGTGGGGAACGGAAATCTTACGAGAACGGAGTGTCTTAACACTAGGTTCTTTAACTACGCTGCTATTCGGGATAAATCAATAATCACATCAGTAACAAGACAGAGTGCGGCGTTGAGTTCCGCCACTTAGTACGCAATTCCTCAATTCAGGGGAAAGTGAGGAACGGAAATCTTAAGAGAGCGGAGAGTCTTAACACTAGGTTCTCAGACTACCCTGTTATTTGCTATATTAAATGCGTTTATATTTAACATATAAATAACTATAATATATCGATGAAGACGTAATAATACTAATGTATAGGCGACATTGTGACCGCGTTAATATCGCCGCCAGCGTCGCTTGTAATTTACCCGGTCTTAGAATCTCAATGAATAGAACAGCGAATGTTATGGAGGTGTTATGATTAATTGAAAATTTATATTAAAATATAAAATAGAGGCTATCATGACCCAATGGAACAGTATTTAACTGTAAGCACGATAGTTGTAGGTTCGATTCCCATTTAGGGGTAATAATTATTTTTGAAATATTTTCATCTCTTCGCTGTGGTAAAATAAAGCGTAACATATACGCCTCATATATATATATATATATATTTTTTTATCATATATATATATATATATATATATATATATATATATATATGTACACAACAACAAGTATATAGTATGATTCTTTTACGTATAATTTTAAATATTAATCAAAATATTCCAATTGTTGAATTAATTTATCACTGTAAAAACTGTTACATATAGCTATGATCACATGACGTGTCACAGTATAAAGGAACAATTAAAGAAAAAAGAATTAAAATTCCTGCCTGTCTTGTCTACTACTTACTATTGTTACAGCAAGCTCCTTTACATTAATTAGAAGTACACTATAACAATACTTACTTGCTAATAATACTTAATACTTGCTTTACGTTTTTTCCCGCACAGCCAAAAAAAACTTAGTATCAAAACACATAACTCACATTTCTTCAATTTTCACTAAAATCAAGACATTGCATATTGAATGACAGAACTTAACGCCGTACTTTTTCTTTCCAGAGCAAAGAAATAAAACAATATTTAAATATATACATTCCTTCGGAAATCGAATTCATAACCAATCGTGTTTACGGCCAAACTTCCCACTGCGCCACAATAGCCTTTAGAGAAGAAGAATAAAAAAATCCATACATAGATTGGCAAAGTGATTTGTGCTCAACTGGCACATTCAAAATGCCACAAAAATCAAAAAATCAAAATCAAAATATTCTTTATTCAAGTAGGCTATTACAAGCACTTTCGAATCGTCAATTTACAAAGATGTCAGTCGTGTCAGTCCTAGAGTACAGTCCACAATTAAAAGAACTGAACTAAATTATAAAAAAAATATATTATATTATAAAAACTATTTATAATAATGCAACTCCATAGCTTCCGCAGTTCTCGACTTAAGATTTATACAGCATTTAACTCGACGTTGGTTTAGATTAGCAGTTCAAAGGGCCGTAGCTGACCCCCGTGCACAGAGCACCTATTTATAGAACATAATGTTTACAAACATGTCTCGCTTTGACTAATTATTGTAATATATTATTTTTTATTTTAATTATATTATGATTAATGTTACTTTCATATGTAAATTACTCTGTGCTTATTAATGTGTGTGATTAATCTGTTTGATTTATGTTATTGTGGTGTTTTTGTGTTGAAGTTTTTATGTAATGTAATTAATTAATTCCTTTTTTTACTGTATCCCGCGAATAGCAGGGTAGGTAGAGAATCTAGTGTTAAGACACTCCGTTCTGTTAAAATTTCTGTTTCGCACTTTCCGCCAAATTGTGGCCTTACGTGCTGAGTGGTGGAACTCAACGCCGCGTTTTATACCTTTTATACCTTTATTTATTTGCATTGTTCATTTCTCATTAGAGGGAAATTTATATTGATTATAGTGTTCATGATACTGGAGGAAAGTCAGGAAAAACTATGAGAACTCGCAGGCCATATGTGTAGAAGTTGATGATGGTGGACGAGGCGAAAGCAGTATGCAAGGACGGTAGCGTTTAGCTCCGTTCTCTCTGATTACCCCACTAGCATAAATGAATCGGTGAGTGCAGAAACAACGTAAGTCACAAAAAAGAAAGGCAAGATGCGTGTTGTTTTTCTTGTAAGATAAAACGCGGCGTTAAGTTCCGCTATTCAACTTATATGTCTCGATTTCAGACAGAAAGTGGAAAACGGAGTGTCTCGACTCTAGGTACTCTCTACGTACCCGGCTTTACGTGAACCTGAAAAAAAAGGGACTTTTACTTATCTATACATGATTAGCCTAATCCATGAATTTAAATTAAAAACCTTAAAAGTTTCACCAAAAACTGTCAAATGAATTTAAATATCAAGTTACAAGGCGATTAGATCGTAAGTTAAGATAAACTAATGTTTATTTATTTTTGTTAAGAGAGAAAAAACCGACATTGAAGAAAACCTAGTGTTATAATATTCCGCCTGTAATGGCGTAGAGGCACAAGCGTGCGACTGTAAATGTGACAGGCTGTGGGTTCGATTCCCACTCCAGGAAATGAAAATACATAAAATACATACATAGCTTCACACTGTATACCGCATATAACAGGGTAAGCAGAGAGAACCTGAGAACATAGTGTTAAGACACTCCGTCTTCCACTTTCCGCCGAATTGAGGCATTGTGTGCTGAGTGGCGGAACTCAACGCCGCGCTTTGCTTTGTTACCAAACAAAGAAAATGAAAATACTAAACTTTACATTTCCTGGGTTGGGAATCGAACCCACAGACTGTCGCGTTTCCAGTCGCCTGTACCTCTGCGCCACGACAGGCCTTAGCGCTTATATTTATACATATAATATATAATACAAAAAGGGAAGTCTTAACTTTTCGGTAGACATTTAAAAGTAATGCCGCATTCGATTAATCTCCTTTATCTCACATCGACTTGAATAATCGAATACCAAATGAATTTAACATAAATTAAGTTTTCTAACACACCTGTAACTTTGCATCAAATGGTTAAACGATTATGAACCCTGAACCACCGTAGTAGAGGAGAGAGCAGTGGCATATATATATCAGTTTGTAAGTAATAATGAGGTGTATTTTACTTGGAAGTAAAGGTTAAGTGTGAACATTTGTTAGTTAATGGTTTTTTTCTTTTGATAAGCTGTTAAAGTAGTGATTGATCACTACGTATTTTGTGCGTTTGAATAAAAATGTAATCAATTAATGTTATCTTGTTATTAACTAGCTGTGTGCCGCGATTTCGTTGGTGGGAACTATGAAATTTATAATTTTAACAAAAAAAAGAAACAAAAAAATAAAAAAGAATTACAAATAACTCAAAAACTGCTTATCAGATTGATTCTTTTTAAATTCAGGCACATAGCAGTGTTAAGACACTCCGTTCTGTTTCCGTTCCTTACTTTCCGACGGATTTGGATTGAATGAATGAGGCATTGCGTTGAGTGGCGGAACTCAACGCCGCGCTTTGCCTTGTTACCAGACCCAGGAAATGAAAATACTTTTTCATTTCCTGGAGTGGGAATTGAACCCACAACCTGTTGCGTTTACACTCGCACGCTTGTGCCTCTGCGCCACGACAGGCGTATACTTATCAGATCATATCTAAACTTAAATGAGACCATAACAGAAGCTCCTGCTATTATATAAAAAAAAGAATCATCAAAATCGGTTCATCCAGTAAAAAGTTATGTAACACACATATAAAAAAAACACAGAATTGACAACCTCCATTTTTTAGGTCGGTCAATATACTGTTTTTACACGTTTTTATGGGAATTTCTAGAAAATCTCCTTTAGTGCTCCCCTAAACTCCCCAAGGAGCCCACATGCCAAATGTCATGTCTACGTGCAGTAGTTTTAACTGTACGTTGTCTGTCAGTCACTCAGTAACGCAAGCGTTTTATATATATATAGATAGATTGATAGCTTCGTAGTTTTTTCGTTTGAACAAAAATGTAATCAATTAATTTTATCTTATTATTAATTGTGTCTAATATTTTTTTAAGAATATTAAATTTTAGAAGAAATACTTACAAGTGATGATCTATAATTTTTTTTTTATTTTCGTCTGTTTGTTTGTTAGTAATTATTAATGTAAATACTGAACGGATTTGAATGAAACTTTTTTTGTTGTATAACTATTAAGAAAGTTTGGCCCTGTATAGGGCTCAGGTTCGGCCTCATATGGAATACTGTTCTCACCTCTGGGCTGGTGCACCCCAGTATCAGCTTGAACCATTTGATCGCATACAACGCAGAGCCATTCGAATCGTTGGGGACCCGGTAATCTGTGCAGGGCTTGACACTTTGGCGTTGCGTAGAGACATGTCCTCGTTGTGCGTTCTCTATCGCATATATCACGGGGAGTGTTCTGGGGAATTGTTTGACCTGATTCCTGCCGCAGGATTTTCAAACCGCACAGTACGCCACAAGCTTAAATACCATCCACACCACCTGGATGCGTGGCACTCCAGTACTGTGCGGTTTCGAAGGAATTTCCTTCCACGTGCCACTGAACTGTGGAATGGCCTACCTGCGGCAGTTTTTCCAGGTCGATACGAAATGGGTACCTTCAAAAAGCGCACCTACTCCCACCTCAAAGGCCGGCAACGCACCTGTAGCTCCTCTGGTGTTACACGGGGCCGTGGGCGGCGGGGATCACTTACCATCAGGTGACCCGAACGCACGTTTGCCTTGTCCTTTCCAAAAAAAAATCAATATATATTTTTTATTCTACAATATAGTAACTAAACTAGTAAACTAATTGTCTCTTTGAAGCCATTGTGGTGCAGTGGGTTCGATTTCTATTTAGGGATCTTTGTCCGCTTTTATTAGACAAGCCGCGGCGTTGAGTTCCAGATAACACCTATCGTCTCAAATTCACACAATACTATGTTTTCTATGACTATTCTGTTATACAAGAGACAGCGTGAAGATAAAACTAAATGAAGCCTGAGCTATTGAATCTGTAACTACCGTGTGTCATACATATCCTACTGTGTCTTGAAGTATAAATATAAGAAAAAAACCAAAAAACATATAAGCAATAAATTAAATGTCAGTAATCCTCAATAAAACACCCACGTAACGTATAGACGAAATATTTACGTTTTTTTTTTTGACTCACGCTGTATCCCGCACATAGCAGGGTAAATAGAAGGAACCCGAGAACCTAGTGTTAAGACACTCCGTTTTCTTTTAACATTTCCGTTCCCCACTTTACGTCGAATTGAATCATTGTGTGCTGAGTGGCGAAACTCAACGCCGCGCTTTGCCTTGTTACCAGAGCGAGAAAATATTAAATATTAATTATTATAACTATTTAGTACTTTCATTGCCTGGAGTGGGAGTGGAACCTACATCATGTCGCGTTTACGGTCGCAAGTTTGTACCTCTGGGCCACGACTGACCAAAAAAAACATATTGACAATAAATTAAGTCAGTAATTCGATATAAAACGCCCAGGTGACATAGTGACGTAGTGGCGCAGTGATGTATTTAATTCTTAGCGGAGTTAGGTTCCGCCACTTAACACGCAATGTTGATAGAGAGAAACTCCTTAGCAATCCATGGATTCATCGTGCGGGTGCCCATCGCGCTGCAGAGAGAGGAATTTGGAGAGTGCTCGGGAGTTATGACCGAAGTGTAGGTTTAAGAGGCCCTTTTAAAAAGCGCATTAACGTTCACCACCACTGTACTGTACTGTGGAGTCAAAAAAGTGTGGACTGAAAAAAAAAAATATTACATACATATATACATAGCTTCACGCTGTATCCCGCATATAGCGGGGTAGGCAGAGGGAATCTAGTGTTAAGACACTCCGTTCCCCACTTTTCGGCGGAACTCAACGCTGCGCTTTGCCTTGTTACCAAACCCAGGAAAAGAAATATTTCCTGGAGTGGGGATCGAACCTACAACATGTCGCGTTTACAGTCACACACTTGTGCCACTGCGCCACAACAGCTAAAAACATATTAGCAATATAATAAATTAAAAGTGAGTAATCCCCAATAAAACACCCACGTAACGTATAGGCAAAGTATTTAAGCTTGCTTGTTTTCGATTTATCGCTGTATAAATCAATTTAATTGGTACGCGTCGACGTTTTTTAGTGGAGGTAATTGCCAATTCGATTTTTCATAATGCTGAATGCATGGGCGTTGGTACAATGGGATGTTTTTACTGTGAATGCGATTCATTGTGGGTTCGATTTTCTAAGAAATGATTGTACATACATACATACATAGCTTCACGCTATATCCCGTATATAGCAAGATAGGCAGAGAAAACCTAGGTGTTAAGACACTCCGTTCCCCACTTTCCGCCGAATTGAGGCATTGCTTGCTGAACGGCGGAACTCAACGCCGCGTTTTGCCTTATTACCAAACGCAGGAAATGAAATATTCCATTTCCTGTAGTGGGAATCAAACCCACAACCTATCGCGCTTACAGTCGCACGCGGATTCACTGCGCCACGACAGGCGTTAAAAAATACATATTTTTTATAATAAGGACTTAAATAATGAAATATTCTATATTAATAAAAATGACATCGAATAAAGGGACACGATATCTTTTTATTTCATTCTCTCCTTTATTTACGTGTTTTCTTCACCGTGACGCATTTTCGTTACATCGCGTTCATAACACAGACGAAGTTTCTTTTATCTGTCAAGCATGATTGATCGCACATTGTACCACCTTTATTGATACACCACTTAAAGCAAATCACAAATTAATTATATACTGTTGCGTGTTAATCACTATTAATCGACGATCGGACATGTTTACATGAGTTTTAATATATGGTATAGTCTTTTAGTACGGTTTTACCTGTTTTGTATTATTTTTTTAATAAAAGATACTGTTTATCGTGTTTAGATGGAAATATAAAGAAGATCTTTGATTAGGTCACTAGATCACTGAATCAGTGAGTCACTACGGCACTGAGTCACTATGATATAGTGAATATCTGTTATTATTTATTGTATAATCTATGTCTGTACCTAAATGTAAATAAATGGCTTAATAAAAATTTTAATCCCTTCCAAGGACATTTAAACACATCGATTGTGCAACTAAAGTTTGTTTTTTTAACTAAGCAATGGCATGTAATTTTGCAGAGAAGGAAGTGTCTTAACACTAGGTTATAAAAGTATGAAAATGTAATAATGTTGCTATAGGTTAAGATCACAGGTTCGAATTCCATCCCAAAAACGAAAAAAAAAATACATTACATTTTTCTATATATATACATATATTTTTTGTTGAAATCTATCAAGAGCGTGTTTCCACGTTATTATGGCCGACAGCTTTTAATTAATGAGTTTAATTATATTTATATTGACTTGCATGTCCAGTAATTATACGAGTATATGTATGTTGTTGCGCACTTTTTATGATGGTATTACGTAATATATTTATTAATTCATATATAACACAAGCGTGCGACTGTGAACGCGACAGGTTGTGGGTTCGATTCCCACTCCAGGAAATATTAGTCTTTTCATTTCCTGGGTTCGGTGACAAGGCAAAGTGCGGCGGTGAGTTCCGCCACTCAGCACGCATTGCCTCAATTCGGCGGAAAGTGGGGAACAGAATTGTTGTAAGAGAACGGAGTGTCTTAACACTAGGCTCTCAGGTTCCGTCTGCCTACCCTGCTATATGTGGGATACAGCGTGAAGTTAAAAAAAATCATATATATTTTTTATAGCTTCACGCTTTATACCACAGCAGGGTAGTCAGAGAGAACCTAGTGTCGGGACACTCTGCCTTTTGCTGCGTGTTGATTGGAAATCAGTGCCATGCGTTATCCTATCAGAGCGGGAAATTGAAAATAAAAAAAATAATACTGCTTTTTGCTTTTTTTATAGCAACATATTTATTGTTAAGACACTCCGTTCGCTACTTTACTATACCACTTTGTCTTGACAAGAGCGAAGAAATGGAAATAATATGAATGTATATCTATATTTCTTAAGTGAATTCGTACCCACAGCTATCAAATTTACAGTTAGACACTGCCCACTACGCCAAAATGGTCTAATAAATAATATTTTAAATTGATTTTACTATGTGAATCAAAAACTCAATGTAAATAGAATCAATAAAATAACGCCTGTCGTGGAGCGAAGGTACAAGCGTGCGACTGTAAACGTTACAGGTTGTGGGTTCGATTCCCACTCCAGGAAATGTAAAATTTAGTATTTTCATTTCTTGGGTTTGGTAACAGGGCAAAGCGCGGCGTTGAGTTCCGCCACTCAACACGCAATGCCTCAATTCGGCGGAAAGTGGGGAACAGAATTGTTGTAAGAGAACGGAGTGTCTTAACACTAGGCTCTCAGGTTCCCTCTGCTTACTCTGCTATATGTGGGTTACAGCATGAAGTTAAAAAAAAAGCAATAGATAAAAACAAAGACTGATAGAACGAAAACGGGAAAAAATGATTTTAGATTTTATAGTTCTTACAAACGAAGTCGTGGGATACAGCTAGTAGATATTTCATTTAGTATTAATTTGTATACAGTTAACTAAAATGTTAATTTGGACATATAAATTGCATATTTAATTATATTTTAATAGCCTTTGTTGACAGGATTTATTAATCGTTAATTAATATTATTTTGACGTTTACAAGGACTTGAGCCTGTCGTGGCGCAGAGGCGCAAGCGTACGTTCGATTTTCGAAGATGTGGGTTCGATGCTCACTCCAGGAAATGAAAATACGAAATATTTATAGTAATTAATATTTGTATTTTCATTTTCTCTCTGGTAATAAGGTAAACAACAGATATTCTATCGATTTCGGGTGATAAGCAGAAAAGAGAATGAGAATAAAATTAATTATTGTGTTTGTAGATCACACAATTGAAGTGAAACTACGAAAATTTAGACAACTTTCGATTTATCTCATTCATTCCTATAGATATGTTTGTCTCTTTCTAGTGTTGCTTTTTTGTTACATCCAGTTTCAAATCACATAGAGTCTGAAGAATTTAGTCACACACTTATAAACCGAAAATATTTTTAGAAACTATTTATTAAGACGTGATTTTTTTTTTTTTTTTTCGACTGTGTAGTATGCTGTTGGCCCTATTGGCCTCGACAGCGTCACCGGGTTTTGTGGGGGGCCGAGCTTGAAGAGCTCTGACCCTGGCTAAGACGTGAAGCAAAAATGTTGCACCACTTTTTACGAAAATTACTTAAATTACTTATAGCTTACATAGGGAAGGAGTGCAAAATGTTAATATATTTTTAAAATAATGTATAAAAATATATTAAATTAATAAAATAAACCGTGGTTTAACATGCGTATTAATATAGTGACATGTACGTTGCTAGGCAATACGTTGTTAACGCGTCAAAGGGGCCACTAGTACATATAAATATTTGAAGAAGGACTTTCCAGGCCCAGGCCCAATTTGCCCAAGTAGCTTCACGCTGTATCCCGCATATAACAGGGTAGGCAAAGGGAATCTTAGAACCTAGTGTTAAGACACTCCGTTCTCTTTCAACAATTCCATTTGGTCCGGATTGAGGTATTGCGTGCTGAGTGGCGGAACTCAACCACGCTTTGCCTTGTTACCAGACAATTTTTTATACGTTTTCTAAAAATATTTTTCGAATGATAAATTTTATAATAAACGAATTCCTTTAACAATTCCAATATGACGTACATTATTTTTATATTTATAAATATTTGCACATTATGCTAATGTTGACACTATGATTTGTTGGTCATTCAATATTGCGCATAGAAATATCATTATGTTAATATTTATTAGCCATTAATAAATATATATTTTTATGATATAAATATATTTATTTTTTTATAATTTAAATATAATTATTATATTATAAACGTGAAAGTTAGTTTGTTTGTTACGATTTCACGTGTTAACTATTCAACCGATGAATATGTCATTTTCTATTTTTACCGAGTTCAAAAAAGGAGGTCAAGGACGGATTTTATTAAATATGTTTATATATTTATATATATATATATATATATAAATAGCTTACTTCAAATAATAGCACTAAAAGTAAAATTATTACGAATAACTTCAAAACTACTTGTCAAATCTTAACTAAATTTAAATGGGACTGCATCAGAAGCTCTAATTATCAGTGGCGAGGCGTCTATATATTACGGTACCTATTGACTTCCCTCTCGTAAATGACAATATTTTTTTTGGTAAAAGTTGAGAGCAACTTTGTATAAAAACAAGTATGAGACCTGAAAAAGAAAAACAGGTAGCCAGAAAAAAATTGCGTATAAAATTGCAAAAACAAGCTCTGCTATCTGAACCCAAAAAAAAGGTCATCGGAAAAAGGAAAATTACTGTCTTAACACTAGGTTCTCTGTTCCCTCTGCTTACCCTGCTATATGCGGGATACAGCGTGAAGTTAAGAAAAAACGGAAGTATATTCAACGTGAACAAAGCCACGAGTAAAAGCTAGTATTAAATAAGTATGTACTAAATTTCATTCAGACTGATTAACGTTTGTTATTATCCATTTTAAATATAAAATGTACATAAATTATTAAAAAAAGACTTAAAAAAATAAAAAAAAATTGCTTTTAGGCCAAAGAGTTGACCTTTTCAACCTAAGTTATTTTATATTCTGTTCTTCGATGTTTTATTGATGATATGTGAAATTAGATACGTCTTACTTTACACGGAAGTAATATTTTTTATCTATATTATTTATATGCTTGTAAGGCAAAGCGCGGCGTTGAGTTCCGCCACTCAGCACGCAATGCCTCGATGCAGAAAGTGGGGAACGGATTGTCACTAGGTTCTCAGGTTCCCTCTGCCCACCCTGCTATATGCGAAATATACCGTGAAGCTAAAAAAAAGAGAAGTTACATACATCATTTTGCTAACGTCAAATAATTTACAAAATAAGTCACATAGAACCTAGTGTCGAGACACTCCGTTCTCTACTTTTCACACCAATTTGAACAGAACCTTAATAGAGAAATTAGACATAAACGAGCCAAACCTAGCAAATTAAATGTTATATTAATTAAATAAACTATAACGATGACGACGACGAATATACCAATGACAAAATTTTAATATCTATATATAAATTCGTGAAAGAAAAACTTTTTACGAAAATCACGCGGACGGAGGAGCATAAAACTCGGCACACTTATACTGTATATAGCGAAGGAATGAACAATGATTATATTTTCTAAATATAATGCATAGAAATATATTAAATTAATAAAATAAATGTTACACACACTACAATGATTTGACATCCATGTTTATATAAAGTGACATATACGTCACTATGCAATGCATTATTAACGCATTTACGGGGACACTAGTATATATAATTATATATGTACATCTTTTCCAAAACTCCACACTTTATCACCAGGTATAGTGTAAAAATAGATTTTTTTTTTAACTTCACGCTGTATCCCGCATATAGCAGGGTAGGCAGAGGGAACCAGAGAACCTAGTGTTAAGACACTCCATTCTCTATGACTACTCTATAACGCCTGTCGTGGCGCAGAGGCACAAGCGTGCGACTGTAAATTTCTAAGGTGTGGTAACAAGGCAAAGCGCGGCGCTAAGTTCCGCCACTCAGCACGCAATGCCTCAATTCGGCGGAAATTTGGGGAACGGAAAAATAGAAATAATTTAAACATAATCCTCCCCCAAGTGAGCATCAAACCCTTAACCAATCAAGCTCACAGTCAGACACTGTCCTACTGCGCCACATATATATGTATAGCACGGCGTTAAGTTCCGCCCCATAACACATGATGTTAGTATGCCATTGTTAATGTCCCATTGTCAGTTCAAAAGAATCGCTCAATCAAAGATCAGCGTATTTGATAAAGTTATCGAGGATACTGTGACACCTCATACTATGTATGTATAATTGATGTAATTGTATTGCGTTTCCTGTTTAATATACTAGTATATACTAATAGCCTGACTTTGTTTTACGCAATGGAAATATTTAAATATATAAAAACTCCTCCAAGTCGGAATCGAACTCACAACCATTTGTTGTCCCTTTCTCTACCTTATTAAATAAGTTTACATTGTTAGGTAGGTAATTCTAAAACCATTTTATAGTACAAAACATAAATCTAATATAATTTTTGTCAGATTTATACTTTTTTAACTTTACACAATTCTACATTTCGCCTCTTTTCAAAATAAGAGATCTAACATATTTAGAAATATTTTTACTTATATTATATTGCCTCAATTCGGCGGAAAGTGGGGAACAAAATTATTGTAAGAGAACGGAGTGTCTTAACACTAGGTTCCCTCTGACTACCCTGCTATATGCAGGTTACAGCGTGAAGTTTAAAAGAAAAAGAAAATTTATATTTATTAAAAAAATTCAATCATAATTCTATTAGCTTCCCACTGTGTCCCTCACATAGCAGGGTAGACAGTGTGAAGCCAAATAAAAATTATTTGTATTCCAAATTCATCCTTCTAAAAATATCAAAGTATTAAATAGTATGAACTTAAAAAGCAAGAAAAAAAAGTATAATTTGTATGTAAGGAAGGTGAATTTGTAAGCAACCAAGAATGAATTGTAAAAGAAATACATACACACATACATAGCTTCACGCTGTATCCCTCATATAGCAGAGTAGGCAGAGGGAACCTAGTGTATAGACACTCCGTTCCCCACTAATTAACTTATTGTAAAAAAACTTACTTAATAAATAAATAATTAAAACAATTTTTATTACCTAGCTACACCATCTTTGTCAACATAAGACTTACTCCTATAGTAATTTGTATGAAGAGACAGTAAACAAAACTGTTCATTGTATGCAAATAGCATTGATAATATGATAAATCGCTCGTCTAAAAGTCAAGATTGTCGAGATTGAAATAACTTACTGTTATGTACGTGGAAGGTAAGCTGATTTGCTTGTATAGGAGGTATTATGTCGTGATTTGAAACTCGGTGTAACGAAAAAGCGACAAAAGAAAGAGACGAATATAAGTGCATATGGAAAGAATGAGATAATATAACATTTATGTGGTGTTTGCTTGTTACTAGTAACAAAAAATATATATAAAATAGAATAAAAATCTTAGGCAGAAGGAACCTGAGAACCTAGTGTTAAGAGACTCCGTTCCCCACTTTCCGCCGAATTGAGGCATTGCGTGCTGAGGGGCGGAACTCAACGCCGCGCTTCACCTTGTTCTCAAAACCAAGGAAATGAAAATATTATTGGGAATTGAAACCACAACCATTTTTCATTGACTAAACCAAATTTGATGAATCCTTTTTATGATAGCTTTTTAATATACTATTACGTACTTGATGTAATTCACATTGAATTTGGTTAAGATCTGACAACTAATTTTTGAGTGTATAACTCAAAAATGTAATAGTGTTGCATTTTATTTAAAATCGGTATACTTTTTTTATTAATTTATTGATTTATATCAAATATCGATTCATTACGAACTGCCCACGTTAATACCCAAAACAGGAAAAAACCGACAATTTATTACCAATTTATTACTAAAACAAGCTATAATAAACGGAAATGCTTATTAATCGCGAATAGAGTGACACATGTATATTATATGTCAGAATAAATCTATGACAGTGTCACAACTGACATTAAATTAAAAAAAAATGCTTAAATCATTGTATTTTTCCTTAAATATTGTTTTTGTCATCTTTAAAAAAGGATCAAAAAGGATAACAAGGCAAAGCGCGGCGTTCCGCCACTCAACACATAATGCCTCAATTCAGCAGAAAGTAGGGAATGGAATTGTTGAAAGAGAATGGAGTGTCTTAACACTAGGTTCTCTCTGCCTACCCCGCTACATGCGGGATACAGCGTGAAGTTGAAAAAAAAAAAACTAGCGGGTCACCTCATGTTAAATGATTACCGTTGCCAATGAACATTTACAGCACAAGAGGCGTTAATGTGTTACCGGCTTCGAAGAAATTTATTGATCCGCCTCTTGAAGAACCCAATATCATAATTGATAGGGAACACGCCTGATGGAAGTTCGTTCCACAATTTGCAAATCCATCGAGTTTACCTGCGCCATGCTTCCACATGGTGAGGGTGATGAAGCTTCCGGTAGCGTGCAGTACGGTTAAAGAAGTCAGATGGCGGAATACGGCCAAATAGAAAGAAGAAGCTCTTCTGAACACTTCCATTGTAGGGTCGGTTTTTCTGGTGGTACTAATTTTGATAATTCTATTTTTATATAATACACAGTACTTCTGATGTTGTCCTATTTATTTATTTTTAAGATCAATAGATCATAAGTTACTCATTATATCTAGTAAGTTCAGACGAGTAATTTTTGAGTTATTCGTAATTATTTTAGTATTAGAACGATTTAAGTGAAATCAATTTTTTATTTTGTTAAAATCTGATTATTCATATTAAATATCGATTCATTACGAACTACCCACTTCGATACCCAAAACAGACAAAAAAGTCGACAATTTATTACAAATTTATTACCAATTTATTACTAAAACAAGCTATAATAAACGGAAATGCTTATTAATTGCGAATAGAGTCGTGACACATAAATATGTCAGAATAAATCTACGACAGTGTCGCAATTGACATTCGCGATACGTTTCGACATTGAATCGATAAATAAATTAATGGCAGACCAAGGTGTTTGGAGAATTATTGTTTTAACTATAAATGGACATTAAATTTGATGGCAGGTGTTTTTTGTACTATTAATGTATTTTTCTTTTCTTTAACTTCACGCTGTATCACGCATTTAGCAGGGTAGGCAAAGGGACGCTACCCCGCTGAGGATAAAGCGTGAAGTTAGGCAGAGGGAATCCGAGAGCCTATTGTCAAGACACTCCGTTCTTTTAAGATTTCCGTTCCCCACTTTCTGTAAATAATATTAAATCACGTTTTAAAATAATATTATAGCGTTGTTATATGATATACATAGGTATTTTGGTTTTGTATTTCATAATCTGACGACATGAGTACTTTCAAAAAGCGCGTCTATTCCCCCCCCTCAAAAGCCAGAAATGTACTTTTAGCTCTTTTGATGTGGCATGGGGTCGTGGGCGGCGGTTATTACTTACCAGGTGACCTGAACCCTAGTTTACCTTGTCCTTCCCAGAAAATATCTTATACTATGGGAAAGAGTACTCGAAGAAGGACAACGCTCTCCTACAAGATGAACAGACCTAATATAGTCCTGCACTGGCTGTTCCATTAATAAATGAACACGTACTGCTGAGGATAATGACAGATTTCGCTTTCACACTTTCTAATATATAAAACAGATCTTGATCACGACCATTGATATGGAGTGTACGATTAAAAAAGAATTTTGTAATCAAAATTAAAATTTATACAAATTAAATTTAAGACGCCTGTCGTGGCGCAGAGGCACAAGCGTGCGACTGTAAACGCGACAGGTTGTGGGTTCGATTCCCACTCCAGGAATTGAAGTATTTTCATTTTCTGGGTTTGGTAACAAGGCAAAGCGCGGCGTTGAGTTCCGCCACTCAACACGCAATGCCTCGATTCGGCGGAAAGTGGGGAACGGAATAGTTGAAAGAGAATGGAGTGCCTTAGCACTGGATTCTCTGGTTCTCTCTGCCTACCCTGTTTAGGCGGGATACAGCGTGAAGTTAAAAAAAATAATTAATTAAACACAAATCAAAAATAAATAAAACAAAATCAATTTCTTACAAGTTTTAACATCTATTTTAGTCAGTTAGAGGTGGATTTTACAATTTTTTCGCATGCATGCGCTATTTTACTAAATTTAAAAATCAGTTCAAAAATAATTGTCATAGTTGTGTGTTATATATGTTTAATTACTGTAATGTATTTCTGAAGTATTTTCCTAGCATTAGAGGAATGCTACGAAATTAATATTGTGTTGTCATTGTAACCGGACGTACATACATGTCAAGCGTTAGCCTTTATTAAGTCTTCTTGTTTTGTCCTGGATAGAAGAGTAATCAAAGAGAACTTAGTGTCAAAACGCTCCTTTCTCACTTTCTTCACTTTCCACCAGAATTCAAGACATTGCTTATTAATTGGCGGAACTAAACGCCGCACTTTATTTACCAAAGCATGGAAGTAAAAGTGTAATATTTTTTTTTTAGTATACTACGTAACAACTTAATTGGGTTTCGCTTAAATAATATATTTATCTTAATAGCTTTAAAAATCAAACATGCAAATTGTTCCTAGTATTTTTTATCATATAGTTATTTCTTATCGATAAAATTGTGTCTCTATTCTATCGAGGCAGTGTAAAAATGCAAATTGTAGTTGAGCCATTAAAATTGATTTTTGATATAAAAATCATTTTTTTAATTCTTTTTTTCTTTTTTTTTTTATTTTCACGCATATAACCGCATGTAACCCGCATATAGCAGGATAGGCAGAGGGAACCTGAGAACCTAGTGTTAAGACGCTCCATTTTCTTTCAACAATTAAATGTTTTTAATTAAATTATATTTTGATATTTATTGCTAAGTTAAAAAAAAAAAGAAAAAATCTCAAATATAAGTTTCAATTAAAAAATTGAATTTTAACAAAGTCTCTGTATCAATCATGTCAGAAAGAGTCTAAACATGGCAGAGGGACTCTGCTATATGATTAATAAAAAAATTAATTAATAAAAAAAAGAAAAAAAATATACTCCGTTTTCCATTTTACACGACTTTTTTGAATATTGTGCCCCCTTATTACTTATAAATATATTTATTAGGCGGGATTCAAACCTGTATCTTTTTAATGTTGTCCAAAAACTTCACTTAATAATTAAGATTTTACCAAAAAAAAATACTTCAAAGAAAATATACTAAAAAGTATAATTCTTACAAATAACTCATAAATTAAATTCAAATGGAACTACCTACATGAGAAGCACTAGCTATCATATAAAAAATAAACATCAAAATCAGTTCACCCAACAAAAAGTTGTGTGATACAAAAATATGCACATACAAAAATACAACATCCTTTTCTTGAAATCGGGTAATAAAAATAATATTTTAAAATATATTAGATATATTTTTTAATACTTAAAAAAACATGTTATAAAACTGGCATACTTTATTATTTAATTTTTTTCTTTAACTTCACGCTGTATCCCACTTATAGCAGGGTAGGCAGAGGGAACCTGAGAACCTAGTGTTAAGACACTCCGTTCTCTTACAACAATTTCGTTCCCTACTAATTATTACCAACAACTATTTAAATTTAAATATTAAATAAATATACACAGATAATTATTGTAGTTTATTTAAGTTATTATAATGGTAACTTAACTGCCAAATATTTTGACATTTTAACGACACAAGGTGTAAAAAGTTGTATGAAAACAAATAATTCTTCATTTAATATCACATTTGTAACGTAATTACTAATAATTTACGTTTTTTAAATATTAAAAATGTATAGAAATGTTGTAATAAAAATAAATATTGTATTAATGCGTTTTTTTTTTCAAACTTGTTGGAAATTCTGTTGACCCTGTTGGTTTTTACAGTGACACCGGGAGGTGAGGAAAGAGGGTACTCAGTTCCTGCGAAAAGTGCAAGTCCAAAGTGGCTGATTTTTGGGAGAGTATCGTCAGTCGCAAGGGCGTTCCCTGCGGGAGTCGAACCTCGACTTGCGAGCAGGCAGGGATCTTAGGGTCTCGAATTCGAGCGGAAAGCGGTGAAGGGAGTGTTTTGACACTACGTTCCCTCTGACTATCCTGTTTTTAGGGATAAAGCGTGAAGCTGCTTTTCTATTATAATAAGTTATTTTAAAGCAAGCAGTCATATTACTAAAATAAACTAATGTCAAGAAAATCCACTCATCGCTTTACATCCGAATTCAAATAATTACATTTTAAGTGGCGGAAATCAATATCGCTCATTCTCTTATCAGAGCTGAAAAAAATATATATGTAATAATCCCCCCTAGTGAAAATCGAACCCACAACTAATCGCGTTTACAGCTAGGCTTTGTCCCACTGCGCCGTGACGTTAACTGTTGACTACTGTTCGCCGTAATTTCATCAACAATGCCCGCTGGGTAGGGAATCTCATTATTCATATATCCTTTAACCCTATGTACATATGTTCATCAGTTTTTAGTGCCTCAGTAAATATTTAGGAATTGTTAACCTTTGAGGGGACGGGGTTAGAATACAATTCCCCTCCGCCGTTGGGTAGCGTCCCGTAAGAGGCGGATATCCCAGAAGTTAGATTGTAGGAGGTTTATTCTCCGACTGGCTCGCGAACACTATTATGTCAAAGGCGAAAATAATAAATGACTAATGATATATTCCAGTTTGATGGCATGTAAGCCAGGTTTTCCTCTTTCTCACCTATCCTTTTCCAAAAAGGTGGTGGTTCCGATAGCGGACTACTACACTGTCCTCCCGTTCCATCTGTATCCTCTAGGTCTACAACACATCTGGTGTTGTAGATGGCGAAGGTAACTTTCCATCACGTGGTCCTTCTGCTCGTTTGCCATCCATAAAAAAAGGGATTTATTTTTTTAAAAATTTCTGATTCTGAAGGAAAACTGAAAAATATAACCAAATTGTTGAGCTTACACTTGTGACTTTTTCTCAAAGTAGTCTAAGAGTATCTTTTCCGTAATTATGTATCTTTGAATCACCGATTTATAAATATCGAAATAATATTAAAATATATTGATGTTTTTAGAAAATTGATTTTTGACAAAGTCTTTCAAACGTTTGCCAAAAAAAGTTATGTGTGAAATTATCACGCTTTCCCCGTAGGGATTTCAGCAAAACGTTTTACACTCTCCTAGAATGACAAATTTCAGTATTCCACGTCCAGTAGTCACAGTTTTAAGTTGTGCGTTGTCTGTCAGTCACTCAGTAACAAAAGCTTTAAATTTCAATTTAACCTTTCAAAAGTACGAAAAGGATTAAGCAGGACGAATATAAAAATTAAAAGAAAATTATACAATATTTTGGCAAGATGAAAGGCGGCGTTGAATTCCGCCACTATAATCCAATGTCTCCAATTGTAGAAAGAGGAGAACGGAGTGTTTTACGCACCAGATTTTCTATTTCTACAGTGTTATACAAGATAAAGAGGGAACCTGCTGCATTTTAATAAATAAAGGAAGCATGAATCAAAAAACTGCTTGGAATTAAAAAGAAAGAAAATATAGATGTACAATTTTTTTCTACCGCCTGTCGTGGCGCACAAGCGTGCGACTGCGCCAACGCGACAGGTTGTGGGTTCGATTCCATTTCCAGGAAATGTTAGTATTTTCATTTTCTGGGTTTGGTACAAGGCAAAGCGCGGCGTTGAGTTCCGCCACTCAACACGCAATGCCTCAATCTAGCGGAAAGTGGGGAACGGAATTGTTGAAAGAGAACAGAGTGTCTTAACACTAGGTTCTCAGGTTCCCTCTGCCTACCCTGCTATATACGGGATACAGCGTGAAGTTAAAAAAAATATTTAGTATTAATCTCTTTCTCTTCTACCTTAGACCAAATCACAAAACAGTAACATAGTAATGGCGCCGGTAAATTTTCATAATTCATTCGTAATTAAACGCGGATCGCCATTAAATATTATTTGCAACCAAAATGTGTGCAAATTGTGTTGCTCAACTCCCACTTTAGTGGAATATGTTAATATACAACATTTATACTGTATCGTTATGTTTGGTTTATATCATAAAATTTTGTTTATCACTTATTTAATTTTACTTTAAGTGTTGATTTGATTAGTAAATATTAGTTATTATAGTTTCTAGACTTGGTGTCATGAATATTTTAATAAGTCGTCTTTAATCGACTTCAAGAAAGAGAGAGATTCTTAGTGCGATTGTTTTTTTATCTATTACCGCATCTCTTTTTACTGGGTGAACTGTTCTTGATGATTCTTTTCTTATAAGTTACCTTCTTCTGATGAGCTAAGATCTGACGAGCAGTTTTTGAGTAATTCGTAATAATTTTACTTTTTAGTGCATTTTATTGCAAATAAGTTTCCTTTTTTTGTTAAAAATCTTAATTTTGTATATATCAAAAAGAAGAAGGGATCAAAAATAGATCCCTGTGAGACTCTTTATTGATTAAAAATCTCTGTTAGACCGTACGTTCTCTTATTCCTTAATAGTATTATTTTAAATATTAATTGAGGTAATCATGGTGTAGTGGGAAGCGTCTGAATGTAAACGCGATTGGTTGTGGGTTTGATCCCCACTAAGGAGAATGATAATATTAGATTTTTTTTAACTTCACGCTGTATCCCACATATAGCACCCTGCTATAGAAGAAGAAAGAAGAATGGCAGAGGGAACCTGAGAACCTAGTGTTAAGACACTCCCTTACAATAATTCCGTTCCCCACTTTCCACCGAATCGAGGCATTGCGTGTTGAGTGGCGGAACTCAACGCCGCGCTTTGCCTTGTTACCAAACCCAGGAAATGAAAATACTAACATTTCCTGGAGTGGGAATCGAACCCACAACCTGTCGCGTTTATAGTCGCACGCTTGTCCCTCTGCGCCACGACAGGCGTTAACTATCTATCTGGCTATTCCGTTATGCGGCAAAAACGTAAAGCTATATAAATATTTTACCAAAAAAAAATGCCGAAATACTGTTAAATTTATTATAGATATAAATAAACAGATTATATTAGTCCTACTTTATAATTTACATATGAATAAAAATAATCATAAAAGGCCCAAATTACTATCAACCGTCAGCCATATACTTTAAAAAAAACTTTATTAATAAAGAGGCCAATCGTGGCGCAGAGGCACAAGCGCGGGGCTGTAAAGGCGATAGGTTTTGGGTTCGATTCTCACTCCACGAAATGAAAATATTATATAATATTTAGTGTTTTCATTTATTCACTCTGATAACATGGCAAAGCGCGCATTAAGTTCCACCACTTAATATGCAATGCCAAAATTCGGCGGAAAGTGAACGGAGTGTTTTAGCACTAGGTTCTCTGGTTCCCTTTGCCTACCCTGCTATATGCGGAAACAGTGTGAAGTTAAAAGAAAATCAAAAACCAAGTCAGTCATCATTTAGAAAGCTTGCAAGATGTTAAATTTCTCTACAGATTCACAAAGTAACATGCCAGGAGACTTTATTAGTGTTCTTATCTAATCAAATCATAATTTTACTATTTCAAATAAATTTAAACTTTATATTAATTTAGGAAATAAAGATTATAATCGCTTGTCCTAATTGACATTTATAAGGATAACTTTAAAGGGCAACTGTCGGATGTGTTGGATATAAAAATCCATATTAGATACTAAAGTCATTCCAAAGTTAACGGTATGCAATAATTGCGGCAAAAACGGAATTAGCAAACGAATTAAACTGGTCAATAGAATGTAGAAACAAGCTATAAAATGTCTTTTAAGTTAAATAATAACTTGGTAATTGACATTTTTTCATTATTTTTTAATTATCATTTCCTGCAATTACTAAGAGTTAAGTAATTATAGGGAGGATCATTTTCATTAATTGTCCTTTCTGTACTTTCTACTTAAATATTCCATATATTTACGTAGAAAGTATAAGAGACGGGTATATTGCGTATTAGGAAGCATAAGTTAACATCGCATTTTTTCTTACCACATAGTAAAAATTAAAATATTTTAAATATAAAAAAAAATAGAAATTAGATAATTGAACTTCATATAACAATATCAATGATCCAAGGTATGCAAAAAGCTAGAGCATTACCTAACTTAAGAATGACAGTATCGTATTTGTTTTGTCATTTTGACAGCAATTTTTAACGTTCATCTTAAATTGATTAATTAAGAAGAATCGAGAAAGAAAGATAAAACTTGAGAATATTACTTTAAAAGCAGATAAGTAAAGAATAAAAGAACAGACTTAATAAAACGGATTATTATTTCTTTAAATTAAAAAAATATATAATATTATTATTAAAGCAAATAATATAACCTAGAAGATAAAAGAAGAGAGTTTAAAGAAAAAAGAGACTTTCTCTTAAGTAAAAAAAAATAAATACAATATAATTAAAACCAATTACCAAGTTATATTCAACATTACTTGACTTAAAAGGCAGGCGTTATAGGCACGTCGTGAAATCGTTCGCATACCGCACTTACAGTAATGCTGTCAGGTACCTTACTCTATTTACGTCCATTTATTGAATAACTTAGTTTCTTCTAATTTATAGCGTAATTTTGAAATGCTAGAAAAAAAAACACTTTGCTTGGAACGAAATCTTACATATGTAGTCAAGTTAGTTTTACCGTTTCCTTCAGTTTTAATAGGAATTTGTATTCATTGAGGATGTTGTGTTAGGAGGTATTTGTAATTAATTATAGCTCATTTAAGGGAGACTTTTGAAAGTTTTATTAGTATCCGTTTATATGTTTAAATTAATGGATATATAAGGTGATAAGTGATTTGAAATTTGCTTCAGGAAATATTTATAATTATTATATGAGCACGTTAGAGCATAATAAAGTGAGGAACAAAACAGAAATATTAAAAGAGAATGGAGTATCTTCACACTAAGTTCTTTGATTCTCTCTGCCTATCCTGCTATGTGCGGGATACAGTGTGAAGTTAAGTTAGTTACAGCATTTCGCAATAAGATGAATATTATTAACATGGTTATATAAGCACTGGGCGATAAATTTATGAATTGTATTATGGAATTGATGAAAGTAGATATGCAAATCTATGCCATAGAAAATTTGGGCATAGAGAAACAATCTAAAATGTTATGGTCACGGTGTTTGGTTTGGTTTCGTTGAATTTGACTGTCTGATTCTTACTAAAATGATATCAAAGAGATCTTTAGTAAATGTTAAATAGTGTCAACCAAATATATTAACATTTTCATTCTCTATTCATTGTTTTTTTTAAATATGAATCCAATCTCTGATAAGTTATGTAATTAGTTTCAACATCATTTTTCCCGCATAGCAGGGTAGATAGAAAAAACGTTGTAGCAAGACACTCTGGGTGTTGAACAGTTGTGCTTAACGCCGCATTTTGTCTTACCAGAAGATGGAAATGAAATAATTTAAAAATAATCACTCTTAGAGTGAGAATCGAAACCCCAACCATTCACGCTTAGACTTAGATATTATCCATGCACCATGATGGTACATTCTTTTTTCTTTTTAGCTTCACACAGTGTCCCGCACATAGCAGGGTAGACAGACAGTACCAGAGAACCTAGTTTTAAGACACTCCGATCTCTTTTTATCATTTCTATTCCCCATTATTGTTATGGTATTACATCTAATTAATTGTTTATTTAGTTAGTCTTTATTTCTGCAACTTCGAATTCATCATTTTTATCATTTTTATCGTCTTATTCGTCTTTTAATATTCGTAGCAACAGAAAGGAAGCAAACCTACGTACCTTAACACCCCCATCAATCAATTTATTAACCTAACAGAATAGCACATAAAACATCAAAGCATAACAATTTTATACGTACAAAATGATAAAACGTCACTCGTAAACTCAAAAACCCTTTGACCATGTTGTAAATGACTATAAATGTCTATAAATGCCCATAAATTCCAACTTACGAAGGAAACGGTAGGTGTATCATGCGTGTTGGTAATAAAAGTGAAATTATCATTTTATTCATCGCTCATAGATTTTATATCATCGATATGCGTTATTAATTTTAATAAACGCCAGTTACCTGGTTTTACGATGGTGCCGAGTTTACGATCGTCTGTTTTGATGTTATGTTAAATATTGTGTGGTGTATAATTTGTTTGATAATATCTGTATAACTCTATATGTTTGTTGGCTACTGGTTTTAGTACTTAGTTAAAGACCTGTCTTTTTAGTTAGTCATAAAATAAATACTACAAGAAGAATATCTATAAGTATACCTTAAGTTTCTCATTTGAAATTTCATTAATTTTAGTTGCAGTTTTATGCTTGCTTTTTTCGCATAGTAGAATACTTACTTGACTGAGAAAACAAAAAAAAGAATGTCCCGCTGAGTGTCTTGCGCCGGTTCTTCTCAAGTCTGAAGCATTAAATTTTGTGAACTGGTGGTAAATTATTTGACGTTCAAAAAATTAAGCTTGTAACTTCTTACTTTGAATAAAATTATTTGATTTGATTTTAGTGTCGAGTTACTCTGTTCTCAATTTTTCGCCCAAACTCAAGACATTGCCTGTTTAGTGGCAGACCCTCAACCCTGCATTTTTTGTCACCACAGCGAGGAAATACAAATAATTTGAATATTATCAATCTTCTGAGTGAGAATCGAAACCACAACCATTGTGTTTATAGACAGTTACTGTCACACTCTTGAAGGACAGCCCGCTTCGTTGCTTAGGCAATTGAATCGGTAAGTGCAGAAACAACGTAAGTCACAAAAACTGCATAAATTCGTAATCGATTTAAACTAGCTTAGAAAGGCAAGATGCGTGTTGTTTCTCTCCCTTCTGCAAAATTTGAAAATTCGGACTTACGTTGTTTCTGTACTCACCGATTCAATTTCAGTTGCGTGGATTATAAAACCCAAAACCTCTTCTTTAAATTCTCTTTTAGTGCTTTACACTCATCAAGACAGACATGCCAAATTTCAACTTTCCACAACCAGTGCTATCACTGGGTAACAATTGTTGCAAGAGAACGGAGTGTCTTGACACTAGGTTCTCAGATCCCTCTGCCTACCCTGCTATATGCGGGATACAGCGTGAAGTTAAAAAAAAAAGAAAGTATTATCCCCTGTAAATTTTCTGTCACACAGTAAATACAAGCATTTTATATATAGATAGACATAAGCCTTAACATTATCTATAGTTATAAATATTAATAAAAAACAACTTGCATAAATAACATTAAAAGGAAGTAATAAGTTATGGCTCGTGACGTGCCGTTTTAATACAGTATCAATCAATTAGTATGTATGTACAGATGCATATTAATCAACGTATGTTTACACGAGTATTGAATTGGGGTTCAGTGGGAAATTGTGCAATTTAAGTTATTTTTTTCTTTTTTAGCTTCACGCTGTATCCCGCATATAGTATAAGCAGAGGGAACCAGAGAACCTAGTGTTAAGACACTCCGTTCTCGTTTAACAATATGAGGTTTTATTTAGTTTATATATCTGTAGACGTTAATATATTGGTAAGTCGGCTTGAACAAATGGCATTAGGTCTGCTTTTAAGGGTGGTTAAATGAGTGAATACCAAAAAATATAGCATATGAGACATGTTCAAGTAAAAATGTATTTATTTAACATAAAAAGAAAATTTATTAATAAGACACATTATTCGCTCCTCGTGCAGATATTATGATTACATTTTTTTTTCTTAGCTTCAACCTTTTTCATGCACAGCAGGGTAGTCACAGAGAACCTAATGTCTAGACACTCCGTTCTTCAGTTTATGCTCAATTTCTCGATATTGCGTGTTGTGCTATTTAACCTGGCAATCTCATACTTGCCAATATCACATTTGCCAATACCACACTTTGAATAACACTTTGATAAAAATGTAGACATTTTCAAAAATAATTGAATTCGAACCTGTTATCATTGTACAGTCAGAAATTTTATTTCTTTAAGAAGGTTTTTATTACTATTAATATTTACTATAATTAAGCTATAAATAATAATAGAATAAATATTTATATAAAGCAATTATAAAGTAGTAATTGTTATTATAATTTCAGAGCATATAAAAATAAATAGAGAAATAAATACATATAAATACATATAAATGCTGAAAAAAGAATTTAAATAATGAAAAAGTATATGTTTTTAAAACTTTCACAAAATACAACAGTTTTTTTTTAAATTTATTATCGTAATTAGATTAAAATAGGTAACTAAAATAATTTGAATTCTCTTAAGAATCACATATTTGTAGATAATTATATTTCAGTTCTAAGACTAGATATTTTTTTTAACTTCACGCTGTATCCCGCATATAGCAGGGTAGGCAGAGGGAACCAGAGAACCTAGTGTTAAGACACTCCATTTTCTTTCAACAATTCCGTTCCCCACTTTCCGCCGAATTGAGGCATTGTGTGTTGAGTGGCGGAACTCAACGCCGCGCTTTGTCTTGTTACCAAACCCAGGAAATGAAAAATTTCATTTCCTGGAGTAGGAATCGAACCCACAACCTGTCACGTTAACAGTCGCACGCTTGTACCTCTGCGCCACGACAGGCGTTTAAAATATGTATATGTAGAAAATTAGAACCTATATCCCTATCTACCTTAATTTTAATAGTAAAGCACAGATAAATAAATATTCAAGCAGGATGAATACATTACGTCCGTTATCGCATTACATCACCTACGTAACAAGATAAATATGTTTAATTCAACCATTAAATGTCATTGTAAATTATAGTTTGAGGTACAACCTACGCAGTACGCACTTGTTTATATCTAAAGAAACATGGATATTAAAGATTTTTTAAATATTTTGTTGATTTTGAATGATTATTTTCATTTATTTGTTAAGATAATACGCAGTGTTGAGTTCCGCAATATCTTAAATTTGTGCGGATAGGGGCTATGTTGTTTTGACACCAGGTTCTCTCTGATTATCACATTAAGATAAAGTATGAAGCTGCTGCTGATTTCCTAGAGTGGGAATCGAACCCACAACTTGTCGCGGTTATAGTCGCACGCCTTGTGCCTCTGCGCCACGATAGGCATCAGGTGACAAGTTTTGTTTTTCATTTAAAGGCAGAGAATCCAGTGATAGGCACTACGTTCACTTTTAAATGATTGCAACGAGATTTTAATTTAAATAATATAAAGGCACGCTTTAATTGCAGCTTGATTCCTAATCGATCATACGTTGGAAAAAACATGAAGAAATGATTTCTCAAAATTACTTATACTAAATAGTATTTCCATAGGACAAGGTTCAGATTATATTATTTAGGCCGAGAGAGGAGTTTGGACAATGGAGGCGATGTTTTGGGCATTTTAAAGGGACCCCTTAACACTATCATTGCAAGTCCCCAGACACTGCACAGGGCTCCTCATCCTTAATGCGATCGCCCTGGCATCTGTACGTGGAATCCATGGAGTGCTATGGTAAGGTAAGTTACTTATAAGGAAAAAAGGTATTTCATAAATTGAAAGATAGTATTATTATAACGCTTTATCTAGTTAAATATAACACCAATTTCATGGCGTCGATTTTTCGTGACGATGTGAAATTTCCTCTTATCATTTCACCGTAACGCACCAAAATAAGTACTCGTATACCTTCAAAAAATACTACATCAGAATCGAACCTGTACCTATCATAAATAACACACAATCTAAACACTACAACGATTACCTTCATAAATTAAGTAGCGCATGTATAAAATTTATTATCCATAATTACTCTTTATCGCTCGATCAGACATTTAAATTGTAAAATATATATATTTTTCTTATTAATTCATTATTATAATGTTACTGTTTATCTTGAAAAAGCATTTATGTTCTCGCTTCTATTAGCATAATATAGCAATTTACTTTGAACAATGCAATAACAACGTATTATGAATAAAGAATTATTACTTTTAAGATTATCATGGTGCAATGTGTCTGTAAATCTGATTGGTTGGGAGTTCGATTCTTAGTCGAGGCAATGATATGGAATAAAACAGAGACGATAGAATAAAGCAAAAGATGTTGAATTCCGTCATTGATCATAGATGCCCCGATTTCGGTCGAAAAGTGCAGGATAACCTCTACAACCTACTCAATATGTATATTGTTAGGAGAGCTAACTAATTTTTCACTTTCTTTCCATTTCATAGACCTTGTTACGGCGGATCTTAACGCCGCGATTTGTCTTAACAGACGAAAAATTAAAAAAAAATAAAATAATTTCATTAACGCCTGTCGTGGCGCACAGGCACAAGCGTGCGACTGTAAACGCGACAGGTTGTGGGTTCGATTCCCAGTCCAGGAAATGTTAGTATTTTCATTTCCTGGGTTTGGTGGCGCGGCGTTGAGTTCCGCCACTCAACACGCAATGCCTCAATTTGGCGGAAAGTGGGGAACGGAATTATTGTAAGAGAACGGAGTGTCTTAACACTATGTTCTCTGGTTCCCTCTGCCTAACCTGCTATATGTGAGATACAGCGTGAAGTTAAAAAAAAAAATCATAAATTGATGGCGACCACACTCAAAACCATACCAAGTATTAGACACTGACACTGATTGACTTGATCATATCTACGATATATTTATATATACATTGAAGGGCTATAGAAAGATATAACACACACCTGGTATATCAGGTAGTTTAGGCACGTCGAGAGGATGAGTGATGAAAGAATGGTAAGAAAGATATATGAAGCAAAGTTGAACATCAAGACAGGTAGGGGGAAACCTCGGTTGACTTTCGAGAATATATTATCAATGATACTGGAGGTCATGTAAAAAGCATGAGGACTCCCAGAGGGCATGTCTGAAGAGGTTAATGACTGTGGACGAGGCGAAAGAGGTATGCAGGGACCGTAGCGTTTGGCGCTCCGTTCTCTCTAACTACTCTGTTAGGGATAAAGCGTGAAACTATATGTATTATGTATCAAAATAAAAAAAACACGTAATTACACTAACCTTCAAGGAATGTGCAATTTTATTACAATATTGTAACCATTTCCTGCGTTGATAAATTTAATAGGTTTTTTTTCCTTCGCTATAAATATATGTAAATACTATTTAAATGATCACGACTGTAGTTTATATATTAGTGATATGCTAAAATAGTTAAATTAAAAAGCGCATATCGGATATTTATTCATTTTAAATGTAAATGAATAAAAAATACGTGTTTCATTTGAATTTATAAATTAAATTGAAAATATGTATGTAAAAGTATGATAAATATGTTTTTAATTATTTGAGTCCATTGTTAGACAGTGACTGAGTGTAAACGCGATTGGTTGTGGGTTCGATTCCCATTCGAGACATTTATTTAAAGTTTTTTTTATTTATTCGCTCTGGTACGATAAAGCGAGGTAATATGTACCGTTACTATACAATACGAATTTTGGTGAATACGGACGAAGTGAATAATTAAATGTATTGAATTGTAGACTATATTGTTTAAACTGGAGGAAAGTCATGAAATTGAAAAGAATAATATTTTGTAAAACCAAAGCACGGCGTAGAGTTCCGCCACTCAGCACGCAATGCCTCAATTCGGCGGAAAGTGGGGAACGGAGTGTCCTAACACGTCGGTTCTCAGGTTCCCTCTAAATACCCTGCTATATGCAGAATACAGCATGAAGCTAAAAAAAAAATATTTTGTAATACCCTCATTTTTCGTCAATTTTTCTTAAAAATGTGATTAAATTTAAAAATGATGTTGAACTAAAATATCAAAATGCAGTTGTACCTACATGTTGTGGACCACACATGCAAATTTTTACTAGATATCTATGTACCATATCATCTATGCATATTTTATATTTTTGTCAATTCTCCGCTCTGGTAAGATAAAAGGCGGCATTGAGTTGCACCACTTAACGAAAAGCGAATGGAGTGTCTTGGTCTTGACACTAGGTTCACTCTGACTACCCTTTTATGCGGCATAAAGGGTCAAGCTGCTTCAATGCATATTTAAAAAAATAGCGAGAACGGAGAGCACTATCATAAAATTTTTGTTTTTTTTTAGCTTCACGCTTAGTGTTTAGACACTCTGTATTCATTACATACGGCATTGCGTGCTGAGTGGCGAAACTCAACGCACCGCTTGGCCTTGTTACCAAACCCAGGAAATGAAAATACTAAACTCTTACATTTCCTGGAGTGGAAATCGAACCCACAATTATATTCTTTCTGCCTATAAAAATGGCGGGACATAAAAAAAAAAAAATTTAACACAAACAAATAATGATTTTCATATAAATTGAAAACACATTCAACTTAAATAATGGCTCATAAACGTGATAAATGAATAAAAAACAGCCGTAAAATTTAATAAATGAACGAACGGCTTTGTCCCAAATAAAAGTTTGTAATCTATAAAATTGTCTTCAAGATTTATTTATTTTGACTATAAATTTGCCGATATTGCCTGTCGTGGCGCAGAGGCACAAGCGTGCGTCTATAAACGCGACAGGTTGTGGGTTCGATTCCCACTCCCGGAAATGAAAAAGTATTTTCAGATTCTGGGTCTGGTCACAGGGCAAAGCGCGGCGTTGAGTTCCGCCACTCATCACGTAATGCCTCAAAATCCACCGCAAAGTGGGGAACAGAAAGAGAACTGAGTGTCTTAATACTAGGTTTTCAGGTTCCCTCTGCCTACCTTGCTATATGGCGGTACAGCGTGAACCAAAAAAAAAAATTGCAGATACTGTGGAGTGGGACTTCATTTGTAAACGCGATTGGTTGTGGGTTCGATTCCCAGTCGAGGAATGGAATGAATGAATGTTTATATTTTTTTATTATATATTTATAACAATACAAAACGCGGCGTTGAGTTCCGCAATTTGACATAAAAAATACTTTTTTTTCTGTTTCCAACTTTTCGCCGAAATGAGACATTGCGTGCTAAGTGGCGGAACTCAACGTCGCGCTATACCTTAAAAATAGAATGGAGTGTCTTAACACTAGGTTCTCTGGTTCCCTCTGGTTACCTTAACTATGTGCGGGATAGGACATGAAATTAAAAAAATATAATCGAATTGAGACCTTCCTTTTTAAAAGTCGGTTAACCATTAAAAACCTGTTAAATTTTTAATGATTTGTTTTACATTTGTTCGTGTCTATCTCCATAAAGCATTTATCAATATCGTGTAGCAGCTAATAAATATAATTGGATAGAAAATGAGAAATTGATTCATCGTTTCTTCTCAGATTTTTTTATGGTTGTTTTTTTATGGCAAGAGGTAAATTGCTTAGGTGAAACTAGTATGTTGCTGTGGCTCCGTCTGTGGATTAATATTACTTGTAATATATAACTTCAAGTATGTTTACTATGCGCAGAGGCATAAGCGTACGATTGTAAACGCGACAGGTTGTGGGTTCGATTCACACTCCAGGAAATGCAATTTTTCATTTCCTGGGTTTGGTAACAAGGCAAAAGAGCAGCGTTGAGTTTCGCCACTCAACACGCAATGCCTCAATTCGGCGGAAAGTGGGGAACGGAATTGTGTAAGAGAACGGAGTATCTTAACACTAGGTTCTCAGGTTCCTTCTGCCTGCCCTTCTATATGTGGGAAACAGTGTGAAGTTAAAAAAATATATTTGCTTTTGAATATGTTTTATTTGAAATTTGTTTTTTTTTTTATTCTCTAATTATATTATTATACAATATACCCATTGTCTTTATAGACACAATAGCATTTACAACTAAACGTTTAGATCCAAGAAGTGCATAGCAGGGTAACCAGATAGAATCTGGTGTCAAGACACCTAGTGTCCAATCACTACTTTTCATTTAAATTGAATTCATTTCAACGCCACGCGTTACCTAACGAGAATCTTATATACTCAAAATCTTTTTTTAAGGAGGCATCGAACCCACAACCATTGGTGTTTATAATTAGGTTTTAATACAAAAAAAAGCAGCTTCTTGCTTAAAGTGAACTTAGGGTCGGGACACTCCGTTCGCCGCTTTCCGCCCGAATTCGAGACATTACGTGTTAATTGGAACTCAATACCGCGCATTGTATTACCGAAATAAAAATAGTTTTTAATCTTCCCATAAGTGGGAATCGAACCCACAACCTATCGCATAATACATTTAAATTAATAATTACAAATCAATAACATTGTATAGGCCTTAAAAAGTAAATATTAAACATTAAAATGTATGCCTTCACATTGCGTGGTTATTACAGTCAATATTCATTAGCTACCAATTAATATACATACATACATACATACATTATTAAAATTGTATGTAGAAGCAATATAGTCTGTATGCCTATCGTATTAAGGTGGTAACAGGTTCGATGTTTCCTAATGGTAATTTAGTAATACATCAGTCATGCATAGAACATTAATAATAGATGTTTTCCGTTTTGTAACATTTCAATAGATTGTATGTTTAAATTGAATTTTTTTTATTAAGAATTGTATTTTTAATGTTTATGTATGTATGTATGTATGTTTTATATGCATATTCGTATTTCTTACATACATACATAATTTCACGCTGCATCCCGCATATAGCAGGGTAAGCAGAGGGAACCTAGTGTTAAGACACTCCGTTCCCCACTTTCCGCCAAATTGAGGCTTTGCGTGCTGAGTGGCGGAACTCAACGCCGCGCTTGGCCTTGTTACCAAACCCAGGAAATGAAAAATTCCATTTCCTAGATTGGGAATCGAACCCACAACCTGTCACGTTTACAGTCACACGTTTGTGCTTCTGCGCCACGACAGGCGCTATATACTATATCTATATCTATTTATATATATATATATATGTACTGGAATTTCAATTCATTTACTGGATTGGGAATCGAACCCACAACCTGTAGCATTTGTATAAAAGCTCAAAAAGTTCCAATTAGAACAAATCAGTTTCACAAGCACACTACATACTCATATAAGTAACAAGGCCGTCATAAACACTATTTTACAACTCTCCTTATTTGCCCTAAAACATAAATAAATAACCAAAGGTTGGAAGCCGCTTCGTTACAGTAGGTTATGTTATAATTTATTATTATTACATGTCATAAAAATTCAATTAATTTTATACTTTAATATGATGGAATAAAGTTGAAATTCATTTGCCATAAAAAGATTTACACATGACACTTGTGTAAAATATTTCATTAACTTTTTTAAGTATGTGTTAATAATTATACAAAGATGTTTTTTTTTTTTTTAGTAAAATGATAATATTTCTTGGAATTTTCTTAATAATTATTTAAATAATGATAAGTTTGTATTGTTTCGAAATTGGTTTTGGCAATTATTGTAATAAAATGAAATGTAAATATGTTTGAATGAGTATTTTAACGCCTTTTTTTTCATCATTAATGCTATTCTATTTATTTAAGAACATCTAGCAGTGTTATTTGTACCGCTTTCTTGTCTGATTTAAAAATTTGCACTTGTGTCCGAATTCGAAGGTAGTACAATATTTTAATAGCAAAAACTTGATGTTTGCCTAGATATCGAAAAAAAAGCAAAATTCTCCTTATAGTTACTATTTTTATCTGATGTAATTTAAATTCATTATTAAGTGCAAAGCGCGGCGTTGAGTTCCGCCACTCAAAACGCAATGCCTCAATGCAGCGGAAAGTGAGGAACGGAATTGTTGAAAGAGAATGGAGTGTCTTAAAACTAGGTTCCTTGGTTCCCTCTGCCTACCCCGCTACATGCGGGATACAGCGTGAAGTTAAAAAAAAAAGTGTTTCTTTAATTTCTTCATTTTGGTGTTTTAGCAACAAATGGCGTTGAGTTCCGCTTTTTAATTCAGACGAATAATAGAAAACCAACGGAACTGTTGAAAGAGAACGAGATATGTATAAAAAATAATAAAAAGAATCATTTTAAAAATATGTTTAGAAACATATTTTAACGTGCAACTGTAAACGCGACAGGTTGTGGGTTCGATTCCCACTCCAGGAAATGTAAAATTTAGTATTTTCATGAGAATAGAGTGTCTTAAAACTAGGTTCTCTGGTTCCCTCTGCCTACCCTGCTATATGCGAGATACAGCGTGAAGTTTAAAAAAAAAGAAAACATATATATATATATATATATATTTTAATAATATTATCAACACGTTTATCATAAACATATTTAACTACGAGTATACCAAAAATAACAAAGTTCACTTTGTAATAATTCATTCTAGGAACTCATAAATGAAATATCTAATTCTCCACAGAATAAATAAATGAAAATGAGTTGCTAGAATTATACATTTTAAAAATGTAAATTAAGTATTTAAATTAACTACTGTGCATGTTTATACGTTTTTAGAAATATATTATTTTAATACGATAAATATGTGGCTTTTTTATTATAACGGTGGTTCTAGGTTCAGTATTATTTTAATTTGATTATCAGAGAGAACGTAGTGTCAAGATATTCTCTTTACTAATTTTTTTTTAGCTTCACGCTGTATCCCGCAGATATAGGCAGAGAGAACCAGAGAACCCAGTGTCAACACTCCTTTCGCCGTTGTCCGCTCTAACTTAAAACATTACGTGCTAAGTAGCGGAACTGAAAGCCGCCCATTGTCTTGCCAGAGCGGGAAGATGAAAATAATTTAAATTATTTAAATCCACAAGTGGAAATCGAACCCACAACCATTCGCCTTTGCAAACGCTCCTTTCTCTGACTACACTGCAAGGTATATAGCACATTATAGTGAAATTTAAATTTCCATATCGGTGTTTAACTACGTCACGGCCATTTCCACGGCCCATGATGTCATATTAAATTTATTAATACACAAGAAGCCATTATTCCTTATAAATAATTAACAACAATAAATAACATCTGAATGCAATAAATAATTAAAAATTAAAATCGCCTCGCCTAATACCAGACGTTTCAATTAATCCGCAATGCAAGATGGTGGCTATATTTTATCAAAGACTAAAATTTGTAGATGCGATATTTTGAATTTTTTTTTTGAGTATGTTTCTTGGTTTTTTGTATTATTACACTTACGTATATTTTTTATAGGGTATATTGTAAAATAAATAGATAGATAGATTTTTTTATTTATATAAAAGATAAATGAACTTAATAATAAACGCCTGTCGTGGCGCAGAGGCACAAGCGTGCGACTGTAAACGCGACAGGTTGTGGGTTCCATTCTCACTCCAGGAAATGGAATTTTTCATTTTCTGGATTTGGTAACAAGGCAAAAAGCGCGGCAATGGTTTCCGCCCCTCAGCACGCAATGCCTCAATCTGGCGGAAAGTGGGGAACGGATTTGTTGAAAGAGAACGGATGTATCTTAACATTAGGTTCTCAGATTCCCTCTGCCTACCCCGCTATATGCGGGATACAGCGTGAAGTTAAAAAAAAAACTTAACTTAGCTTCACGCTTTATCCCTAGCAGGATAGTCAGAGGAACCAAGCACTAAACGATATGAACTCTGTGTATTTCTTTTGCCTAGAAATATTATGCTGTCCTCAGTCCTCATAATTTTTACAGGACTTTCTCTTCGTAGCATTCTCGAAGGCCAACCGATATTTCCTCCTACCTCGTTTTCGTATTAAAAAAATAAAAGGCTCTAATTCAACATGGTGTCAATAGGTATTTAGTTTGCAGGTTAAGTTACAGGTACTTCACAGAAGGAACACAATCTTATATCTTATATAATTTGTAACACAATTATATACATTATTGTCTTTTCAAAACACGGCCTAATGTATTTCGTGGCGCAGAGGCACAAGCGTGCGACTGAAAACGCGACAGGTTATGGTTTCGATTCCCACTCCAGGAAATGTAAAATTTAGTATTTTCATTTCTTGGGTTTGGTAACAAGGCAAAGCGCGGCGTTGAGTTCCGCCACTCAACAAGCAATGCCTCAATTTGGCGGAAAGTGGGGAACTGAAATGTTGAAAGAGAACGGAGTGTCTTAACACTAGATTCTCTGGTTCCCTCTGCCTACCCCGCTATATGCGGGATACAGCGTGAAGTTAAAAAAAAAGAAAAAAAACACGGCGTTGAGTGCTGACATTCAGTACGCAATGCCTCAATTCGGTGAAAAATGTTGAAAAGGAATGTTAAAAGAAAACGGAGTGTCTTAACACTAGATAGGTAAAGAAAAATTGTTCAGACACTAAGTTCTTCCTAACTTTTCTGCAATTTAAAAAAAAAACAGAGAGATACATCACTCTTAACCACATACCAATCTTATTTTATCTGCATCTGTATCATAAAACAACAGCTAAGCTTTGCGTCAATATATCACCGAGGTGTGTAGTGGTGTAACACCTGCACGCGAGCGGGTCTGATTTATACCGCCGTTTGTACCACTGTCAGTGCCTCCCGAGTCCCGTACTTGATGGTTTTACTTGCGAATGATTGGTGAGCCTTTTGTTCTTTGAATAACTATATTTTATGTATGTGAATTGAGGCTGAAGTAATCAAAAGAAATAATGAAATATGATAACAATGATAAATAGAAAGAAATAAAAACAAATACAAAGTAAAATATTATAAAGAATAAAAAACAACGCCTGTCGAGGCGCAGAGGCACAAGCATGCGGCTGTAAACGCGACAGGTTGTGGGTTCGATTCCAACCCCAGGAAATGTAAAATTTAGTATTTTCATTTCTTGGGTTTGGTAGCAAGCTAAAGCGCGGTGTTGAGATCCGCCACTCAACACGCAATGCCTCCATTCAGCGGAAAGTGGGATACGGAATTGTTGAAAGAGAATGGAGTGTCTTAACACTAGGTTCTCTGGTTCCCTCTGCCTACCCTGCTATATGCGGGTTACAGCGTGAAGTTAAAAAAAAAAAGAATAAAAAACCCGACTACATATATAAAATGAAAAGAAAAGGAACATTTTACGTTTTTAGGAAGCAAATACAAATAAAAATTAGTTATGTACCTATCATATATTTGAAATGTGCTATTTAAGACCTTTCATTTGATATCTTACACGGTTCCCACCAACGATTTTTTTATTTTATTCATGACGTAATTGCCTCTAGAGGGCGCCATATTGAATTAAGAGTGACGTCATTACGCAATAATTGACGTATTAATATAGATGTCCACGGGCAAAGGTAACTACTTACCATGAGGTCCTTCTTCTCGTTTGGCATTAAGTCCATAAAAAAAAAATCACCCCTCGCTACTGCAAACTATCATATAAAAAAATCACTAAAAGACGAGGAAAAGAGAAAAACGGAGTGTCTAGACACTAGGTTCTCTACTCTGCTATGCGAGATCATACTTTATATCAAGCAAAAAAATCTTAGTTAACCCACCCACTTCAGAGCTTACGAAAACAAAGGTATTTTTCCATCAATCATTATTTACGATCCTTTACTAGTTAGTAATTAATACACATCGAATATCGTGATAAGCCGCCATTCATCGTGGCATTAGCATACGTGAATTATTTCATTGTACCATAAATAATTTAAAAATAATACCTTATATCACGCAACGCAAAGTTATGGCCCTCTAGAGAGGTGTTCGTGTAATAAATTTTTGTGTAAATATAGTTTGTCGTGTCTGAAAGCGACATGTTTTAGCGTTACGTTTTGTGAGAGAGTTAAGTGCTAAGACACTCCGTTGTTTTACCACCCAATATTGAGATACTAAATTTTGACATTTCCTGGAGTGGGAATCGAACCCACAACCTTGTGTCTCTGCGCCACGACAGGCGTTAAAACTATATTAATTAATATTGCCTCATAATTAAATTATAGTGTTAATTCTCAGAATAGTATTCTATTTTACATTACTTAGAATAACATATATTAGTTAACTGACTTCTAAAAAGGAGGTTATCAATTCAACTGTATTTGTTTTATATGTTACCGCATAACTTTTTACTGCGTGAACCAATTTTGATAATTCTTTTTTTATATGATAGCTAGTACTTTTGATATCGTCCGATTAAAATTTAGTTAAGATGTGACAAGTAATTTTTGAGTTATTCGTAATTTTACATTTAATTGAGGTATGTTTTTTTGTTACAATCCTTATAACATTTTACTATGAATAACAAACGATACATTAATTTTGTATTGCATAATGAAAGGTTACTTAATTAGTTACAAATATATTATATTACGAATATAATAATAAACGGTTTCCGGTAATAAATTAAAATCTTCACGCATCGTAAATTATCATCGTAATATTATGAAATTTATTATTTTTTTCGAAACTTATAAGTGATAAACTTAATTACTGAGATAATAACTTGAAACCTAGATTTACTTAGTTTTTTTTTTAATTATGCAATAGTATATATTTATTGTTACAATAAAAAAATAAAAATAAAAAAGCCTTTATTTCATGCAATTTACAAAACAATAAATTTAAACCTATCTACCGCCTGTCGTGGCGCAGAGGCACAAGCGTGCGACTGTAAACGGGCCAGGTTGTGGGTTCGATTCCCACTCCAGGAAATGTTAGTCTTTACATTTCCTGGGTTACAAGTAACAAGGCAAAGTGCGGCGTTGAGTTCCGCCACTCAGCACGCAATGCCTCAATTCGGCGCAAAGTAGGGAACACAATTGATGTAAGAGAACGGAGTGTCTTAACACTAGGTTCTCAGGTTCTCTCTGCCTACCCTGCTATATGCGGGATACAGCGTGAAGTTAAAAAAAAAGAAAAAAAAATGGAGGTGGGCTGGGCACGTAGCACGACTGACAGACAGACGTTGGACAAAAAGAGCCACAGTATGGAGAGGCCCAAGTGGAAAGCGCTGCAGAAGAAGACCGCTTACAAGATGGGAAGATGATATCAGTAAAACGGCTGGTCCGGACTGGATGCAAATAACTCAAAACAGAGATAATTGGGCTTCTTTGGAGGAGGCTTACTCCCGCGAAGGGGTACATGCAAATCAATAATAATCATATCTAAATAAAAATTTTGAAACTTATCGATATATTATGGCCGAATTGGACTAACTCTTTATTAACCCTATCTAAATAGTACATACATATTTATTTATTGTTTAAACTAAAAATTTGCTTGGCATTTTCATTTCCTGGGTTTGGTAACAAGGCAAAGCGCGGCGTTGAGTTCCGCCACTCAGCACGTAATGCTTCAATTCGGAGGAAAAGTGGGCAACGGAGTGACTTAACATTAGGTTCTCAGGTTCCTTTTGTCTACTCTGCTATATGCGGGATACAGCGTGAAGGTAAAAATAAATATTAGTAGGATAGACATCCTTGTAATAAGCTTCAGTCTAGACAGACTAAAGCTGATTACAAGTAATTAACACATATTTATATTACGATTTAGATGAATAAATCATGCATTTTTAAAGTTTGTTTGTTGTCCATTGTGGGCACATTGAGTGTTATTGCGTATTGGCGGAATTAAACTCCGCGTTTAGTCAAATAAAGAGTGAATTGTGTTGTGGCGCAGGAACAGCTCCTGACTGTAATAGCGATGGTCGTGGTCGTGGATTCAATTGTTACTGAGGGGAATGATTATATTTTATTTACTGTGTGTTAACGTCACTGCTAGATTTAGTGACTGATCATGTCTCTTGTCCTAAATAGAAAAAATTGTAAAATTATAAGTTTTGAGGTTTTTATTCGAAACTTTTAAAATATTTTTACCTGATTTCAAAAATATTAAGTTTTAAACACTTTAAAATTTATTTCCTTATTTATAACAAAAATTTTGAATGCAGAATTCGAACCTGTGGACTTGGAATCCATTTCTAACACTACAGCCTCTAAAAAAACGTGTTAAAAATAATCAAGCAAAGTTTCAAATATTGTCTAATGATTCAAGATTTAAATCATTATTTTTTCTCCATATTTTAAAACATAGAACATAAAAATACAGCTTGTTACTTAATAAAGTACAGTTGAGTATTAAGTGGCGGAACATAACACCGCACTTTATCTCACTAATCAGAGAAAAGGATATAAAAATGTTTTAGTTTAACCATTCCTACAAGTCTTCAAGTGAATAGCAGTGGCGAGGCGTCCATACAACTCGATTCTCACCGGCTTGCCTAACTTTTCAAAGTACGAGTATAAGACCTAAAAAAAGTTAATGTGAAGCTCGAAAAAAGAAAGTCAAATAAGGTGTGAGAGCTAAAAAAATGGGCATAAAATTGCAACAAAACAAGCTCTGACATATCATAGACCTAAAAAAAAGTTCGTCGCCAAAATTTTATAGTGAAATTACGAAATACCTTGACATCCTATATCGATTTCCCTAAAAATTACCGGGTTCCCTATACATATATATATTGGACATAATATTGCTATTGCTAAAAAACAAGCTATTTTTTTCGACTGTGTAGTTTGCTGTTGGCCCTATTGGCCTCGACAGCGTCACCGGGTTTTGTGGGGGGCTGAGCTTGAAGAGCTCTGACCCTGGCTTGGCCTCCTTGGGAGGAGGACCATCAACTTAGAACTGCAGTGTCACAAGGGCGCCTCCTGTGAGGCCGAACCTCGGCTTGCGAACACTGCTTGTAGTGGGAGACTTTGCTTGCTTTCGCTCGGCCCGAGCTTAGAAACAACTCTAATTACCGGCTTCCCTAAATATATGTACCGGCTTCCCTAAATGCTTCCCTAAAACGGCTTTCCTTAATTTACTGGCTTGCCTAACTAAAATTTTCAACCCTCGCCACTGGTGAATCGAACCCACTACCAGTCGCGTTTACAGTCAAACGCTGACGCGCCACTACCACGTCTATAAAAACATGTTAAAAATAATCAAGTACAGTCACTAACACTGTCTAGTGATTCAAGATTTAAATCATTATTTTTTTCTCCATATTTTATAACATAGAACATTAAAATGCAGGCTGTTATTTAATAAAGTACAATTATGAATCGTAAAACCGTTCCCGTTGTTGCCTTTATGAGTGGTGGCTTGTTATCGCCTACATCTTGATTTATGTGACAGCTACGCTGGTTAGTAAGATATGTAGGTTGAATGGATGTGGTATTTATATTAACATTAATATGTGAAGGTAAAACTGTGTGCCCTTTTTATCTCTGTATGTATAGTTAACTTATAGTTTTATGGACAAGGTGTGCAGAAAATCAATATTATAATGTATTGAAATTGAAATAAAATAATTAGAAAAAGGAAATCAAATATTAAATAACGCCTATATCATATACTCGTATGTGAAAATTGAAGAAAAATTTGGCGTGAATATAAACTAATTATGAAAAATATGTTTACTGTGTATCGAATGACGAGACTTGCAGGAATTTTTCAAATAAAAATTAAGAATTATTATAAAAATACTATAGAACTAATGAACTTACAGAACTTACTTTACAGAAGATAAAAATATTAAGCAACATCATTCTTTATTTCGCATTCAGAGTAGTCAAAAAGAACTTAAGTGTTAAGACACTCTGTACGTCGTTTTCTACCTGAATTGTTTTGAAGTAGCGGAACTCAACGCCGCGAAAAAAAAATATAATTAAATTTATTGTCAATATTATTACAGATTTTATAATTACACTGTGGGACTTTCCTTTTTCGCTTCACACTGTTGCACATTTGTTTTTTTTATATGCATTAGAATAATAGTACTTGTTGTTTTTTTTTCTTTTTTTTCTTATTATTATTGTTACTTTGGAAGCAATGTGTGTTCCGAAATAAAGTTTTTACTTACTAATTAAACATGCCACATCCATCTTACACGCCACCTACATTTATATCACAATCGACGCTCGAAACCGCGATAAATTGCTGCCAACTTTTCAACGTGACTTGTATCAGAGTTCCGTACATAATTTATGCTTACGATTCCTTGATTTCATATTCATGTCGAATATGTTTTTAATTTATCGAATATTTGTATAAATCTATATTTATTATTTTTTTGGAAATGTCAAATTACGATACGTATTATTTTTGTATCTTCACACTTTGTCCTGCATAAAAAGGACAGAGAGAACACTGTATGAAAATACTTTGTTCTTCTCTTTCTCCCAAATTCGAAACATTGTGTGCTGAGTGTTGGAAGTCAACGCCACGTGATGTACGTCCTTCTTCAGTTCGGTGAAAAGCTTTTTAACTAAGCCAAACATAAGAAACTAACTATTACCCGATACTTCCCTCGCTTGATCAATGAGAGTTCACATTATTATGGATATTCTTATAGGTATAAGCTGTATGACCGTAGTAAAAAATAGCTTATGTCACTCTCCAGCCATTTAACTATCCCCGCTCAAAAAATCATAACATAACATCGGTTCATTTCGACTTAAAAGACGGCGACGACTTAACAAACAAACAATCCATTTATAATGTTAGTATAGATAACAGTGACTAATTTCTACATTCTCTATTTTAAAAGTGGCTAAAAAAGCGATTTTAATGCCACATCCAAACCATTACGCCTCCATAATCATATATTACAGTGAAACGTCGTCATCGCCGCGTCGCGATGCCGCGATAACCGGCTACTGTCTGTTCCACTGTACTGTGCGAGACGAGACCTAAATTAGAGTTCCGTACAGACATTAATACTGATTGAATAGTACACGGCGTTGATTATAGACGTTGTTTGTATTGAAAGTATTATTTTATTGTATTTTTTTTAACTTCACGCTGTATCCCACATATAGCAGGGTGGGCAAAGGGAACCTGAGAACCTAGTGTTAAGACACTCCGTTCTCTTACAACAATTCCGTTTCCCACTTTCCGCCAAATTGAGGCATTGCGTGTTGAGTGGCGGAACTCAACGCCGCGCTTTGCCTTGTTACCAAACCTAGGAAATGAAAACACTAACATTTCCTGGAGTGGGAATCGAACCCACAGCCCGTCGTGTTTGCAGTCGCACGCTTGTGCCTCTGCGCCACGACAGGCGTTAAATGTACTTTATTAATATTTAATGTACTTTGTAAGTTTATTTTTTCTTTTCAGGTTCACATTTTAAGGTAAGGTTTTTACAAGTACGTAATGCAAAAACTTTAGACCCCTTTTTACAAAAATTAAGGTGCATGAAATTCGGCACAATTATAATTTATACAGAGAAAGAGTGCAGAGTGCTAACAATTTTTTTTAAATAATGCATAAAGAGTATATTAAATTAATAATATAAATGTTACATACACTACCATGGTTTGACATTCATGGTAATATAAAGTGACATATACATACATTGCTAAAGACAACGCGTTGTTAACGCGTCAACGGGGACACTAGTAAAATAGAAGCATTCTCTAGAGTGGGAATCAAATCAAATCAAAGTGACTTCACTATTTATTCCGAATAGCATTATAGTCAGAGAGAACCTAATGTTAGGACGCTCGGTCGGCCGCTTTCTCGCCAAATTAGGATATTGGGTGTTAAATGGTTGAATCTTATAAGAATTTACGTTTATTTTGATTTTTGTACCGTCTGTTATCACATAATTTTTTATTTAATGAACCGATTTTGATGAATCTTTTTTTATATGATAGCTAATGCTTCTGATGTGATCCCATTTAAATTTTATTAAGACCTGACAAGTAGTTTTTAATATATTCGTAATTATGTTTAGTGCATTTTATTTGAAATATTTTTTTTTTTTATAATCTTACTTATTTTCACAACAGGGCAGTCAGATAAAATCAAGTGATAGAACATTCTTCCCGCCGAATTTTTGACAATGCGACTTAGTTGCGGAACTCAACGCCGCGTTTTGTTTTCCAAGAACTTATTTAATTTCTATATCTATTACGACATCCGTCCATCCGTCCGATCTATTAACCTTGACAGGCAATTGAACTTTGCCATTCAATTGTGTTGTGTCAAAAACAATAGATACATTTATTATAGTTTATTGCTTTATTATTATCAATGAAATGGGAACATATCATGTGTTATGGTTATGACCTCTAATTTTATTAGTACCTACTTAGTAAAAGTCTAAAATTTTTCTGAACACGATTGGTTGGAGAAAGATGGCGTTTTAATTGTTCTACTCTAATACAACACAACACAGCGTTGTATTCCGTCTGTTATCAATCAAACCTTTCGGACCGAAAGTGTAAAAGTAACTTTCTTTTTTAACTTCACGCTGTATCCCGCATATAGCGGGGTAGGCAAAGGGAACCAGAGTACCTAGTGTTAAGACCATTCTCTTTCAACATTTCTGTTCCCCACTTTCCGCCAAATTGAGGCATTGCGTGTTGAGTGGCGGAACTCAACGCCGCGCTTTGCCTTGTAAAGTATCTTGTAAGTAATATTAAGTTTTCTCTCTCTCACCCTTTTTTCCATCACGCATCCCCGATTGGGGACTCGGGATTGGTTATGTGGGACTCCGGACCGGCTGTAAAGCGGCCGTATACCCACTAAAACCTCAAGATGCTCCTCCTCGACCGCCACTGGCCAAAGCCTTCTTCCGAAACTTCCGAATTTTCTGTGAACTCACTCTACTGTATAAGGAGAAGAAGAAGAAGTCGCCTGTCGTATCGCAGAGGCACAAGCGTGCGACTATAAACGTGATAGGTTGTGTGTGCGATTCCCACTCCAGGAAATGGGATTTTTCATTTCCTGGGTTTGGTAACAAGGCAAAGAGCGGCGTTGAGTTCCGCCACTCAGCACGCAATGCCTCAATTCGGTGGAAAGTGGGGAACGGAGAGTCTTAACAAAAGGTTCCCTCTGCCTACCCTGCTATATGCCGGATACAGCGTGAAGCTATGTATGTATGTATGTACTCGGAGAATAATTATTTTTAAATTATTTTAATGTTGGTATGATCGAAAAAAAAAAGAAACGAAATAAAAATTACATTCTCTTTAAGGACATACTATAAAAATCATATATTTATAACTTTATATATATGATTTATTATTTTTTTTAAAGTTGTTTACGGAACTGTCAATATCAACATATTAAACATAATTTACATGTCTCACTGAAACGGAACTTATGTTTAAAATAAACTTTTTAATTTCACAACTGTAATATTGCTTGACAGTTACTTGGCCATCATATATGGTAGACTGGTATCACTTTTAACCGACTTTCAAAAAATGAGGTTCTCAATTTAACTGATTTTTTATCTGTGTCACCGCATAACTTTTTACTGGGTGAACCAATTTTGATGATCATTTTTTTTATATGATAGCTAGTAATTTTGAAATTAGCTTAGAACGGACAAGTACTTTTTTAGTTTTATATAAGAATTGTACTTTTTATGGCATTTCACGGCTTTGATTTCCTTTATGCACCACACAATGTCTTCAATACTGTGCGAATATGGAGAACGAGTGCGTATACACAAGGTTCTCTCTGACTACCTGCAACTACCTGCTGAAAAAAAAATGTTAATGCCATCGTGGCGCAATGAGAAAGTATCAGATAGACAGATCTTTTTTTTTTTAACTTCACGTTGTATCTCGCATATTGCGGGGTAGGCAGAGGGAACCAGGGAACCTAGTGTTAAGACACTCCGTTCTCTTTCAACATTACCGTTCCCCACTTTCCGCCAAATTGAGGCATTGCGTGTTGAGTGGTGGAACTCAACGCCGCGCTTTGTCTTGTTACCAAACACAAGAAATGAAAATACTAAATTTTACGTTTCCTGGAGTGGGAATTGAACCCACAACCTGACGCGTTTACAGTCGCACGCTTGTGCCTCTGCGCCACGACAGGCCTACAATCATCGTGTATACATGATATTCGATTAAACGATCATAGTTTGGTAGCACAAACGGCGGCGTTTAGTTCCGCCAAAGAACACGCAGTGTTTCGATTTCTAGCTGAAAATGAAAAACGGATAGTGGAAAAAGAAACTTTGTAACGTAGGATTATTTTCGTGTACTTATCAAGAACCGATGACATTGCAACAAAATAAAAAAAAAATAGTTAAAAAAAGTAATTTAAGTAATGTATTGATACCAAGCACCAATGCTTTTAAAAATATATATTTTTAGTCACTACGTTACATTATAGTCAATTTTTTTCCAAAAGTGTTTTTTTTTTGTTTTTTTTTTTTAATTATTATTTATATAACGCCTGTCGTGGTGCAGAGGCACAAGCGTGCGACTATAAACGCGACAGGTTGTGGGTTCGATTCACAGTCCAGGAAATGTAAAAGTATAGTATTTTCATTTCCTGGGTATGGTAACAAGGCAAAGCGCGGCGTTGAATTCTGCCACTCAGCACGCAATATTTCAATTCGGCGGAAAGTGGGGAAAGGAGTGTCTTAACACTAGGTTCCCTCTGCCCACCCTGCTCTATGCGGGATACAGCGTGAAGCTAAAAAAATAATCCTATATGTTTTTTATAAAACACAGTAGGTATTTCTATTACAAATAAATACACTTAGACCGTTTATCTTCTAACAAACTGACCGTACAATTTAAAATTGCTATGTAATCAACGTTTAATAATTAAATAAAAATAATCATTTTATATTGTTTTTGTGTAAATATTTATAGTCTTATGTAATTATGAGTTGCAATAATTGAGTTGGAACCGTCTTTAATTTAGCGTGGCGAGATATTGTATCTATCTTGTAGTTTTTCTTTGGCCGTACCAATATTCCTTTAAGATTTTAACAAGAAAGATAAAACTGATTTCAAATAAAATAGTCTAAAAAATATAAATATTTCGAATAACTCAAAAACTACTCGGCAGGTCTTAACTAAAATTAAATGGAACCACATCAGCATTAGCTCTCATATAAAAAAAAAACAGCGACTTCTAATAAAATGCACTAACAAGTACAACTATTACGAATAACTCAAAACTTCACTAAGTCTTAAGTAAAATTAAATGGGAACATCAGAAGCACTAGATATCATAAAGGAAACATCAAAATTGGTGACACGTAAGTTAGTTTTTCCCTATTCACACCCATCCTTTACCCAGAATGTGGTGGTTCCGATGACAGATAGCCTGCTGTCTCCTTCCCGTCACATCTGAACACTTTACGTTGGCAACGCATTCGCAACTTCTCTAGTGTTGTAAATGTATATGGGCGAAGGAATCCACTTACCATCAGGTGGTCATTCTTCTCCTTCGCCACCTTTTATCAATATTTTTATTGATACACAGTCGTATTGCCTCAATTCTGCGGGGATGAAAGCAAGGGAACGGAAATATTAAAAGAGAATAGAGTGTCTTAACACTAGATACAGCGCAAGGCTATAAAAAGACAGTCGAATATATCACCTTTTTCAAAATCAGTCAGGAAAAGAATAAGAAAAAAAAATCACAATCTATCCGTGATTCAAGTAATCGCGTGAGTATAAAACATATTTCGCTTGTCAGTCACGTATCTGGTGCGGATTGGATTGGTTTTGGCATGTTCATTATACTTTGAACATAATAATTATCATCTATAAAAGTAATATACTGTACAATTAAGTTGTAAATTGTTTTATGATGTAATTTTACATGATTTTATCTATAATTGATAGTTAGTTGCTTGGTATAGATTGCTTTGTCTGGCTATAAGATTGTTAGAGGATTTGAGTCTAGACACTCTGTTCTATGTTTTCTCTTTTATAGATTTATTTATTTATTTATTTATTGATCCACCAACGTTTGTTAACATCAGTACATACAACATATTCAGTACACAGGACTAAATCTAGGTGTAACAAATACTTACAGATACATACATCATGCTTAGTTAAAAAAAAAAAAATCCTAATAATATAGTAATAAGATAAGAAAAAAAAACGCAGAAAAAAGAATAGCAAGAGAACGTTAAAAAAATATATATTTAAGAAGACTGATATGTAATCCCATATTTAGTGGAGGTTATTTAGTATTAAGAAACTCCGTCGTTTTAGTCCTGTGTTGTAATTATTTGTTTGTCCCAGTGGTGCCGTATTTCTATATAAAGTGTCAGAAACGAATTCAATTGAAATACACTCCGTTCTCTACTTTCCGTCCAATTTAGAAACATAATTTCGTTTTTAATGGTAAAAATCAATGCTAGAACTTATCTAAGGAAAAGAGGAACTAAAATAATTTTAATATTTATATTTTCTCAAAGCTCAAAACCATATAATTTACTGAAATACGAAAATCAAGGTCTTGAACATCTTATATATAGAACTCAAAAGCAAGAGTCATAACGTTGTTTCAAGAGTGATCACCAGAATAAACCATAGACTATAATATATAAAGATTTTGTGTAATTAGGCCATAAGATAATAATAAATATCTAATTACATATAAAACATAAGTCTGTAAACGTGATAGGTTGTGGGTTCGATTCCCACTCCAGGAAATGTAAAATTCAGCATTTTTTAATTCCTGGGTTTGGTAACAAAGCAATGCGCGGCGTTGAGTTCCGCCACTCAGCACGCAATGCCTCAATTCGACGGAAAGTGCGGAACGGAGTGTCTTAACACTAGATTCCCTCTACGGACCCTGCTATATGCGGGATACAGCGTGAAACTATGTATGTATGTTTGTATCACTTTAATTTAATTACTCCACACAAAAAGACACTGTAACTTATAATTTTAGACATTTTAATTCTTAAGCATAATTTTGAAAGGTGTTTTTAATGAGTCAAAGCGACCGACTTTAACGTTATCTGGCGATCTTGACAGGGAACTGTTGGCATTGTTTTATAGGCTATTATGACCATGTTAATGTATGATGATGTCAAAATATAAGTGGTATAAGTCATTAAATTTAGTTTCACGCTTTTTCTCGCTTAGCTTATGGTTGTAGAGAGAAAATAGTGTTAGAACACTCCGTTTTATATTTTTTGTTTAAATTTGAGATATTTGAGGTATTGGCAGAACTCAGCCAATATTAGAGCGAGGAAATGAAAATAATGTTTATTTATTAATTTATAGAACATTAATATAAAATAATTTATATGAAGCTATCTTAAACGGAGCCATCGCGTATATTTTAGTATTCGTTAATATATTTTCGGAAATCCGACATTTCGAATACTTTGTTTTAATCAAGATTTCCATTTTACTGAACTGGTAAAGTATTCTCTAAAAAAATAATTAGTTTAAACATAAACATTGCTTCGACACTCGAGGCCATCATGGAGGAATGGGTCGTCTGACATTCAATTCAACAAGCAATGGCTCGAATTCACGTGAAAAGAAACGAATGGAGTGTCTTGGCACTTTGCCGTCCTATCTTATCTTGACTAGGCTCTCTACTTACCCTGCTATACGGTAAAAAGCTTGACGAGGGAAAAATATAAAAAAAAATACAATATTAAAATGTTTTTTATTTTTGTTTAGCGTCACGCTATATCCCACACATAGCAGGGTAGACAGAGGGAACTAGAGAACCTTGTATTAAGCCATTCCATTCCCCACTTTCCGCCGAATTTAGGCATTGCGTGCTGAGCGGCGGAACTCAACGCCGCGCTTTGCTTGTTACCAAACCCAGGAAAGAAAAAATCCATTTTCTGGAGTGGGAATCAAACCCACAACCCGTCGCGTTTACAGCCGCACGCTTGTGCCTCTGCGCCACGACAGGCGTTATAAATATATCAATTTCAATTTAAAACCATGATTTAATATAATACTTATATTTAAATAATACTTAACTTATACCTCTTTACCGAGTATTACCAATGTCTGTCCATACAAGGGCACGTAACGAGTGGATTTAACACGCTTTCTGTAGTAATTAAAATTTTAAATGTATAATTAACGGTTTAGAAATATGAATAGCGATCACCTACATAGATTATGTGTGACGTTCAATTTGCATTTAATTATATTTATTATGTTTTAATTACATATCATGTGGCTGTAAATTTACTATTACATTAATGACTTTGCGTTTGCAAGTGTCTGTTATAATAGATGGTTCTAGGTTCAATTTCCTTGTTGTGGTAAAGTGTGGCATTGAGTTCCATTAGGTGTTTTATCAGCTTCACGCTGTATCCCGCATATAGCAGGGTAAGACACTCTGTTCTCAAATCTGGACGGAAATTAGAGAAGGGAGTGTCTTGTCATTTTTTTTTCTACATTCACCTTATTTAAGCATATATTTGGGTCATAGGTCCCAGGTACTGCTGCAAGCTGCTCTCCCATAACAATGGGCCCGGAATCCGCACGATGTATACATGTAATATTAAGGAGTTTCTTCTCATTCTTTCGTAAGTTAGGATGGTACCAACTTACTACTGCAGTTGTAGGTTTATGTTCAATTTCTAAAGTTTATATAAAGCTATTTTTAATTATTGTCGTTGGTGCAATAAAATTCGGCGTTCCACTAGTATTGTTGTGCATTGTCTCTAAATTAGAATGATCGAAATCATTACATATGGCTAAATATCACTGTTATCTAAGGCTGCTTACAGCCTTAGATAACAGTGATATTTGGCCATTGACCAAAATGCCAGAATGTGAGCCAGAAGACCAAAAATCTTACGAAAAGGCAATCTTTCTCTAAAAGTGGCGCTGGATTGGACATACATTGCGAAGATCTGATAATGTTTCTAAAAAGGATTTTAAATGACAAGAAAACCTGATCGCCCTCATACTACCTCTATGCGATTAGTTGAAAAGCTTCGAATGGATAGTTAGCTTCTCGGCTGACGTGATGTGAAGGTTCCTGCACAAAATGGCTGCAGCAGAAGTTTCTTCTACGAACTCTATATCTCTGATAAATAATAAAAAGAAGAAATCATTACTATATCAGTACATAATGATCTATACTAGTGACCGCGGTGACACGTTAACAACGAGTTGCTTTTAGGAATGTATATGTCATTTATATATAAACATGGATGTCAAACCATGGTAGTATGCGTAACATTTATTTTATTAATTTAATATACCTTTCATGCATTATTAAAAAAAAATATTAGCATTATACACTCCTTCTCTATATAAGCTATAAGTGTGCCAAGTTTCATGCTCCTCCGTCCGCGTAATTTTCGTAAAAAGGGGTACAAAGTTTTTACTTCACGTATCGGTATAAGATAATAAGTAATGATAAAATCTTCATATACTGTGGTCAAACCTCGGTGTTGAGCACCGCAACTCAACACGCATTGTTTCCAATTCAGTTGGAAAGTGGATAGCGGAGTGTCTTAACACTACGCTGATATCTTGCCATGTGAAAAAGCGTGAAGCTATACTACGTAGTGACATTATTAATTATTTTCCAACAAAAGAAATATAATTAACACTATCTAAGTTCTAACCTTGCATGATGATATCGTAACTCGCATCACTTAATAAGGCAGCCGTCATGTTTTTTTACTCCATGTGTACAGACGGACCCCCCGCCCATTCGATATATACGTGACGACGCATAAATCAAAGTACAATAGTGGTAGAAAAAGTCGGTTAGTTTTAATCGTTTCACAACCAGTGGTTCTGTAGGGTTCTTTTTTAATTGTATTGATGTTTTGCCACCCAGGAGTGTTTGTTCACTAACTTTTCTGTTTAATATAGGTACTACTTACTTACAACGCCTGTCGTGGCGCAGAGGCACAAGCGTGCGACTATAAACGAGACAGGTTGTGGGTTCGATTCCCACTACATGAAGTTCCCACTACTGGGTTTGGTAACAAGGCAAAGCGCGGCGTTGAGTTCCGCCACTCAACACACAATACCTCAATTCGGCGGAAAGTGGGGAACAGAATTGATGGAAGAGAATGGAGTGTGTTAACACTAGGTTCTCTGGTGCCCACCCTGCTATATGCTTACATTCCTATGTACATATCTGTCTAGTTACCGTTACATTTAGCTAGCTACTGGATTTCTTATTAAAATATATACCAATATTATTATTGGAAAAATTTGTGAGGATGAATGGATGCTTGTTAGTGTTTCAAGCAAAAGCCACCGAATGGATTTGAATGAAAGTTTATTGTTAACTTTAGAAACTACAAATTATAATATTTTAGTTTATATCCACACGTCACCTCGCTATCAAAACTGCGAGCTGAAGCTAGTAATATGATAATTGTAGAAAATCTTTGGTTCTCACAATGAGATCTTTGATTTCCTCGATTTTTACACATGTTATATAAAGCTGTGTCTTTACCGGACTAATGACATATATTTTAATATATATTTTTGGAAATCCGACGTTTATTGGACAACATCTAACTTTAAGTAATCAGCTCTAATAAGAATACACGAGATTAATTCAGTTAAAATAGTTTAATTTAAAACATTTGGTTCTACTTAGTCAATATTTTTTTAATATAATAATCGATATTTGAATTTCGAATTATATATTCGAATATTTGAATTTCACTATATTGACGTTACTATAGCAATAAAAGCGTAAGATGCAGTTATGATATAAAACTTCATACTCGTAACTTCTTAATTTTAAATATAATTAAATTTTGGCCAAAAGACGTGCATAAAGAAAGAGGTACACTTTTTTATTTTTTTTATACATTTTTCAGCCTCATCCCTATTTTAAAGAGTGGCAAAAGAAAACCTAATGTTAAGACACTCCGCTCTCCACATGCCGCCCGAAATTGAGACATTGCATGTTAAGTACTGGAACTGATACTAATGCCTGTCGTGGCGTAGAGGCACAAGCGTGCGACTGTAAGCGCGACAGGTTGTGGGTTCGATTCCCACTCCAAGAAATGTTAGTATTTTCATTTCCTGTTGAGTTCGTTGAGTTCCGCCACTCAGTACACAAAGCCTCAATTCAGCGGAAAGTGGGAAATGGAATTGTTGTAAGAGAACAGAGTGTCTTAACACTAGGTTCTCAGGTTCCCTCTGCCTACCCTGCTATATGCGGGATACAGCGTGAAGTTAAAAAAATAAATAAATAAATAAAAACTGATACTACTGCGCTACGATAGCCTGTAAGAGCGCTTCACTATTCTATACTTCGCGTTCTAAGATATATAAGAATCAGTGGCGAAGCGTCCATACAACACGGCTTCCATCGGCTTGGCTTTACTTTTCAAGGTACAAGTACGAGACCTAAATAAAAAAGTCGCTAAGAAAATATTGGGCATAAACAACGGCTTCTTTAAATTTGCCGGCTTGGCTAACTAAAATTTTTACCCCTAGCCACTGATAACAATATATTTATGTATATTGTTGTACGAGAACGGAGTGTCTTAAGACTAGGTTTTCGGGTTATCTCTGCCTACCCTGCTATATGCGGGATACAGCGTGAAGTTAAAAAAAATATATATAAATATTTATATTATACATACACAAAATTGACTAAACATCAACCAGAGGAATACTAAAAACTTGTAAAAAAATAATGGAATCATCGCGCCATTGCGTCCCGTTTGCTTTACTGCATATGGACTTGACGCTCCAACGGTCGCGCATTTCAATTTTATTGGTCGCACAAAAGAATACAGATGTGCCGCTACTCGTAAATATTCGCTTTTTATATGCTAAGTGTTTAGTGTTTTAACATTTGATTTTATTAGGCGAAAAATTTTAAGATATATCTTTTTTTTAGCTTCACGCTTTATCCCGCATATAGGAGGATAGGCAGAGAGAACCTGAGAACGAAGTGATAAGACACTCTATTGAGGCGTTGCGTGCTGAGTGGCGGAACTCAACGCCGCGCTTTGCCTTATATGATTATGACAGTTTGGTTAAAAATAAAATTTGTTACGTCTTTTAGTAGTAAAGTTTTGGTTAGGTAGAGAGAGGAGCGCGGACGGTGGAGGTGAACGTTAATACGTATTTAAAGGGGCCCCTCAAACTCTCCAAGCCCCTCTCTCTGCAACCCGCTGAATCCATGGATTACTAAGGGGTTTCTTCACATTTTTAACCGACTTTAAATTAAAGGTTCTAAATTTAACTGTTTTTTATTGTATGTATGCCGCATTACTTTTTACTATATGTATTAATTTTCATAATTCTTTTTTCATATAATATCTGCTTCTGATATGGTTCCATTTAAATTTAGTTAAGATCCGTTGAGTAGTTTTTGAGTTATTCGTAATAATGTTACTTTTTAGTGTATTTTATTTGAAATCAGTTTTTTTATTGTGTTAAAATCTTAATTATCTTCATGTTTCTTAAACAGAAGTATTGAAATGTGTAAAATTTATAACTTTTAAGAATGTTTGTGTAAATTGGTACGATGGATTAGTTTTTATTTAAACTATAAAATATCACTAAAGATTGTTAATTCTTACCGTTTCCTTATTTTTATTTGTCATACAGTGTCAAGACACTCCATTTTCCATTCCCCATCCAAAATTAAAACAATGTGTATGGTTTAGAGGTGGAACTCAACACCGCGCCTTACCATAGCGTGAGCTAAAAGAATGATAAATAAATTAAAAAAAATAATTTCCATATTTAACATTCGGCCCAAATAAATCCTCTCTGCCTAATTAATGCGTGTGACACATCAAAGTCAGCTGTCATCGCGTTTATTAACCGTCTCTTTTTGTGGACGTCCGCCTTGTCAAACATGACTTGATGTTAGTGATGAGGGAATGTGGAGCATTGTCGATATTTTATTTTAGATTGATAACTTTTTTAAATGTCGAAAAGTAATTTAAATATAATCATTGGTCGAGTGGGAATGGTACAACCACTCGCGCACTCAGATTCTTTTACATTGCACTTCCATGGTCTCAACAAAACAATCTAATTGAAGATTTTATGTTTGAGTACTTAGTGTTATACCTCCCACATCACACTAGGTGGGTTAAAAAGGAAGTGCTTATATATCATTCTGTTCTATATTTTACTATAACATTTTTTTATATTATTTTTTAATCATTACTCTCAATAATTTTTCGCTAATTAAGATATATGATTTCCAAACTATATGTATGTATATAATAAGCACCATCATACATATAGATATAATGGATTCAATAGATTAAAAACCATAATTGGTGTCAAGAGCTTATGTAAAAAACCTACTTTATATTTATATAACACAGCTGTTTTCAAAGGTAGACTTATCTCTGATAGACATTCCTTTTTTATGAAGAACCTAGTGATATAACACTCCGTCCTTCACTTCCGCGTCACTTATCGTCGCAGTTTCTTGACCCCATTTAATAAAAAAATTCTTAAGCCCAAAATAATATCACATTGTATTAACTACTCAGGCATAACAACATGTTAATATTGAAAATTGATCCTAAAAAAATATCGATAAAACACAACCACATCACTAAATATAAACATGAATTACTTCAAAAGTGATTTATTCGCCGCACAAAACGCACCCGCTGTTGTCTCCGTGCGTCCCTACTTGACACTGACAGGTGTGAATGATGACTGACAATGATGGTCTGATGCTAATTGTCATGTTTTTGATGCGCACATTATGATTATGATAGGAACAGAATAAAAGGTTATTTTGTGTTGATTTTTTATCCGACTTCCAAAAAAAGGAGGTTCTGAATTCGACTGTGTTTTTTATGTGTGTCATCGTATAACTTTTTACTGGGTGAACTAATTTTGATGTGCCTTTTTTATATGATAAGTAATGTGTCTGATGCGATTTTGAAATCAAGTATCCAGTAGTTTTTGAGTTACTTGCAATAATTTAACTTTTTAATGCATTTAATTTAAAGTCGGTTTTGTTTTTTTGTTAATATTTAATTATTCTTCTATTTGATTATAATTTTTGACAGTCTCTGACTGTAGTTACTAGGAATGATAATAAAATTTATTTTGTAGCTTTGGTTAGTTAAAGTACGGCGTTGAGTTTCGCAACTCAATACGTAATGTATTCGGAGGATAAGAGTGATAATTATTTTCACCATATGTTATTTTTAAATAAATATTTTAAATAAAAATATTTTTATAAATGGAAATTTAAGTCCCTAAACCTACCTTTAATCAATCACTTTAAATTATATAACGTATGAATATTAGTCCAAAAGTAATTTTTTAATAACTGTTTCAGGAATTACAGAATTTGCAAATTGGTCTAACCAACCCAATACAAATATGTACCCATATTATGCTCAGAACTCGTAAAGGTACAGTTTATCTAATAAAACTTTAATATATAACACGTTTTTATTTATTATCCTAATATTACCTTTAATATTTTACCTTAACCCCAAACATTTTCTAACAGTCACAACTCAACGCAAACATATAACAAAAAATAGTATACCCTAACAAAAAAATTTCAAATTGCGTAAAAATTCTCATCTAAATCATATGCGGCGGCGTCTTTTTACGTCTCCACTGGCCGTCACGTACACGCCTCGCAAAATAAAACACGCTAAGAGTGGCAGCCACAAATCACATTTTTTAATCGAGCTCACGTTTGATCACCTGCAAAATTTTAAAAATCACTACATTCTCCTTCTTTCTGTAAAAATAGAGTTTATTTTGACATAGCAAGTGTTTAAATAGAGTTGTACCATTACACTGTGCAGTCACGTCGTGCCGTGCGGAATGTTATCGACATCCGTCTAGACTATCGACACTAGTACAACACTAATTGCTCCTTTTACGATTATTTTTGTGATTTACTTAATATTTTTTATGTGATTTGTTTGAATTAAATAAATAAATTAAAATATTATTTATTAATTATTATTTTATTACATAGCTTCACGCTGTATCCCGCATATAGCAGGGTAGGCAGAGGGAATCTAGTGCTAAGACACTCCGTTCCCCACTTTCCGCCGAATTGAGGCATTGTGTGTTGACTGGCGGAACTCAACGCCGCGCTTTGCCTTGTTACTAAACCCAGGAAATGAAAAATTCCATTTCCTGGTGTGGGAATCGAACCCACAACCTGTCGCGTTTTTACGCCAGGACAGGTGCTATATTTTATTGTTTTAAGTATTTTATATCGAAAATTACAAAGGTACAAGGTTACTGCTATATTCGTTTTTTTTTCTAATATTTTATTCTATTTAAGATTAACGCCATAAGAATTAAAGTATTAACCTCGTTATATATAACGAGGTAATTAGAGAGAACCCAGTGACATGACATTCCGTACTCTACTTTCCACTCCATTTCGAGACATTAAGTATTGAGTGATGAAATTAAAAGGCTTATTATCTTAGTAAAGCGGAGTTAAGAAAATAATTTATATATAATCATTCCTCGACTGGGAATCGAATCCACAACCACCTACGTTTACAGTCAGTCGATATCAGACTCTGAACCTGCTATGCGAAATAAAACTTGAAGCTAAAAAAACGAGAATAAACTATTTTAAAATTTGTTTAATAAATATTTCGAAATAAAATAATTTTATTCACATACACATTTAGTAGGTAAAGTGGGTCGTAAAAAATTATTATCTCTATAAAATAATCATTTTTGTATATATATAAGGTTTTTCTGTTGTAATATACGAAGATATGGTGATATTAAATTTTATTGGATGACTTAAATTGAAAATAATGTTTACGTTTTATAAATGAGCTGAATTTTGATTCAAGGAAGTAGTTTAATGTTGATATATGTATATATTTAGATATAAAAATAAATAAAATTTGAAGGAAAAAGAAATAGACTTTAACTGTCTTTAAAAAGTATAATTATTACAAATAACGCCTAAACTGAGAAGCATTAGGTATCGTATATAAAAAGAATCATTAAAATTGATTTACTCAGTCAAAAAAAAGAAAACCGACTTGAAATAAATTTCTCTAAAAAGTATATTACGAATAGCTCGAAAACTATTTGTTAGATTTTAAGTAAATTTAAATGGGATTACATCGAAAGCACTAGCTATTATATCAAAAAAGAATCATCAAAATTGTTTCACTCAGCAAAAAGTAATGCGGTAAGACATATAAGGGAATATGGTCGAATTCAGAGCCTCCTTTCTTGACATTTGGTTAAAAAAAATAGTAATTTTGAGTGCATCGTGTTGTAGTGAGACGTTTTACTGTAAGCGCGATTGGTTGTGGGTTTAATTCCCACTCAGCTCAGTTTCCCCATCACGCCAAAGCACTCATCTTTGAGTTATATTTATTTATTAAATAGAAAGCCAACGTTGTATACAATATTATTGCAAATTACAGTATTATAACCCTTATGGTAGTAATTGTATACCTCACTTACAGGCTAACTCGACATGCTTTATATAATTACATTATAAAAATATCTGAAAATCAGAAACAGTACAGTTCTAATTTAAAATTTACATAAAATAACGATACGACAACAAAAAGAAACACAAAAAAAAACAACAACAAAAAGCGATAATAACAAAAAAATTACATTGACACTGTTGACATTCAGCATACAAAAAAAAAATATTCCACTCATATATAGTAAGAATGAAGAAGAACGTACTCAGGTGGTTTGGGCACGTCGAGAGGATGAGTGATGAAAGAATGGTGAGAAAGATATATGAAGCAAAGGTGAGCGGCAAGAGAGGTAGAGGTAGACCTCGGTTGACCTTCGAGAACACAGTATCAATGATACTGGAGGAAGGTCATGTAAAAACATGAGGACCCCCCGGAGGGCATGCATAAAGAGGTTAATGATTGTGGACGAGGCGAAAGAGGGACCGTAGCGTTTGGCGCTCCGTTCTCTCTGACTACCCCGCTAGGGATAAAGCGTGAAGTTAGGTATGTATATATCTCATTTTAATTCAAGCAGAAAGCAGAGAACGGAGTGTCTTAACACTGTTCTCCCTTCTATTATATTATACGAGAAAACAGACCGAAGCCAAGAATAAAATAACAATAATAACAATAAAATTAAACTCATATTACGGTAGCGTTTTATTTAAATTACCATTTTATACATTACCAAGTAGGTACCTTTAGTAGACATTATCATGAAACGAACTTCAATATATTTTACGACTACATAATTATCATTTTTAAAATGTACAAAAAATATATATACTTGTTTTGCAAAACTTAAAGTGTTATTTCTTATCTACATTAATATGTAACACGCAGATGCACACTGCTTTTTTAATTTTAAATTATACCTGTACAAGATGTGCAGTGGAGCAATCGCTTGGCTGTTAACGTGACTAGTTGTGGGTTCGATTCCCAGTTAGAAAACTATTATATGTATTTATCTTTATAATGTTTATTCTGATCACCGTGAACACGTCACAAATAAGATGCCTTTCGTGGTGGAGAGACATAAGCGTGCTGTAAACTCGACAGGTTGTGGGTTCGATTTGCACTCCAGGAAATGTAAACGTTTAGTATTTACATTCCCTGGGTTTGGTAACAAGAGAAAGCGCGGGGTTGGGTTTCGCCACTTAACACGGTATGCACCAATTCGGTGGAAAGTGGGGAACGGAGTGTCTTAACACTAGGTTCCCTCTGCCTACCCTGCTATATGCGGGATACAACGTGAAGCTAAAAAAATATTCTTGTATAAAAGATAGCAGTTGAAAAGTATCTGACTGTAAACGTGGTTGGTCACGGGTTCGATTCCCACTTAGGAAACTATTATATTTATTTTTATAATGTTTATTCTGAGAGGTGTTGCGTGCTGAGTGGCGAAACTCAACGTCATTTCCATTCCATTTCCTGGAGTGGAAATCGAACCCACAACTTGTCGCGTTTACAGTCACACGCTTGTGCCTCTGCGCCATAGCAGGAATTAATTATTATATTTAAATTATTTTCATTTTTCAGCTCTGGTAAGACAAAGCGCGGCGTTAAGCTCTGCAACTCAATGCGTATTGCTCGAAATGGGCTTTATTAATAAGCTTAACTCGCAGTATCTCAAATTTTGATGGAAAGCGAACAACAGAGTGCCTAGACACTAACTCTCTTTACCTACTCTGTTATATAAAAATCGTGAAACTATATTAAATATACATATCTTATTATAGTTACCATTTATCCCACACAACATAAATATAACACAAAACAAGAACATTTAATAAAAGTATATTCACTTTAAATTATAAGTTAAAGTATTTACCGTCGATTTTAATATGAAACAGCATATAAATTACCATAAATTTTGAATGTCAGGACAATAAAATATGTATTGCATTGGTTTAATTATAACATTGGCATATTTTGTTAACATCGGTACATAAATGTCACGTTTTATAGTTTCTGCTCCATAGAAACGACTTGGACGAAAGCTTTTAAGATCATTGAATTATCAAGAGATTATTATATATTTTTAATATAAATTTATTTATAAATGTTTCGAGAAACTTTCGATGTAGTGTGTGTGAATTATAGTGGATGGATACCTTTTCTTTTGCTTTAATTATGAGGAAATCCTTTTGAGGATTTGGATGCGTTATGTGGGTCTCCTAAGCCGGATCTGGAGTCAAGGGTGATGGGACACCTTCGACTACCTGGTCAGTAGCGTACTCGAGCCAGGAATCTTCCTTTCATCTCCACTACTACGCAAAAGGAGCGGGCCATATCTCACGGAAAGGTCATCCTGACTGAGCACACCGGGCTACGTAAGCAGTCATACTTTTTGAGAACCTGTGTGGTGCGAAAAGTTAGAACGCCATGACACCTTGCCAACCACTGGCGGAAAAGCTGCTTTGATTGTACACCAACAGGTAGTTGTTACCAGGCGACAATAAGCCAATATCGACATTCGAGGGAATCAAATTTCAGCTTTTAATATCCAGTAGTTTCACCTGTACGTTATCTATCAGTCACTAAGTAACTCAAACGTTTGTATAAAGAAATTATTGAATCCAACACCGATCACGAAGTAAGAAACCTAATTAGTCTCACTTTCCTAAAAAAAGTGACAAGGCCTATACAAAAAAAGACATACAAAAAGTCCTTATCATAAAATAGCTTCCAACCATAAAACACAACACTAAATTCCCACTGTCTTTGAAAGGGCAATAAATAAAATATAACCATCATTAGTGAGTTCAGGTAGCGATGTAGAGATGTCTGTCCGTCTGCTGTTCCAACACATTTGTCAAACGAGAACTGAGATAAAGGCATGAAGGGCTCAATTAAAAATTTATAGCACGATAACACTGGTGTGTGCATAATTAAGATATGAAAAAAGAAGCTTCGGAGGAGGAACTCCGTTACGAATACCCACCGGATCGGGGACTCGGACGGGTTATGTGGGACTCCGGACTGGCAGATATAGGACACCACTAGCCGTTGCCACGAGAACACCTTAGGCTTCCGTAAACCTCGGCGGCGGGAATCAGCTAGGCACGTTTCGAAAATCAAAGAACCTAGTGTCAAGGTACTTTGTTCACCGCTTTCTACACAAACACGAGACATTTAATTAATTGGCGAAAATCAACGCCACGCTTTTTCTAAGCAGGGCGGAGAAATGAAAATAAATTAAATATAATCATTCCCGCGACTGGGAATAGAACCCACAACCAATCACGCTTACAGACATACGATCCCACGATGGCTTCTATTAAGATATCTAAGTCTTAGATTATAGGGAAGAACTAAAAATAAACACTCTATATAAACATTTTGTACAGTCGATATTGAGCCTTATTTTAATGATATAGAGTCAATTTTTCTTTGATAAACTTTTTAATTCATTATGCATTTTGAGCTGTAAAAGGAGTGTAGACATGTGGCAGGTTAGGAGGCGATTTTCACTTATAATTAGTGTCTTGATGCGATAAAATGAGGCTACGTTTAAAGTGTATGACTCATGTACAGCTTTTTATATGAACATGGATTGGTATTATTAATAAATGTAAATTTGATCGTTTGTTGTGAGTGGTTGTAGGTTCGATTCTCTCTCGGAGGATTATATAGATTATTTTCCTTTTCTTCTAGTAAGATATAGCGCGGCGTTGAGTTCCGGCATTCAACACACAATGTCATCAATTCGGACGAAAATTAGAAAACAAAGTGTCTTGATACTAGGTTATCTCTGACTACTGTTATACACGGGAACAAGTTTAAAAGTTTGTCTATATATTTTATTGCTTGAAAATATATATTAAAAATCTGACTGTAAGTAAGAGTTATAAATTCGAATTGCCTTTAGAAGATTCCTTACATTAATATAAAATTACATTTTTTTTACCTAAAGTGGCTGGAAGTACGAGTCACTTATCGCTAGTAGCTTAATACAAGGAAGGACACTTTACAGTAGTCCATGGTCTCGAGTAAATGTATTTTATATTATTCTATAATTGTTAGTGTAAGCCTATTGGCAATGAAAGATGTTAAAGTGTTAAGTGTTTACTTGTTTTAATGCTTTCAGTTTTCATTATTACTTTTTCTAATTGTAAGGTATTTTAAATTTTAATAGCTAATATACTCGTAGTAGTTTAGCATTAGATTATTAGTTTAGGTTATTTTGTAATGAGCGCTTCTTGCCTACAAACGTAACGTACGTGGCAAGAGATTATGATTGTATTTACCTAAAATATAACAATAATTGGATGATAAATAAAAAAAAAAAAGAAAAAAGAAATCATGGACAGCGTAGATTACTGTAAAATATTCTAGACATCGGCTTTCCTATACATTTTCGAATACTAATATATACACTGTTAGTCTTTTTAAAACAATTTTCTTTATTAATAAAAATCGTGAATAAACCTTGTTACAAGATTTTTTTTCAACAAAATTAATAATTGTGAGATTGACTGAAAAAAAAAGTTCCTCTCAGTTTCTTGCGCCGGTTCTTCAGGTCTGAGGCATTAAATTTAGTGAACCGGTGGTAAATTATTTGACGTTCAAAAAATGGAGCATGTCTTACTTTGAATAAAATTATTTGAATTTACTTGTGAATTTAAGGGAACTAGTTTCATAATATGAAAAATAAAAACTACCAAAGTAACATCTATAAGCATTACAATCAAGTACTATTTACAATATACCGTCTAATATATAATCAAACGTAGTAATGTCTTTATTTCTATACACCGCGGTAATTTAAAACGCACGCCATAATAATTTCAATACATTGTAGAGTCACGTAGTTCAGATAATGACTGTTGTTACATTAAGTTCCTTATTAGATTGTAAAATTGTGCTTTTTTTTGTTTTTTTTATTGGAATATATGCTATATTGCTTATAAATGGCATTGAAATGTAGTTGATAAGTATGTAAATGTAGGTAAGTGTTGTGGTTTCGATTTCAATTCTAGCTATATTTTCGTCTCTCTAGCAATGGATGGTAAGTAGAAAAAATGGTTGTCACCTTCATACGTTTTTCTAGAAATGCAAGAAAATCCGAGAATATCTAGAAACAAGGTACTATAAATTAAAATTTATATTTTCAAATTTATATTTTAAAAT